>CM026424.1:19182187-19625944 GCA_014871385.1 Ceratodon purpureus | reverse complement strand
TATATCTAACCTCATTAAAGAATTCTCAAAACGATGATTTCATGAATTTAGGTGCCTCCTTAAAGTCAAAAAGATCAATACTGTGTGTGTATTAAAAAATTCCTTAAAACAGACAGCTGAAACACAATTTTGACATTGGGATGATCTCATTGAGGTAAACTAGTGAAATATAGCTTTAAAAATCTACTTTCCAGTCCAATTTGAAATTTTGAAAAATACCTAAAAATTGAGTGATTTATAGCTCGTATAAGATGAAGGGGTATAACCGTGACAATTTCTTGATTTCCACGGTTTTAGGTTTTTTCATCATTTTTGGATTAAAACATAATTTTTGAGCACGGTAACTAGTATAAGTTTTTGGTTGTCATATACATCTATGGTAAATATTTCGTAATTTTTTGGTATAATCCATATTTGATATGAATTTTCTTTGTTTGTCTTCATTTAAAATTTATATTAATTACATAATGAAACCATGAATTTTGAAAAATCATTGCTTGTAGATTACATGTGTATCTATCTAAGAAATTTAAAATTCATATTTTACATTATTTTATAGTGGAAAATAGTGCATCCAAGTCAAAGTCTATTTCCGTGGTCATAGGCTCAGGCATTTGGGGGTTAAAGTCCAAGACCATCGACGAGATTTTCAAGTTCAGACCGTACAGTACATAAGATTGGACTCTACGCGACACTGGGAGGTTCACCCCAAGACCGTATAGACTGGGAGACTTGGAAGGGTTCAGGCTCTGTGCAGTGTGCATGGTAACTCACCATAAGTTTAGAGCATTTCCTGTCGATCTCGACTGCCTGCGTTGCAACGATGGCGTTAGAACCAAGAGCCATAACATGGAAAAATCTCCTCTCGTGGTCACTTACCTTGGTGGGCTCTGATCTTTGGGGCACGATCTCCACCTCTGCACTGCCTGAAATCTCTGGAGCGTTTTGGATTCTAGAATTGCTTTACTAATCCAAGATTTATTTATTTAGGCTATGGAAATGATCATCCTTTTTTACATTTGCATTTAATTAACCAAATGAACTTTACAAAGCCTAATTTGTGATCCATGCATTAATAGATTTTAATGTCACAAAGAACTCAAAAGTATACTAGAACTTAACAACATTCAATATATTGTTTTTTTTCCCATAAATTTACATGTACATAATTAATCATAATTAATCATCAACATCTAAAACTTAAAAGACCATGGAAAGTAATTGTTTCTTATTACATTCTCCATCCAGAAAAAGGTATATGAAAAACGCATGCAAATGCTGTATAGTTGAGGACCTTTCAAGGTTCCACCAAAATGATTAAGGTAGAAGCACCCATAGTCGACCGGGTCCCCACAAGTGATCAGTAGACTTCTCCAATTCCTTCAAGTTTTTAGATTTAAAATCTTAGGACATCTAGAAGAAAGTATCAAGCATGATTGGTAAAAAGGGAATCATATGGAAATATTTAGGTAGTAGTACAGTGATCTAGTTTTGGTGTCATGGTGGTTGGTCTTAGATGAGTCTACATATCGGTTATATGTACTACACAAAAAATGACTTTAAAATTCATAATAAATTAAATATTGAAGTAAACATGAAATTTAAAGTTGCATTTATCCTTAAACCTATTTCCCCTCCAAGGAAAAATCTCCCTCAACTTATACACTTCCAATATTAGTGGCAAATCTCTTATCTGGTCGGTTTTAGGTGTCTCTACCAGTGTTGGACTGTTATGTCACGGTTCTCAGTGAAATGAATCAATCGGAGTCATTATGAGAAGTGGTGGACCTCAAACGGGTATTTAGAATGAACCACTGTCCAAGGTTTCACTGTAGAAAGATGCCATAACAGTCCAACACTGGTCTCTACCTTACTGCCAAAAAAGAAGAACAAAGGAACACAGAGTTCAAACAAACGACGATCAGGTTCCAACTTGGAAGCTAGATCAGTGTCTGTCGAAGTCGACCGGAAGCTCGGGGCGATGAGATTACCATATATCCACGATGAGATTACCATACGATGAGATTACCATACAATTAGATTACCATACGATGAGAGGAGACGTGCTCACTGTAGTGGATGTACTAGTAGTGTCGGATTCCACTGCACCTTCCTCCAGCTTGCACAGTCGCTGCTCACCGCCGAGCATATAACAACATACTTTATTCGAGGGTGCAATGCCTCATGTCATTGCAGCGTTTGAGAGCATCGCTAAGTTACCGGTTTGACCCTGCACTGGGATGGGTGGCATTGCCTGCATCAACTTGCCATTGGCAATTTGGCACTCACTGACTAACTTAAGATATGGCGTGGCCGGAAGGAGGGCTAGCTAGCAGTAGGTTGGGGTGCAATTGCAGGAGCGTAGTCGGAGGTGGCCCACCAGCAGAGCACCACTTGGGGCCGACTACTACTTCTAGAATCTAGCTGCTTCCTCAGACATTCTAGGGAAAGCCTCTTGATTCTTGATGGCTGCGTTCAAGTTTCGGGGCATAGCCAAGCAGGATTTAATAGTGAAGGAAGGTGTTACGGACGAGAACGGTCTCGGTGAGTTTTTCAAGCGTGTGGACAACTTGGTGTGGATCAAAGAAAACTCGTACTACAGGGAAGCTCTTGAGGATTGCAAGGAGCGGAAGAAATCGCTCGGAGAGAAGCTAGATCGAAGGGAGAAGAGAGTCGAAGAGCTGACCAACCAGATATACAACGTTGTAGGATTTTTTAGTGTGTTCCAGGGAGTTATCCTCACGGCCGTGACGCAGCTTACGCAGTCGACTCAGCCTCCAAGGCCTCTCTGCGGGAAAGTTTGGTTCCCAGTTGTTTTGTCGGGGCTGGCTGCTATCGCCGCGGCTTTCGGAATTGGACTGAAGTACAGGCACCTCAACAGCATTGACAAGCTTATTCACAACGAAAGGCTTGAGCAAAGGGTATGTCTTTCTTCCTTTGCACGATTCTCTGTTTTCCTAGAAAAATGGAGCTTCGACAAGCAAATCATTGGTGGCTCTCTGGTTCAAATCGGTCAATTCGTCTTCCTGAGCCATCTTTTGGTAAATACTGCGTTGTTCATTATCAGAGACTGAGGGTGTCGCCCTATATTTGTTGCAAATTGTATAATTGCGGAACTTGAGTCTGTTACTGAGTTTTCATGGTAGAGGAGGGGAATGGGAGACGATTTGGGGACCCAGATGTTGTAAAAACTCTGCCTAATAGAACACGGACCTTTCCTAAACAACAACATGATGCACTTTAAATGAGGTTTCTGTTGAGATCCTCAAGTTTTCACTTGTCCTTTAATTCCATCGTTGAGAGCAAGGTTTTTTGGATGTTATCCAGGAGGCAGAACGAAGAGAAGCGGAGTTACAAGGAAAGGGGAAAAGGTTCAAGTTCAAAGAAGTACGGGACGCAAGGCGAAGGAAGCAGGCATCATACTGGCTTCTGAAGGCCGCTGTTGTCATCGGTGGAGTGATTGCGTTCACGTTGGTTTTTATTTTGTCTTATTTCGTGATTTTGTGCGATAAGCTAGTTATAAAGGGTTGGTAATAAGCATTCAGAAGTTAGTGAGGGTGTCGGTAAGTGAACCCCCAGGCAACATGGTACGAGTTGAAGTGATAAATGGCACTGGAGAGGAGATCGTTATCAAAGAGGGAAACGCGGGGATATACAGAGAAGTACAAAGAATTCGAAAAGGTGGAAGTCACACTGTGAGTGTCGATGAAAATGCAACATATCGTGAATTCATGTGTGTTGAAACGAAGAGCGGACTTACAGTTACACTCACCTCCGATGACTGTATTGACTATTCGGAAGTCAGGATCAAGTACGATGAAAACAAGACCAAGCTCTATTTCGAATCTACTCCGAGGAAAACGAGAGGCATCATTGATGCTACTACTGATTCCAACATTGGTAAATCCGTCAAAGGTGCTTCATCATGGTTTACCGGTCTCTTCAAAAAGGGTAAATATACTTTCTTGTCATGTATATTTCAATGAGCAAATCAACTTTTTAAAAGTGGTTGAGGTGGTGGTAGAACAAGATCTTTAGATTTCTGAGCACTAGACGTGTGGTTTTCATGATTCTATTCACCAGAGAATTCTTGCTTAAATTGTTTTCTTTAACGTCTATCACTCGATAATACTTGCATAAATTAATTGGTACTTATTAAGCATCGACAAGAGATGGGTTGTGCCACATGCCAGGAGAGATAAAAGCCACCTTGCCGTAGTTCTGCAGTAACACATTGTGCTTCCAAGGCCTTAGTCTGGCTGTAATATGTTGATGCTAGCATCTTTTCAATGGTGATGCGTCTAGAGGCTTTGGGTCTCTAAATTATGAAATTGAAGAAATAAATTCTTTGTTCACGTTGGGCTTGATACATATGAAGCATTCTGATCTGCATCAGAAGCTTGGATGTTAGTGCATATAATGAAGATTATCCACATGCTTTGGATATTTGAAATGATCCTGACAATTCTTAAGCTCTTGACCGCATGTCACGGTAACAGATTTTCACTACTAAATACACGTGCTGTGTATCTGCACTTTGTCTAAGTGGAGATTGTGGTATTGCTTTTTTGCATTGCAGAAATGAATACTCCGCATCTTAGGCTTCACCACCACCTGCGACATGGTCACTTCTTTCTTCGAGGCCGCAACTCCTTTGGCATCAAAAGAATCTCCTGCAACACCTCAAGTATGTATATTTGATTAGTACTACCGTAATTCAACTTCATGGACTGTAGGATGTGGGCTCTTCTAAAAGGAAGCATATATGTTCCTCTATTTCATACTCGTAGCCAAGTTTGTTGTCCTCTATCCCAGATTATGGATTAATACAAAGATTTTCACCCAAGGCTTGTTGCTTCCATTTTCGGCAGACTTTTGGTGTTCCAGTTGTAGTTCCTGGTTGGGAGTTCCATTTGTACTCGTCTTATTGCGTCTGGACTTCTCAATCAGTGAGAATTCTTATGTTGAGTGCTTCTCGTGTCCGTCGGGACATAATTATGAAGAGGTGTTTTGCCATTGCATCCTTTGGTGGCTGCAGAAAGAACTAGAGACTTTAAATTAGGTGAGTGCCAGGCATGAATAGCCTTCAAAAGGTAAGTGGTGCCTCAACAATACAAATTCTTCATTTTTTGTCTTGGGAGGTTTTGTGGATTACAGTTGGGATTCTAGTAGAGATCAAGTGTAATGTATGCCTCAGTAGTGAAACTTGTCTTTTGCTTAGTGTGTTCCAAGAACTATAATGTCATATTCATTAAATTGGCCAATCTTGATTATATTGGTTGCTCGAATAGTGTGATTTGAGTTCAATTTCTCTCTTTAATTGAATAGTATGGCGGCCAATATAGGGGGAAAGCACAATAAAGTGAACCAAAAAGTGCTTATCTTTTCACCAATTTCAGCCCCTTCCGTAAACACTAGAGAAAGTGGGATCTATGTTATGTCGATGCAAGATTAAGTTTGGGATACGGAAAGTAGACTTGATCTTCTTCAACTTCTCAAAGTTGCGGGAGAAGACATTGAGTTTACAATGGAAAACAAAGACGTCGAACTCGGGCAAAGTGAATGGTCTCATTTGGAAAAGTGAACAAAACGGTTTAGGATTTTGTTCGAAATCACTTTTAATTTCGTGGGGCCCTCGATATGTTTAAGAGGTATTCTAAAATAGTCAATTCATATACTCATTGATTGATTTAGGGTTCCAAAAGTATCGCAAGGATGCTTTTTTAAGAGGGTCTTTTCCGCGATACTTTTTGTCACTTTTTTTCCACCGAACATTGTTTTTTAAATTGAAAAAAACATCATCTAAAGACAACTGAGGGCCCCATATGAAGAAATCAAGACTTTGGAAAAGTTCATTTTCATGATTTAAAACTAGTGGTCAAATTAGTTTCAATTCAGGATGTTCTTTTTATGAAGGTGTATTTAAGATACCTTATGACACCTTAGAAAGTGACTAAAATGCTCAAAAACTACACCAAAATCCTCACAATCAGCTTTGAGCCTTCAAAAACAGCACACTTCATATTCACTTGTTAGTGGTCACATTTTGCACCTTGTGGTCCACTTTATTGTGCTCTCCCCCTATAAACAAGAGTAGCCAATTTAATGAATATGATAATTTATATCTTCTATCAAATTAAGTTGATTGTGTTCCAAAAATTACTGAGCAAGAGTAATTGAATTGTCTCAAGTGTGTCATCGGAAGCGTGGTTCTCAGACTTGCCATTTCTAGAAGTGGGTTAAAAATTTGAAGGGCTGGCTCACACTCTTCTCAAATAGAGAGCTTATCCGTCAAAATTCACCGAACATGAACTTCGTAAAAGGGAACACTACATGTTCTTCTAAAAGTTTAAATTGACATCCAACACTGTTGAGGCTAGATTAAATGGATCGTTCGCAAGCACCTTTATCATATTCTTCACAAATTCATGAAAATTTGTATTGTGGATGATAAGTTTTATTCCCCAACGTGCTATGACTTTAAATAAAGTTCGAATGCTCTATGATAAAACTGACTCGTCCTAGTACACTTAGGATTAATTATAAGAGGAGTTACTCCGTCCACAAATGTATCCCCTAAAGCATCAACTCGACAAAAATGGTATGATTTAGAGTCCAGTCAGGCTCATAAGTCAACTTTTATAGGATGAAGTTGTAATTTTATCAAAGTATAGACAATTATTATATCTTTCTAATAAGACCGTTCATGCTTCAAAATTCCCCATACTTTAGGAGATATCCGTAGTTGAAGTTTGAAAACACTATTCGGGCATGCTAAAATCTGCCCAAAACTGCAGTATATGCTCAAAATCTGCCCAAAATTAATTAGATCACAGAGACTTCAAAAATTCAGCAAAAATTGAGATTCTACTTTTTCAAGTTTTATTTTTTGTAGTACATGTAAATTCAACTTGAAGGCATGATCTTACCACTTGGATTTTCAATCCAATATTTCTCCTTATGCCTTTTTACTATCATAGACCGACCTTTGTATTTGAATTTCAGCATGCCTTCATGTGAAAATCAAGCATTTCTTTAGGTTTTATATGTCGATTGAGGGAAAAAAAACACCATATTCATTATATTGAGACTTTTCATAGTCTCAATTTAATGCTTGACTAAAGCTTTTTCATTGATTTCTTGATTGATTCTATATTTGTCAAAAACTTTTTGACTATATATGGGAAGGTTATCCTCGAGTCGAAGATAATCTATAATTAGAAAGTCAAAAAAAAGTTTAAATTGTCTAAAAACAATTGCTGAAATTGTAGGCAAAAAGTCTCAAAGTTCTGAAATTGTCTCAAAATAACGAATATGGTCATAAAAGTGCATGGACATCTTCCTAAACCATCTAGGAACAAGATTTTGAAGAGCCTCACATCCATTTTGCTTTTGAAATTGTTATTAAGTTTGGCTCACGAAACACTTGAAACCCATTTTGCAAGAAGGAAAAAAAACTCTTTTTTCAACTTAGAATGTCATGATCTCACGAACGGTAAGGATTTTGAATCTAAGATTTGAGGTTCATATACATATACAAGTAAGGTACTAGATCCTACGATTATTTTCCCCCAAAATACATCAAAACTTAAAAACTTGCACCTTCTATTGAAAGAATCTAGTGTTGAGGGTTTTTGGCAGTTTTGAGGCCTTTTCAACTTTAGGGCATGAAGTTAAATTTGAGGTCTCAAAAAGGCCCTCTAAGACAGCCCGGGTTAGGTAAACCGGCTGCCCAAAGGCCACTTTGTTGCTGGCGGCAGATGCTAGAAATGCTGCCCGCAGAGTTAATGAAGAGAGCTCCGTGGCGCGGAGAGTGCTTGCTGGCGCTGACGTGGCTGGGGTTGAATGGTTGAATGTTTAGACTGTGCTAAAGTGTAACTCCTTCCTTTAATACGATGCCAAACATCCCTACTAACATGAGCAGCAGGGCTCATGATGTGTGTGTAGCAGCAATGCTTGTTGTAAGCGCTGACACTGTAGCAAATCAGCCCGCACGCGCTCCCTCAAGGTAATTGGTTCAAACCCCTGCGCTCGCAGCGGTGGCACCATTGGTGCCACCGTCAAAAGTACACAAGCATCCTTTTTTTTTCTCATGTGCCAGTCTCAAAGGCCTTCTTGTGACCTCAGTTTCCCCTAATGGTTATGCAAAGATGCATTAGCTTGGGCTAGGATATTATAATACGCAAGTATATCAAACTACCTGTCACAGCCACGAACTCAGGAAACAACTTAGGAAGACTCTGGAAGGATCTAGAAGTTCCTAGAAACTCTTGGAAGTTTCTAGAAGTTTCTAGAAGTTTCTGGAAGCTCCTGGAAGCTCCTGGAAGTTTCTGGAAGCTTCTGGAAGCTCCTGGAAGTTTTTGGAAGTTCCTGGAAGCTCCTGGAAGTTCATAGAAGGTCTTAGAAGGTCTTAAGTTGTGGAAGGTTCTAGAGAACCTTCTTTTGAGCTAGTATAAATAGGAGTCGAGGCTGAGGGCAACCTCAGTCTCGACAACGCATCTCTTGGAGCTCTAGCTTACACCTCTTGGTGTTGTTGTGTACTCTTCTTGGTTAATCTAAGTCCTGATCAAGCTATATCTAGAGTTCCTCTTCTAGTTCGAGTCTTTCTTGTAGCTTGTCTTCTCGTGTCCCTGATAGTTTGTCGAGACTGCCTTACTTGCGAATATCAGAGCTAAGGCTTTCTTGCTAGAGCGTGGATTACCCCTCTTGCTTGAAGGACTGTTGGCGTCTTAAGAGTTGCGGATTACCCTCTCTCAAGCTGATATTTCGTACCGCTTTGAATCTTCTTGTAAGTGTGCGGATTACCCCTTCTTGGAGAATTCAAAGCTATTTTAGAGGGCGTGGATTACCCGCGTCTAAATCGGCGCTCGACCTAGTTATTTGCTCAAATAGTCTTTTCTATATAGCAATGAGTGGAGGTCAAGATATTAATATGATCAAGTCTTTTGAAACTAGGTTTAACGCCCTTATGAACGCTATAAACGCTTTATCCACGAGACTCACGGACGTAGAAGGCGTTGCTCACAACAACTCAAGCTCTGGAGCAACGTCGAGTACAGCTCATCACCCATTTACGTCTGTACGAGAGGAGGTTGTTCCACTTGTTATTCGGCAAGACACTCTACACATTCAACAACGGAAGGAGCCTCGAGTAAGCATGCCGGAGAAGTTTGATGGAACGCGATCCAAGTTCAGAGGATTCATCAATCAAGTCCAACTCATAACGATGCTTCAACCGGAGAGATATCCCACCGAAGAATCAAAAGTTGGATTAGTTGGAACCTTGCTGATAGGATCAGCTCTTTCTTGGTTTGCTGTTCATTTTGAACAAAGATCACCTATTTTGACCAATTTTGAGACATTTATCGCGGCATTAACAGAGGCGTTTGGAGAACATGACAAGGCTCGAGTGGCGTTAAACAAGATCTACGCCTTACAACAAGGGTCGCGCTCTGTATCTGTATATGCTTCTGAATACAGACAACTCGCTGCAGATATCAACTGGGACGAACAAGCATTAATGGACCAGTTTTATCGAGGTTTGAGGGATGACGTGAAGGACTTGTTGCTAAATTTTACAGATCCCTGCACGCTTGATGAAGCTATTAGACAGGCGTAAAATGTGATAATCGGCTCTTTTAGCGATATCAAGATCGGCGTTCTTCGAGTTCCTCAAGACAAAGCGCACATACTGCCTTAACGAAGGTTCATAATTCATATCAAGGGGTGGAAGATATGCAGGTTGACGCGACACGCTTCAAGCCATTGACACTGGAAGAGAAGAATTGAAGATTTGAAGAGAATCTATGTCTGTATTGTGGTGAACCTGGACATAAAGCCGGCAGTTGTCCAAAGAAGCGGAAATTACCCGTGACAAAGATTAGAAGCGCCACAATTTTGGAAAACAAGGATGGCCAGTCACAGTAGGGGCCGTGTGAGTGGACCTCTCAACACCACCAAAACATCAAGGTCCTTACCTCTCTTCCCAACCTTCTGGATCTTTTACAATACCTATTTCTGTCGGACGTGAAAACATAAAGACTATTAGTTTATTGGACTCTGGAGCATGTGCTTGTTTCATGGATATGGCTTTTGCAAAACTTCATAAGATCACACTTCAACAAAAGCCTAACCGTGTACAAGCAGAGGTGATAGACGGATGACCTATAGTTGTCACTTATGAGACTATACCTTTAGACGTAGCAATGGAGGGTCATAGTAGTAGGATTATGTTTAACATAATCAATAGTCCCTCCCATCCTGTTGTTTTTGGGATATCTTGGCTGGAGACGTATAACCCGGACATAGATTGGTTTTCTCGTACTATATCATTCTCAAGAAAACCTCAGCAGCCGGAGGAATGCCAAAGGACTACGAGTAGTAAACCTTTGCTGGTTGGAGCAAAGGCCTTCATGAAGATGGCGAAGGAGGATACACCGTTTATTATCTATGCAACACCTATTCAAGAAGAAACACCACCTACAACTATTCCGGAGCGATACAAGCAATTTCAAGACGTATTTGAAAAGAAAAATGCGGACATACTACCGGAGCATAGACCGTATGATTGCACCATAGATCTTCAAGATGGAGCACAACCACCTTTCGGCCCAATATACAACTTGTCACAGAACGAGCTGACGACTTTGAGAGAGTATATTGACGAGAATCTTGCGAAGAATTTTATTCGACATTCCAAATCTCCAGCAAGGGCACCTATACTCTTTGTAAAGAAGAAGGATGGCTCGTTACGATTGTGTGTGGATTATCAAGGTCTGAACAAGGTCACCGTGAAGAATCGTTATCCGTTGCCACTAATATCGGGACTTTTGGACCAACTCGGCCAAGCCAAGATCTATACAAAGATAGATCTCCGTGGAGCCTATAATCTTGTGCGGATAAAAGAAGGAGACGAGTGGAAGACTGCATTTCGCACAAGGTATGGACATTTTGAGTATAATGTCATGCCGTTTGGATTGACCAATGCGCCGGCCATCTTCCAGCATTTAATGTAAGATGTTTTTTGAGAATATCTGGATAGATTCGTCGTTTGCTATTTAGACGACATTCTGATCTACTCCAAGGACGTCAAAGAACATGAAGAGCACGTAAAGCTGGTATTACAAAAGCTGCGAGAAAAAGGCTTATATGCCAAGGCAGAGAAATGGGCATTCCACCAACCTTAGGTTGAATTTCTTGGATATATCATATCTAGCGAAGGCCTTATGATGGATCCGAAGAAAGTTCAAGCAGTGACAGACTAGGCGTCACCAAAAACAGTACGCGATGTGCAATGTTTCCTTGGTTTTGCTAACTTTTATCGGATATTCATCAAGAATTATTCACAAGTTGCGGCCCCCTTGACCCGGTTGACATGTAAGGACAAGTTGGAGTGGACACCTGCAGCACAGAAGGCATTTGAAGATTTGAAGGTTGCGTTTACTACAGCTCCAATCTTAGTACATCCTGACTTTACAAAGGCGTTTTATATGGAGACGGACGCCTCCGATTTTGCACTAGGAGCAGTGCTCTCGCAGATGGGAGAAGATGGGAAACTTCATCCTATTGCATTTTATTCAAGGAAATTTTCGGCGGCCGAGATCAACTACGAGATTCATGATAAAGAACTTCTTGCTATAGTTGATTTCTTCCAAGAATGGCATCATCTGTTAGAAGGAGCTGCTCATCCGGTTGTTGTGTATACCGACCACAAAAATCTGGAGTACTTTACATCCGCTCGGATTTTAAATCGTCGCCAAGCTCGTTGGAATATGTCCTTATCCCGGTTTGATTTTACTATCACATATCGGCCAGGGAAGCAACAAAGACTGTCCGATGCATTATCAAGAAGGGCGTATCTTGCACCAAAGGCAGGAGACGCGGCGTTTGATCAACAATGCACAACATTGTTGCAACCTGAACGATTTTGTCTCAATGCAATGTCAATGGCATTACCAATTGATGCCGACTTCCGTCGTGATATTTAGATTGCATCTAGCCAAGACCCCTTGTTTTGTAGAACAAAACAACACCCTGACAACGACAAGTTCAAGATTCAAGATAACTTGTTGTACTTTGAAGATCGTGTGTATATTCCGGAAGGGCCACTCCGACTCCGCGTGCTTCAATCTCGCCACGACTTTCTTGCAGCGGGACATTTTGGCTTTAACAAGACATTGGAGCTTGTTTCTCGAGATTTTTGGTGGCCACAAATGTGGAAGACCGTCAAAGACTTTGTATTATCTTGCGATACATGATCAAGGTCAAAGAATCCTCGGCATCGACCTTATGGGCTCTTGCAACCATTGCCGATCCCCAAACGGCCATGGTCATCTGTTTCGATGGACTTCATCACAGATCTACCGCCATCAGCTACTTTTGACGCCATTTGTGTTGTGGTAGACCGGTTGACGAAGATGGCGCACTTTATTCGATGTAGGAAGTCTATTTCTGGTGAAGAGACTGCAAAACTCTTTCTTGACAACATATATCGGTATCATGGCTTGCCGGATGATATTATTTCTGATCGGGGACCCCAATTTATATCTAGATTTTGGAGATCGCTATTTGAGATATTGAAGGTCAACATCAAGCTTTCTTCTGCTTTTCATCCTCAAACTGATGGCCAGACGGAACGCGTTAATCAAGTGTTGGAGCAATATCTACGATGTACAATCAATTATGAGCAAGACGACTGGACATCGTATTTATCACTGGCGGAGTTTGCTTACAACAATTCTATTCACGCGTCAACTCAGCAAACTCCGTTCTATACCAATTATGGTTATC
Organism: Ceratodon purpureus; assembly: GCA_014871385.1. Classification (NCBI taxonomy): domain Eukaryota; kingdom Viridiplantae; phylum Streptophyta; class Bryopsida; order Pseudoditrichales; family Ditrichaceae; genus Ceratodon; species Ceratodon purpureus. Next base: position 19,613,155 of record CM026424.1, on the reverse strand, counting down.
ATCGAAAACTTGATATGTTGGCGTCCACAGGTGACAAGAATCCAGCAGCTGAAAATCTTGCCAAATATTTATCAGAAATTTAAGCTATTCTGAAGATGCAGTTACAACAAGCCCAAGATTTGTATAAGACTTCTACAGACCGGCTTCGAAAGGAATCTCCTGTTTTTCATGTTGGTGATAAGGTGTGGCTTCTTCGGCGAAACATCAAGACTAGTCGACCCTGCGACAAATTGGACTATAGGCGACTTGGTCCATTCAATATTCAAGAGAAAATCAACCCAGTTGCGTATAGGTTGAAGTTACCTACTTCCATGAAGGTACATCCAATTTTCCATTTCTCTCTTCTAGAATCATATAAAGAGTCTACTATCTCGGGATGATTACAACCATCTTTGCCCTCTGTTGAAGTAGAAAATCATGAAGAATATGAAGTGGAGGAGGTCCTTGATTCGCGGAGGAGAAGGGGAAAGTTACAATATCTTATCCATTGGAGAGGATATGACATTAGTGAACGAACGTGGGAGCCAGCCGCAGACTTGGCAAATGCGCCGCTAAAGGTACAGGAATTTCATCAACGATATCCCGAAAAGCCAAAACCACATCGTGGATGAAACTTCACGAAAACGCTTCTTGTTTAGGTATAAAAGATAGAGTTTTAGTATGCAAAAAACACAACTACGTGTGCTGTTTGTTTGATTTCCTGTAACCATATCAAATTTACGAGTACTTCTAGACATGGATAGCGAAGAAGTAGATACTACATTAGGTGTACTTTCTCAGCCTAGCGGATCACGTCGACGTCCTCGAGATGAAGAGCGAACCGAACCCAGAAGGCGTCGAAGGATACCAAGCAGCAGATCATTTGTATTGGTGTTAGGAGTTGAACCTGCCGGAGAAGGCCATCCAGAGGGCGTATTTGCAGGACGTTTTCATAACGAAGCTACGGAGGTTCAAGCATTGTCACAAGTCGAAGGCGCTGGGCACTATCGATGGCTGCAAGGACCCATGAGTCATCTACCTCGAGCAAGACAGTTGGAATACATTGCAGAGACTATGCGCCAAGTGTTCGATTTCTTGCGATTTTGAAGGTGGTCGTTTTCTAAGCTTCTCGGAGACTTGGAAGCTAAAGGGGGAGGTGATGTCACAGCCACGTACTCAGGAAACAACTTAGGAAGACTCTAGAAGGATCTAGAAGTTCCAAGAAACTCCTGGAAGTTTCTGGAAGCTTCTCGAAGCTCCTAGAAGTTCCTGGAAGTTTCTGGAAGTTCCTCGAAGCTCCTGGAAGTTCATAGAAGGTCTTAGAAGGTCTTAAGTTGTGGAAGGTTCTAGAGAACCTTCTTTTGAGCTAGTATAAATAGGAGTCGAGGCTGAGGGCAACCTCAGTCTCGACAACGCATCTCTTGGAGCTCTAGCTTACACCTCTTGGTGTTGTTGTGTACTATTCTTGGTTAATCTAAGTCCTGATCAAGCTATATCTAGAGTTCCTCTTCTAGTTCGAGTCGTTCTTGTAGCTTGTCTTCTCGTATCCCTAACACTACCTTGGATTAGTTTAATTTGGGGAGGAGCACAATAAAGTGGACCAAAAAAGTGCTTAATCATTTGTCAGTTTCAGCGTTCTGCAAAAATTGCACAAAAGTTATAGAAAGATGTAATTTAAGTTAACTTTTTTTGCTAATATAGATTCTCAACTTGGTTTTTTACAATTTGGAAAAGTTTTGTGCAAAGTAGACACTTTAAAGTTATTGTAGGAAGGCTTTAAATCCAAGCAAAGTGAATTCAGTCATTTAAAAAAGTGGCTAGAAAAGAATCACTAAAAATCACTTTTGATGAAGTGGTGCCCTCTATGTGTTTAAGAGGTATTCTAAAATAGTCAATTTATAAGCTTATTGATTGGTTTAGGGTTCCAAAAGTACTGTAAGGATGTTTTTCAAGACGGCACTTCAGCGGTACTTTAAGTGAGTTTTTTTTTTCACCAAATGTTGCTTTTCAAATTGAAAAAACATCCTCTAAAGACAATAGAGGGCCCTAAATGAAGAAATTAAGACTTTGGAAAAGTTCATTTTCATGATTTAGAACTAGTGCTAAAATTAAGCTTCAATTGAAGATGTTTTTTTACCGTAGATGCGTAGGAGATACCTCATTACACCCTTTAAAGTGACTAAAATGCTCTAAAACTACACCAAAATGCTCAAAATCAGCTTTGAGCTTTGAAAAGCAGCACACTTCATATTCACTTCCTAGTGATCACAAGTTGCCCTCTGTGGTCCACTTTATTGTGCTCTCCCCCATTTAGCATTCTTTGGACAAATTGACAATTGCTTTGCTTATAATTGATTGATTTTGGGCTAATTAAAAAATCACCATCTTGGACTATTATGATACAAGTTTGATATATTTAATTTTTAGAAAATCTTTTATTCTTGTAAGTTGTAGCTTTTCACCAATATGCTTTGGATACTATGATATTCTAACGATCATTGTGGATGAAATACATTCTTCACAAAATCTACTCCAAACTAGCATCCAAATATTTATCATGGTAAAACAACGTATATTACTATAAATAGGAATTACCATGAGTAATGAGCACTCACTCTTACCGCTCACCCTCATGTGATAACCTCCCTCTAAGAGCCATCCATACAAGGTGTGATAAAAAGATGACTGAGGATCAATTCAGACTATATCCAAATATTGAGAGGATGTCGGTTTGGACCAATGAAAACGCTGAAATGCTCAATATCTAGCCTCTCAGCCTTTACACTAGGGACCAAAGTCCAAATGACATTTGAGTTATTTGTAAAGGCATCCAGTCTTTTGTCCTCATTTTTTCATGGACCATAGCTAATACCATTCTTCCTCCTCTTCACGGTCCCACCCCTCTACCCAATTCTTCTCCCTCCCTCCAAATTTTTATGAATAAATATTTCAATTTATCTAGTATTTTATTGTAAGTCTATAGTGAGATCATGCCAATCCGGTCTTTTCCAAATTATAGGTCAAAAACTCAGGTTTTGAGGGACGGGGGAAAGCACAATAAAGTGTACCACAAACTTTGCTTAGCTCATTGTCAATTTCAGCCCCTATCGCAAAGACTTAAAAATGTGGCATCTCGGTTGTTGGTATGATGGGAAGAAGTTTGGGTATAGAAAATAGACTTGATTATCTAAAGTATGGAAGAATATGGTACAAATTTGCGTCTTCTACAATGCCGTACGAGAACGTTAAAGTCCGACAAAGTGAATGTAGTCATTTGAAAAAGTGATAAGAACATCTATCAAATGTTGTCGGAAATCACTTTTGATTTGACGGTGCCCTTCGTTTGTGAATTGCAGTTGTAGAAATGACAATGACCACTTCAAATGAATGTTTGGGCGGACGAGAAGTACCGCAAGGACGTTTTTGAGACCCAGTTTTCCGCAAAACTTTTGGGGGGTTTTTTTTTCACCGGATATTGTTTTTTAAATTGAAAAAAACATCATCTAAAGATAGTAGAGGGCACCAAATGAAGAAATTAAGACTTTGGAAAAGTTCATTTTCATGATTTAGAACTAGTGGTCAAATTAAGTTTCAATTGAGGACATTTTTTTTTAAGAAGATGCGTGTAAGATACTTCATGACACCCTAGAAAGTGACTAAAATGCTCAAAAGCTAGACCAAAATGCTCAAATTCAGCTTTGAGCTTTAAAAAACAACACACTTCATATTCACTTGTTAGTGATCACATAGTGCACTTTGTGTTCCACTTTATTGTGCTCTCCCCCGGACTTTACAAATAACTCTATTAAGGTAGGACTACCTAAAAGCGCCCCCAGACCCAAAAGCGCCCTGTCCTGATATGTTGATTGTGAAAGGACACATGTACCTCATTTGTATATAACGCATTTGGGTCAAATCTTACTTAGCAGTTTGGAATTTTGTACAAAATTCAGAAATGTGAATTACATGTTGCAAATTTTTTCAATCCTCATGAAAACCCGTTTCGAATGTGATCATATTTTTATTTCGAATTTACTACTGCTAAAAATATGTCAGGTCGCTTAAGTTGGTGCTTTTAGGACATTCAACTTTAGGGCCCCTTTACACTAGAGGCGAGAGGCCGTCATAAAAGAAATTTCAGCCAATCACATGCGTAGGAATTGAGAGGAGGAAGAAATGCCACTTTACACCTAAAATTTCAGCCCAAGGGTCAAGAGGAGGAGAAAATGACATGGACAACACTTTTTTCCTTGGTGGCAAGAAAAAGGCACATTTTTGAAGGCCCCCGGATTTTTAGTTAAGCCCACCTAAATAGGTGGGCCTGACTAAAAATCCGGGGGACCATATGGCCAAAATTCTCATAGCCAATCATTTTCATTTTTTAAATAATTTTTCATAACCCTACATTAGAGCATGTATTAAAAAATTCAGCACATGTTTGTAGGCCCCTTCTCACTTTACACTATATCCAAATTTAGAGTTGGTCTTTTCAAGAATGGGCCGTGGCCCTTGGCTAATATTCTCTTGGTCTTCTCATTTCTAGTGTAAAGCGGGCCTTAGGGGTGTTCAGAGCAGAAAATTAGTCCACTTGAAAGGGAATCTAGTTTGCATCACCGGGACCACCGTACAGAGAGGACCCCACATGAGGGCCCCAAACTCACTTAAAATTTGGTAAGTTGGCAAGATGAGATTGGACGCTAGAAATTGGACACTTGAAACTCATCGTGGAGTACGCTAGGTTGGAGTATCGCCGAGCAGATGATCTAAGAATCTTACTGTGTTTAGAGTCCAGAAGGTCGTGCAACTGTACAGTCTGCGCTGGCGATGGGAAAGTCAGCCGAATAATATGTCTGTACGCGTCTTCAAGCATGATGAGGCCGAGATTCCTGCTGATGAGACCACTGTATACCGACGTACTGGTTACCGCCGATCGATATATTAATGCATGAGATTCTTTGTTTATTCGTTTATCTGCTGCGTGATAGCTGGTAACTCGTGCCACACAACTGTGTAACTTGATGTTTTCCGGTGCTATCTGCAGAGTCGGCGCGGCAATGGAACCGGATACTGTATGACCCAATTGTTCCAAATTTTAAATTAACCTTACGCGGAGATGGTGATGTCCGATTCGACTGTGGTCCCACCGGCGCCGGACTACTTGTTGACGCTGCTTCTACGTTCTGTACTCAGCTTGATTGTTCGGTGAGGTTATATTCATGGCGGAACCGCAGCCCGATCAGTTTGTGTGCGAAATTATGGGCCGAAGCTTAGAGAATGTAAGAGATTGGGAGGGCGTAGCGAACATTGACACGGTAGACGAGAGCTTATTGAACGCGAAGAACTCGGTGTGGATTAAGCAAAACTCGTTGTATAGTGAAGCTCATCAGAACTGGGAGGGTCTGAATAAAGCGACTGGTGAGCGGTTGGAGCGGAGAGAGAAGAGAAGCGAGGAGTTGACCAACCAGATATACAATCTTGTAGGCTTTTTCAGTGTGTTCCAGGGAGTCATCTTCACGGCTGTGACGCAGCTCACGCAGTCGACGCAGCCTGCTCCAGTGGGTTGCCCCTCTAGGCCGCCGCTGTGCAGAAAAGTTTGGGTTCCAGTTGTTTTGTCTGGGCTTGCAGCAATCGTTGCAGCTGTTGGGATTTGGCTGAAGTTCAGTGCTCTTCACAGTATTGACAAGCATATACATATCGAATTTCTGGATCAAAGGGTATCTTCCAACTTTCCATCGTACTGTCCCAAATTTTCGTTGTTTTCAAATTTGGGCGTTTCAAGTGTCTCGGTTAGGAAAGTAGGCACCCTTGAGCTGTGAAAATATTCTTTAAAATATTTGATGCTAAATGACTACATCTTTCATCGCCTTTCCTCTTTTTAGTTTCCTCGTTGATCATCTCCATGAGCAAATCATTGTTGGTTCGCACAATCCTAGGCTTTGTTTTCATCGATATCACCCTTCGTCTGGTTTCTTGTTCCGAATGCTTTACTTTATTGTCAAGTTAATTACTTGTTAATCAGTAAGGAAGGGAATCTTGGGTCGATTTTAAAATAGGAAGATATATATGTATGTGTAGTAAAGCTTTTGACTATTTCAAACTTGGAATGATATGCCGTTTGAGAGCCTTGAATTTCACCAGTCGGTCGAAATTCATCTTAGCGGTGAACAACAATGAGTGATTTTCTTGGAGATTTACCGCTTCCATCAATTGAGCAAGGCTTGTCCGAATGTTATCCAGGAGGCAAGAAGAAAACTATCAAAGCTACAAGGAGAGGGACACGAATTCAAATTCAGCAAATTAAAGAAGCCAGAGAAGCCAAAGGACACGGAGAGGTCACATTGGATTTTGAAGGCCATTCTCGTCATTTTGACAGTTGTTGCGTTTACATTGATTTTTATAATGTCATATTTCGTGATTTTGTGTGATAAGTTTGTTCTATAAGATAACCAATAAAGGGTCGCTGAGTATTAGGCCGCTGGTATCGATCTGTGCCTATCGGTGAATCTTCAGAGAAAATGGTTAAGATTAAAGTGAGAAATGATCTTGATGCACCGATTGATCTGAAGGAGGGGCATCCAGGGAATTTTAGAGAGATAACCACTATTGAACCTGGCGAATCTTACAAAATAGATTTCTTACCTGAGGCAACGTATCGTGAATACAAATGTGTTGTATCCACGGACAGTTCCATGATAGTGAATCTCAGTAGTGATGACCTTTCCGAAAGTCCCGAGGAAATCGTGATCACGAAGAATGCTGATGGTAAGCTCATATTCAAACTTAGAAAGAAGAATGGATTCGACTTGGGTAACGTGACATCCGACGCTAATATTGAGCGAGGGACTGCGGCCGTTGGTAAATTCTTCAGCAAATATGTCAAAGGCCCGGTTCTATCATGGCTCCCTGGAAAGGTAAAGTTTTCCTAACTTGTTTGCTTTTATATGAATGGTGGATATATGATGGTTTACTAGGTTCTTAGGATTTTAAGCATCCAACATGTTTCATGATTGCCATGATATTATTTACTGAAACATTTCTTCCTTCTCTTAAGATTTGCATTCCTAACGATGCCGTAAGTACCTCTATCACCTCATGGAATAGCCGAATTTATCTCTGATCCACGTGAATGCAGTGTATCCGTGTGTTTCTTTGTGTACTTTATAGGTTCGAGTTATTCATTAGCATGGTTACCTACAATTTACTGACTTTTGGCACTCTAGGGTTGGAATGCTTAGTGTTAGGATATGCTCGATCGGAGCCCTCTAACCGTGTTTACGCTGATATCGTCTAAATTTAGTATAACTGTAGAGTTTGTTTACTTATTTTGAGTGGTTTGATGGTTTTTGAATACACTGCCTATGATCATCATGTTTAGAGTAAGTGGAATTACTTCAATAAATCTTCCTGAGTTCAAAGTAACTGTACGGCAGTAAAACTTGAAGACAGATTTTCAAAAGTCTTCTAAATGTGCTGGGTACAAGTAGTCTTGACCTATACTATTTTTTTCCTTCACCTTCAAATTATTCAACTACTGATTTTGATGCAACTTCGTTTGCATAAATAAAAAATCTCAGAGCAAGGATAAGAAGCAAGCTGAAGCTGCAGCTGCCGAAGCCCACAGGAAGCAAGCTGAAGATGAAGCTGCCGAAGCCCACAGGAAGCAAGCTGAAGATGAAGCTGCCGAAGCCCACAGGAAGCAAGCTGAAGATGAAGCTGCCGAAGCCCACAGGAAGCAAGCTGAAGATGAAGCTGCCGAAGCCCACAGGAAGCAAGCTGAAGATGAAGCTGCCGAAGCCCACAGGAAGCAAGCTGAAGATGAAGCTGCCGAAGCCCACAGGAAGCAAGCTGAAGATGAAGCTGCCGAAGCCCACAGGAAGCAAGCTGAAGATGAAGCTGCCGAAGCCCACAGGAAGCAAGCTGTTCAAAGCTGAAGCTGCCGAAGCCCAGAAGCAAGCTGAAGATGTCGAAGACCTACAATATCATGATAGAACTGCACGTAAATTTTACATGACTCGATGATTGTACCAATGTTTTAGCTCTGGTTCGTGTTAACTATTAAGTACACTAAGGCGTTCATTAACACAAGTAATGTGTATGTAGTTTGTCATTACCAGTACACCATGTAGTGGTGTATATGTAGTTTGGAATGAATGTCTAAAGATTGTGGTGCCAGGACGTGTTTGAATGCAAGCGGATGCAACGTCCCAAGTTGGGGCTAGTCCAATACCATAGCCTCCTTCTGACTTCGACGTTGTTCCATCTTCAGAAGCATGAGTTGTTGCGTCAAAGGCTTCTCACAGGGCAACTTTTGCAGTTTCCCACTTGGGAAAGCTAAGGATTTCCCACCTAAAATAACAAAGAGTTCTATGTCATGTGGGAAATGCGTAATGTCACATTCCTACATGATTTCCCACATGAATTTGGGAGATTGTTATGTGATTTTATATGTGCAGACTCAAATCCCTCTTGTCACTATTCATGCACAAGGGAAATCTCAAAATTTCCCACCTGTCCCAAGTGGGAAACTGCAAAAGTTGCCCTGTGTCTGGGCTACCCAGCTTGCTCAAGGCAGCCTGGCTTCAAGAATATGTTTACTTCAAGTTTCTGGTTACAGTTTAAATCGGTAGAATTGATCATGTTTGTTTGACCAACTAGATGTTATAGATCCGAGAATGTACATGGAAATTTGGTGCAAACCTTGCGCACAATTTGTTGAACTTCATACAAATATGAATCAAATTATCAAAATACTTTCATGTACTAGACGGCAATTTTGCTAAATATGTTCTTTTAGTCCTATCTAAAAGTTCTTTTATCCTTAAAGGCAATCTTCAGGCCATGAGTATGAATTTTTCTGAAGCTTGGAATTAGCTGAAACAAGAAGGCATTGGAAATTGGTTTTTACTACAAAATTTTAATTTAAGGAATATGATTTAAGAAAAAAATGATGTGTGAAATATATTTCTTTTAGATGGCACAAAGAGTGCATAGCCAAGATGTCCGTTGGACTTTGCATCCAATCCACCTCATATAGATGAGATGGATGAAATTACAATGGAACCTTTAAAGTTTTGATGTTTTAAAAGCGAATTAAGCTACCAAAAATAAACCTTAGTACTTGATAACAAGCTATAGATATGTAGAATTAGTAACTTTATGAAGTTTGTACAACCAATTAGGATTTTGTACACATTTAGAATCATCATTATCTAATTATTATATTGATACATTTTCCAATTTGTAAGATTCTTAAAATTTGAACAGTTCTTCAATACAGATTAATGAACACTACTTTAACATTAGTCAATTTGGAACTTCAAAAATAATCCTCCCATTACGCCCTTCACGGACACAGAGCTCGCAAAGAACGTTAACCCCTAAACGCCCAAACGACCAAAAACTGGTTGATTTCATTTTTCCAAGTTCCATAACTGTCATCCAAATGACAATTTTTCATCCATTTTTTTCCATGTTGTAAAGTTGTGGGAGATCTATCTAACCTCATAAATGAATTCTCAAAATGATAATTTCATGAATTTAGGTTCCTCCTTAAAGTCAAAAAGATCAATACCGTGTGTGTATTCAAAAATTCCTTAAAACAGACACCTAAAAACAATTTTGACTATCGGGATGATATTTTTTGCATTTGAGGTACACTAATGAAATGTAGCTTTACAAATCTACTTTCCATTCCAATTTGAAATTTTGAAAAATACCTAAAATTGAGTGATTTATAGCTGGTATAAGATGAAGGGGTATAACCGTGGCTATTTCTTGATTTTCCACGGTTTTAGGTTTTTTCATCATATGTTTGGATTAAAACATAATTTTTGAGCACGGTAACTAGTATAAGGTTTTTGGTTTTTATGTATATCTATGGTAAATATTTTGTAATTTTTTGGTATAATCCATATTTGATATGAATTTTTTTTGTTTGTTTTCATTTGAAAATTTATATTAATTACATAATGAAACCATTAATTTTGAAAAAATTATTGCTTGTAGATTACATGTGTATCTATCTAAGAAAAATTAAAAATTCATATTTTAAGTTATTTATAGTGGAAAAATAGCGCATCCAAAGTCAAAGTCTATTTCCGTGGTCATAGGCTCAGGCATTTGGGGGTTAAGCTCCGAGACTGCGGAGAACCTGTTATGGATAAAGAGCTACACGATGTTCAAGGAAGCCCTGGAGGATTGGGAGTGGTAGACGAAATCACGAGGTGAATGGTAATTGAAGCGGATATTAGAGAAACGAAGCGAGGAATTGACCTACCAGATTTACAATCTTGTTGGTTTTCCAGCGCGTTCCAAGGAATTGTCCTCACGGCTGTGACTCTACTCACACAGTCGACTCAGTACTCATGGTTGTTTTCTCGAAAAATTTGATTCCCATTCACGTTGTCACTTCTTGAGCATTCGTCGCATCTGCAGGAATTGGACTGAAAGTTTAGTCAGCTCTGCAGGATAGACAAGCTTATTTCAACAGATAAGCTTGAATATCAAAGGGTTAACTTGTTTCCCCGTTCTTTGAATGAATTATTTCTGGAAATTCTAGAATTTCAAACACTGCTATTTTTAAATCTTGTTGAAGTGTCCTACTAGTTTAGAAATTGGATCTGGGATGATATTTTAATAGCTACTTGACGTCACAAAGCATAGAATGTCATGAAGTAGCTGACAGCGGCGGATGCAGGAAATTGCCACATGAATTTATTGCAGCGACACTGAAAGATGCTTGTGAATTAAATATCATTTCGTTGCAAAAAGGAAGTAAGAAAACAAGAATTAGAAGATTCAGGACCAACTTCCGGACCCACGTCTTGACGCCACATATGACAGAAGCTCCTCCGAAGATTTAACTTTCCAAATGCCGAGAGCCCTACTTTCCATGAGTATATTACAAGACTAGTACATGGTGCCAACGAATCAGCTGCATGTCCAAAACTCTCCTTCAACCAAAGCGAGTGTGGAGCCACTGCACAAGCTTCGGCATCCTGCCAAGCTGAACCTGTGTTTGCAGTGATCGATGACAATGGCGATGGAGCAGCAGCACCACTACGATCTGGAGGCCACCATCCGGGAGCGCCACTCCACGCGCAAGTTCCACTCCACGCCTGTCCCGCGCGCCCTGCTCATGGAGGCGCTCTCGCTCGCGCAGTGCGCACCTTCGAACTCCAACATCCAGCCGTGGCACCTCTTCATTGCTGAGGGAGTTCGCCGTGACCGCCTCAAGGAGGCACTCCTGGCGGAGTGCAAGCGAGCGCCGCCAACCGTGCCGCTGCTCCCTGAGGAGTTTAAGCACTACCGGCAGGAGCTCGGGGCCAAGGTGTACGGCTCCATGGGGATCGCGCGCGAGGATAAGCAGGGGAGGGCCGTGGCGGTGATGCGGAACTGGGAGTTTTTCGGGGCGCCTGTTGTGGCGATTGTCTGCTTGCACCAGGACTTGGGCTGGGCGGATGCGATGAGTGTGGGCATGTATGTGCAGACGCTTCTGTTGGGTCTCACTGCTCGTGGCCTTGGGAGCTGCTGCGAGGTCTCGCTTGCGGCTTACCCTGATATCATCCGGAAGGAGTTGGGCATTCCTCCTGAGTTGGTGATTATTTGTGGAGTGGCGATTGGGTACACCGATTTTGATTTTCCTGCGAATCGCTTGCGTGTCGAGCGCGCGCCTGTGGAGCATAATGTTGCTATTATTGACTCGGATTGAAGAGCTACTGTGGTCTTCCGGTGTTGTACTCTAATTTGATGGCTCCTTGATTTATCTCTAGTTTTTAGATAGAAATTATCTCATTTGATGGTAATTGACATCTGATGGTGTGTATTAGTGACTCCAAGAATGTCTGTTGTATTCTACAGTGTTCATAAGAAGTTGATATGCTCATGGTTGTTTAGACAGATTGTTTTGAGAACGCGGAGAGAATTCTAGCAAGTCTAGTGCTTGGCTCTACGTCCGAAATGCGTGTAGAGTATTGCTCTGCAATTTGTGTATTGAAAGCTGAGATTTTTCTTTTCAAGTGGGAGAGAGACGATTATTTCTTATATTGTGATGCCTGATTGGCTCGGTAATCGATCGGTTCTGTTGAGAGCACTCTAGTTCCTCACAGTTCAGACATTGACAGACCAATTCAATATTCTCTTGCGGGCCTATCTAAGCTTTACTTTGCCAGTTCTCTAAGGTGCTAGATTCTGTTTGTGGAGTATTTCGTTCAACAATTTGTACATTTGAGCTGGTCTACTGGGCATGGTATGATGGAAATAGACACGGATTTCCTTCAGAAGTTCGGCCTTACATCAAAAGCTAGCTGTACGGATTATAGCATATTTACGTATTAGGGTTCGACTTGGTCCTGAAATATACCATCTTGATAGTGTGGTCATGGTCACAAGGCAGGGTTGAGCAAGAGGGCTCTCTATACCGATACCAGTGGCTTGACGTAGCACCTGTTGACAGAAGGAATTCAAAGTGTAACCCACTTGAAGATGCCTTGAAGGATGCACCATTTGTGAAATTGGTACCAGCTGTTTCTTCTTCTTCTGTTCACCGCCACACATGATCATGTAAGCTACGGAATTTGCATTGAATCAGAAGAATAACCTTAGAGCAGAGACTAGAATAATGCATACAAGCTGCACTCTGCACCACTGCTTTGTACTCTACAGTACTGCTCAAGAAAGAAATTTCCGTACCTACTTCTGCAAAAAATCTCAGATATATGAAATATGAATGGGTATGTGTCTGCAAAAGGTCGAGGGAGGTCAGAACACTCTCTGCGTTTAGATAGAGAAGTAATTACCCTGTAGGTACTTGAATACTTTCAAAACGATTTGCTGAAGCCAAAACCAGGGGTCTATTCATCAGCAGCCAACAAGGCTGGGTCGTACTTCACAGGTTCAAGATGTAAACCATCATCTTCCTTCATAGGATCCTTGGTGTGCTCCGTTAGCATCTCCACGACCTCTTGCATGGTGGGCCTGTTCTCAGGCAAGTTTTGAGCACATAGGACTGCAACCTGACAACAAGCAAGACACAGGTGTGAGGAGTAAGATCAGTTTCTCAAGTACTTGAAGCAAGGCTCCATGCTCATCCCTGCAAACGTTCAGTATCGTGTTGAGTCTCAGAAATGCATAAAATTATCAGATTACTCTGACTCAACCTAATTGATTTTACTTTATTCCAAGCCTCAATTTGTGGTGCGGAGATATCAAAGAACTCCAGGTTTTGCACTTGTTAGTACTAAATTGGTGTAAACTTGTGTTCTACCAACTACATATATCCGACAAAGAAAATATTGCACATGAGTTGGCTGTGCATAATAAATACTGAAATAGAGAACATCATTGCAAATGCACCAGAATTACTGTACCTGCACAAGCCTCGTCAGCTCATCTTCTTCGAACGTTTCATGCAGCTTGGGATCCACCAAATCACGAAAACGCCGTTGCAATACTAAAGGTCCGGCCCATTCCAAAATCGTGAGCATTCCACCCCGACCAACTCTTTGAATCGGCTTCCTCCCACTTATGAGCTCCAGCACCAAGATCCCATAGCTGTAGACGTCACAGCTTTCCGAGACTTTCCCCCACATGGCATACTCTGGTGCCAGGTACCCCAAGGTGCCCTTCACTCCGGTTGTTATGTGTGTTGCACCATCTGGCACCAACTTTGCAAATCCGAAGTCAGCCACTTGTGCCTCGAAATCCTCATCTAAAAGCACGTTGCTGGCTTTGACATCTCGGTGGATAATGTGGGGCGTTGCATAATGGTGCAAGTATCTGCATACAGAAAAATATGAAACATTCTGACTATGAAAACGACGGACCATGATTCTGAAAGCAACGGCATTGGGTTTGAATGCTTGAAGGGTACGGAACACATACGCAAGGCCTTCAGCGGCTCCAATGGCGATTTTCATTCGAGTTGGCCAGTTTAGGGTGAAGTTGGCAGCGAATTGGCCATGGAGATGTGAGAACAGGCTGAGCTTTGGCATGTATTCATAAACGATCAAACGTTCTTGCCCTTCCGCGCAGTAGCCCCGCAAGCTGAGCAAGTTCTTGTGGCGAACATGACCTAAAATCTCAACTTCGACAGCAAACTCAGTCTCTCCCCTTGTGCTCAATGCTCTAAGTCTTTTCACAGCAATCTGTGTGTGCAGCGGCATTCCATGTCAATTTCCATTAGAACTTAAAATATTCTGACATTCAAATAAAGGGGAGGGTTTCATAAAATAGGTTTCGTCCAGGAAATGGAAGAGAGGAAGAGGAAAAATATTGGTGATAACGTACTTGATCACCACTCGCAAGCTGACCCCAATACACGCTTCCGAACCCTCCTTCCCCCAGCTTGTTATCATAGTTGAAGTTATTCGTGGCTGAGTGCAGCTCTTTCAGAGAAAAAATGCGCCATGTTTTCACGTTCTTCTTCCTCACGTCTGCAGTTTTTCTGAACAACCAGATCAACAAACCTGGTTACACATGAGAAAAAACTATTATGACTCTATTCCTGTTGAAAGACGTGATAGCACCTCCCTCCTTCCGCATATGCCTATCACATTTCAGTAAAGCTTTCCCTCACGAAAAGAACCATCCTGATCAACTTGAACGAGAGGTCAACCTTAAAATGCCACTGAATTGCACTTGTCACTAAAGGTCAAGTTCTATTGGTGCTACAGAAAGTGAACATTGCACAACACTTGTGGAAAAGGCAGAGATCTGGACATGGCGACGTGATGGAGGCACAATTATTCTGACAATCCTTCACAAGTTTAAACTCCTTGTTTTCATTACTTTCATGCACCACATGATAATAAAGCCCCACAGTAGTTGCTCCAGGCACTCAGTGCAGTCTAGGAAATATGTCGTGCATCGACTGTGTGCCAATCAACATTCGTCCCTGCACAAAATTCACTAAGTGCAGCAAATCTTTTGCAGCCGTTGATAATCTCTCTCTCCTCTCCCGGACATGTTCCCATGGACCCTATAACCCAAATGATGGCTTCCAAACTCCGACACCAGGATCAAGAAACTCAAACCATGCCACAATCAAAAGCCTTCCAAGACGGTCTCCAATTAGTCCAAACAACTAGAAAGCTTACTTCTCAGATTCTTCGCCAGCGAAACAGCAGCACTTCTGGAAGAAAGTCCGCATCTTCGTTCTCGCTCCTGAACCTGCAACCTGTTGCAGCTACCTTCTCACCATCACCTTCGACGTTGGCATCACTCTGCACATCGATGAACGCCACATATTGTCAAACTACCACCTTGGAAGAAAAAATTGAGCCCAACAGATCTAGCGACCCATGAGATATGATGAGCAGTTTGGTTGCTAATTGCAAAGCAGCTGGTGGTGAGAAGATGAGAGCTTGAACCATGATTTGGCAGAGGGCGGTGACTGCAATCGGAAGCACGGCTTGAGCAATCCGGGGAGCCAGACGAGGTAATTGCTGATGATGATGAAGGCAAACAGAGCACATCATCAACAACTCAATAAAAGACTTCCAGCAACTTGGAAGTGATGGCTTTGGCTTTCTTCTCATTTTATTTTGACTTGATTTTTTCCAGTTTTTGTAAAAATATCAGCCTGTGATAGTAGCTGGCAATTATTACATTCTTCACTTATGATAGTACTGGCATTTTGAGCTCCAGTTAGTTTTTGACAGGAATTGTTTGGAAATAGTATGTAGCAATTTTTGAGAAACAGTGGGATTGTTTATGAAAAAGTAGACAATTGAGGTATTCATCAAAGATATGGGCTAGGTGGTGAGAACAAGGAGTTTGAATGTGAGTTCCAACAAGACGGTGAAGTTAATTGGTTCAAGACCATCAAAACCTATTATAGCTATGAATCTTGTTTAGAAAATGGTCTAATTCAACCATTTAGAACTATTATGAGTCATTAATTTCTAAAGGATTTTATCTTTATCTAGATTTGCAAACATATAAAGATCTATTATAAAATATTGTAGGAAGGAAAAAAAATTAATTGATGTGCAAATCAAAGGTGCAAACCATGAATTTCATATATTTGTATGGTTGGATCATCAATTGCTTTCACTTATATTTTCTAATAATTTTTTTAAATGTAAATTTCAAAATTCTTTTTTAATTTGAGAATTATTAAAAAAAAAGATTGATGGTCTATAAATAAAATTTGTTGTGATGGTTTCATGTGAAATTTTTGAATTATGGTGATTTTAAAGATTTTTTTGTCCTTAGTCCTTTGACTTGATTCTTTTATGAACTTTTGTTACTAATATATTATGTTCTTTGATGAATCACTTCAACATGGAGTGACACATAGAAAATTCCTAAATGTATATAATGCAAGCATCAACTACTTTATAAAGAATGACAAGTTTAAAGATAACCCACATAAAAACATTATATACGCTTAACTCCAGAAAAATCCTAAGACTAGGCAAATTTACCATGAGTATTGTGGACTTTGGCAATTTCCTATTCACTATTATCTTTCAGGTGCAACAAATGCTGCATCAGGGACTGCCGGCGAGAAACGGATGTCACATGATCATGTCACATGGTTGTCAACGTCGTTTGACGGTGGAGTGAACGTAAGGACACCCAGTGACATGACACTGCATCTTGCTATTCACGACTTGGTCGACTGTGCGAGGTTCATACAAATCACGGCATGGCTTTGACCACTACAATAAATTGTGACCTCCTCAATTCTAAACATTTAACATCTAGCTTGTAGACTTACTGAGGATTGCGTTCAAATTGTGAACACATTGTCAGTAAATTGGCTTCGCATCCTAGGAGCGGAGAGAAAGCACCAACATGAACTAAAATAATTTAGTGCAGGGGTTTCAACATACGAACTCCAGTAAGATGCAAATACCGAAATAAAGTAGTAAATTTTTTAATGTACAACTTTAAAAGGTAATTAGCAATATTAAGTTCATGCAAAACAAAAAATTGAAAGGCAATGACACACAAACTATAACGGGCACAACACACTGAAGCTGCAGCTCCTCATTTCCTTGCCAAGTAGGCAGGAGGCAATGAGATTATATTAAATAGATCGTAAAAGGAGAGGTGAAAAGTACTGCTGTGCCAACAGAAAATAAGATTTATGCCACGACTAAACCACAGATGTTACAATTCACTTTGGTAGTGAAGTTATAAAAAATTAGAATTTTTGTACATCTCAGCTCTTGAGAAATGCTACTCAGAGCTACCTGAAATATCACCACTGAAAGCACCACTGTTACCTGAGGTGGACCCTGATTGCATTGAGGAACCACCTCCTCGAGCACGTTGTAGCTGCCGTAACCTAAAAACATCGCGTGGAGGTGGTCGATTCTGTGGCCCAGGCGTGTCTTCATCGTCTTCCCCTCCTGAACAAACAATTACGAAAAAGTAAGTAACTAGATACATGAACATGGACAAAATGGATAATCAGCAATGAGCATTTTCGGGGTCACTCGACTTCATGATCATGCAATCATAAAAAATCCGATCGTTGATGGACCAAAACGTCTGAATTCCAGCCTGTTAAAATTCAGGGATTTATGAATATGAGAAAAAACTAGCAAAAGTTCATGGTTGGATGAGGAAGACTTACTTTCAGGATCTTTCCTTTTTGGTGGAAGTCGCGATTGTCGAGAATTTGAACCAGTCGCATTTCTGCCTTCAGAAGCTGATTGATTACTATAATTGGGCCTATTGTTACTATTGTTCCTTTCTTGACTTTGGCTAGCACCATGTCTGTCCCCACCAACAGCAGGGCTTGCAGGCCTTGCACCACTTTGTACTACAATACCCTCTTCTTGCATCATAGCTTGAAGATCGGTTTGTAGCAGATACGCCATAACTGTGTCAGGATCCGGATAAGGCCCTGCAATGATAACAAAAGACGTCATTAGCGTTTCAAGAGCAATGATCGTTTTCTTCATTTGGAATCTAAATATATAGTGCTAAACGAAAATGATGAACATTGAGCAATTTCGACCCTTAATATCAAATCAAATGGAACTAAAAAGTAAAGGCGACGAGAGAAGCCAGTGAAGAGAAAATCGAAAGTATTAATGACAGCTTCAAGAGCTGAGGGTATTTGAGATCCTTACCACTAACTGCTCTTGGAAGACGAGTAAGGAAAGACCCAAGAGAGGGTGGCAGAAGTTTTAAGGCATCTTCAACTGATTTCATGATTCCACCACCTTCACCAGGTGGACGCCCTGGTGGCAGCGGAGGCGGTCGAGGCCCTGCAGGTGGAGGTGGATGCATTGGTTGCATGGGTATGCCTCCGCTGGCCATCATTGGAACTGCGCCTGTCCACACCAAAGCAGAAACTCATTAGCAGTGGCTCTGAACACAATGCATATGGGCCTAAAATATTGAGTGTTGCAAGACAAAGTGGCGTTCGAAAAAGAGTTGCTCGCAAACAATCTCTCACCTATACACAGCCAATTCATAGAGGATACCCACTATCCAGATTTGAATAACACGAACTACACAAAGAACATAACAGCTCCAGATCCAGATGCTAATAAAATGATGGACATGGTAATTGAATCCCACCTTGTATAAGCTGTGGTGCAGCTGGATGCAATCCTAACAACGGGGGACCAAATTGCATGCCTGCACCCATCCTTGCAACAGGCTGCATAGATCCCACTGCTTGCCCTTGGGTGATAACTCCTGCAAGACAACCAACAAACTCCATGATAAGTAGAGCCAACCTCTTAGACTTCCTATCTTCAAAGAAATGCATATCCAAAATGTCAGAACAAGACAGGCAGTGAGCAGACAAACAGCATACCAAATCCTTGCCGAGGATCATAGATCACCATAGCCGAAATGTCAGGTCGAACAATATTGATATTTGAACCACTGTTCCCTGCTCCTGCTCCTGCTGATGAATTCCTCTCAGCTGAGTCAGATAACAAATGCAATAGATATTAGTCGAAAGAAGCACTATGTAAGATCAATTCAGAGAGTCATCCAAGAGTAAATTAATTACGAATTTAACTCAGAAATAATTCCCAACATAACTTTCTAGAGAAGACGCCTAGAGTAAGCTTCACCTGGAGGTCCAGAGTCTCGATTTCCTTGCGTCGCAGCACCATGCCCACTAGCCTTTTCCAACTTCGAAGATAACTTAGGAACAGCCATCTGCCAGAAGACGAACAAATCAAGTCATTTATGAAGCCACTCCGTAATCTCATTTACTAAGAATCCTCGACCAAGTACACACCTGAAAACTGTAATGGCACCCTTCGATGACCAACAAGGAAATTGTACCACTAAGCAAGAAATCAGAAAATTTATCACCCAGCAGTTACACTGTCAGAGAATTTTTGTACAAGCATTTACGCTATTTACTTCGAGAATCCTCTACTGTACCTGCTGACGAGACATGTGATCAAGATCGGAGGATGAACATGGCCAGAGGTCCAGGAAGCGGTATCTGCTGATAAGCCGCTGTAACGAAGGTTCAGCTGCAAGTGCACCATCATCCCCAGATTGTGACAGAGCTTCCTTTCGCCGCTGCTCGACCTAGAA
This sequence comes from Ceratodon purpureus, assembly GCA_014871385.1. NCBI lineage: Eukaryota > Viridiplantae > Streptophyta > Bryopsida > Pseudoditrichales > Ditrichaceae > Ceratodon > Ceratodon purpureus. Next base: position 19,593,649 of record CM026424.1, on the reverse strand, counting down.
ACAATCCACAATAGGACAAATAATTCCACCAGCTTATTAATCCAACAAAATAGAAGTGATCTACCAAATCTTCATGATGATTTGAACTTAAACAGATGCTAAACAAGAGGCATTACAGAAATGAACGATGACAGGAACAATCAGTAATATGAAGACCAGGTCCGAACTGTAACAAACCTAAATTAATGCACGAAACGTGCTGTTGACAAAGCATGGAAAATACTTTACATCGCAGGAGGTTATTGATATCATACCTTCAGTGTGCTGGCAAGATCTCCATAAGTTTGTTCAAAAGCCAAAAACCGATTCCAAACCTGTTTTAAAAAAGGTTCATCAAACTTCGACCGTCTTCAATTTATTTTTTTATCATAATAAGAAAAGATTTAATGACATAAAGCTGTCTGACAAAATCAGCATTTCAAAATGGTAAGGAGTTCACACCTCCGCAGACTCTTCAGCCGGGAGCACACTGAGGGCACGCTCAAAAAGAACCCGTACGTTTCGCTCATCATTCATACGACAAAGAAAATCTGCATATCTGGATAGGAAAAATGAGGAATAGTGTCAATGGGTTTTCCTTCAAAAATGGACTTCAAAGTTTAATCTTCAGAATATAGAGCAATTTAAAGCAACTTTATAATAAAATCATGGTCGTCAATCGATATCTTATGAGCTTCGTACTCACTCTAAAACATAAGGAGGCTCATGAATGTACTTCTTCAGCCCTAGTTCGAAGATATTTCGAGCCACCTACAGCACAAAAAGCCACGTGATTAAAACAATATGACACATCGTCACAAAAAGGTATAGCTTATACCTCGAGAGTTGACACCAAATGCGTTATACCAAAGATAGGAAGCAGGACCTAGTTAGTCTCCGGAGGTCTTCAAACTCAAAAAGCTAGTTAATAAGTGATACACAACTTCGCGTAGTCTATTAAGGAAGTGAAACCAAATTTAACCGTTGCCCCAATTATATAGGTAGCTCATTCCTGGGGCCACTCCTGGGGTTATAAAGGAGTACATTGAAATAATAATAGTTCCATAATGATAAAAAGACCTTTGCACAACACAATATGAATATAATTTCTACAAAGAAAAAGGTGATGACTTTGAACAGTGATCAGGATCATTTACCTTGGGATCTTTATCAACGCAAAGCTCCATGGTGGCAGATGCCACATAAACATGATATGTGCAAGCAGGAGATTTGCGAGCTTCCATAAATATTTTGCGGGCTGCCTCAATTCCTTCTGTTCTCCTCACGAAGCGCATCAACTGCACCATTTCGAAGCATTGATGATGAGCAAAATACTTGAATAGATTCCTGTAATCTTCATTGAAAATTACAATCTATATTCTCTGCGGCCATATGGCAATCTGGATTGATAAAATTCTTGCTACCATTTATAAATTTATTTGCGGGAACAAGACCAAGTACCTGAATGTAGGCTAAAGCATTGGCTGTTGTGTCATTTTTGATAAGCGTCTCGTACACTGCCTTGGCTTCCTGGTTCAACCATATATACATCCACATCAGCTACTAGCTTCAACGCCACAAATTTCATGTAGATCTTGTCAACAACAGCAAGCAACCCTTTTAAAACCATTCCCTTCTAATGCCCTAAAAGAGAAAGTTCCACCCAATTTCCGGCTAACCTTGATTCCACCCCGAGCTTCTTCAAATTCGGCATACGCATAATGTAATACTGCTGTATCTGGCAATTACAAATGAAACCTTCTTAGTAGACATCATCAACTCAATGGAAAGGCTGTCTGGATAGACTCTGTGAACGTAGACGTCAAATAATCCCTGTACTCATGATGTCTGGTGCTATAACGCTCTTGGAAAAATAGATCAAGTTACGACACTGAATTAAACTCTTTGGATACAATATTATTGAGAGAACCCAGCTCAATGGGGAGACTTGTGAAAACCGTGCGTGTTAACAACAAAAAACTATCTGTACCAGCCGCAATAGGACAATCACGATCCAAACCACTAATTAAACATCTGCTTGTTTATCTGGCTGATTTTTTAATTCATGAAGTCATTTTTGTTCATTTTTCACACTTAGACATGAACGGACAAACTGAAGTTCAATGAATGCAAAGTTTGGCGGGTGCTCACCCGCACCAGTTAATTAACAGAATTGACGGAAATACCTGGCAGAGCTGTCAATGCTCGCTGATATATAACAGCTGCAGAATCAAGAGATCCATTTTGAGCATGCCAAGTGGCATAGTCGTACCAAATGTCTGGATAATGATACAGATACATCAAACACTGCGCAGACACCCAGAATTACTACTTAGAACCATTCTTTCATGAGTGTTCAGATCAAATCATGGAGATCACACATGAACACGGTTGTAACCTAATCTTCCAAGCAGTTTCAACAAAAATTAGTAGTATCAGACAGATTACCTGCTCATAAGTGAAGGCCACATGCTTTGTTAACCCCACCGGATCCAGTCGTTGAGGATTACCCCTGACAAAATTCAGCTCTTTGACTTTCAGTGAAACTGTTCACCAGTACCGGCAGCTGATATGACTTTAAAAGAACTCTGGGCTGAGGCACGTCCTAAGGCAACACTGAGGAAAAGCTTGCACAATTTCCTACCTAGACCACAAGATAAGAAAGCACAGCAACATGGATCTAAATAGAATTTGGTGCTTGCTTGAAAGCAACGAGCAGTTTCAGAGATGAACAAAGTGAAATCTTATGACTCCACTTCCACAATTCTACAGCTACAAGGTCTCGACTTTACACATCAGTACAAACATTCGTCCAGAAGACAAAGTATCTTACTTCTCAAATGTCAACAACTGCTTCCAAGCTATGCACTGCTGCTCTTCCTGAATACATGCACGTTATACACCATGTCAGACTATGTCAGACTCTGCACCAATACAACATCCCAGCACCCAGTCGAGTAATGTATCACTTCGCTCAAAAAGGTGTGCACCAGGAACGGAGTAGTGTATCAGCACAAACTGAAAAGAATAGATGGGGTGAGCTGCCATTGAGAGGACCTCCTATAAAACGTATACCAATGTAATACATCCATCACGTCTGTATGTACATACTCTATGGTCTGAAATGCAGAACACAAAACAAACACTGCTGGCAAATTCAAGGAGAGAAACCACGGTACAAGCGCATAACAAGCTTAAGGGTTGATGTAAAATTGAGACAGTGAACACCACAAAACAAGTAAGCAAGGGGACTACCAACAAGCAGATAGATGTTTACTCGACAGATTCAAGGTGCAACAATGGTTTTCATTACGACTTCTTGTGGAGTCAAACCTGCAGGTAGAGATACTATTGCACGACCTACCAAAGGACAGAAGTTTTCACCAAAGAAACAAGCATCCCTTATTTGTGAAAAAAAATCAGAAATACTTGCAAAATCAATTCAGGACCATTCTGATACTTCATACGATCATTTAAAAGCCACAATGCCATCTTCAACAGCCAGACTCACCATAATGAATCTCTGGGTTGCAGGTCAAGAACTAAAAGCATAACACAGAGACACAGTGACAACTGACGGAATCAATGAAAGTAACGCGTGGAAGTAGAATCAAGGTGTCAAGGAATGAAACTTGCTTTGTATGAGCCCGTAGGAGGCACTGCAAGCATGTTTGTATCAATACGATCACAGTACTTCTTGCGCTCCCTATAGACAGCCCTGGCACTGAAATGCTTAGGTTGATACTCTGCCAAAAGACCCTTTGCCTGCATAGACAGTGCGATTCAGCCCTTAGATACACTCAACCGACACCACTGAAGATCCTGAATCAGTCTGCTTCAGCTTCAATCATTTGCTGAAGCAACATCATGCTTGCCACCACCAAAACATAGATACACGTGAGTTTGTCCACAAAAAAGCAATAAACTTGCGAAATTGGCCAGACAAAGGTAAAGGCTGTTCAGGCACAAGGCATTGAGACACAAGGACAAGGTACACAATCTTGAAAAGCACAGAAAAGCATTCATAAACTGCATAGTGAATAAATCATCCACAAGTCACGAAAATCTTCTGATCTGATTGACAAGACATACCCATACGAACACACTGGAAGGACAAGCCATGGTACACATATTGAAGCATGTACAACCCAGACAAAGGATGGCCATGTGAAAACTTCAATTTTATTGAACCCCATAAGTGCATCACAATTAGTGGCTGTTTTACTACTAGACTCTGACTCTGATTAAAGGGCAAGCAGCCAACCAGGGCACGGCTGACGGAATTCTCAAAACTTTCATATTCCTTCCAGATCTGCTCAACCAGGTGAACAGGGGCCAAAATAGCCTTCTGATAAGCCTTACGCACTGCTGTCATCCTGAATGACTCTTCCTGTGGAGTCACTGCCTGCTCATCACATTGGCCCAATCCCAAGATCAGCCTAATGCAAATAATAGACCATAATCCAAGTGTGTTGCATGACAATGACTACTACGAACCTGTAACTGGAACTTCCAACATCTTTCCTTACATAATCGGCCTTGAGTCTCACAATAGATATGTGAGAAACCTGGAATCCCTCTACTGAAACGATCCAAAATTTGCGAATGGATCTCAAAACCAGTCCTCCAAACAGAAGAAGCATAGAGAAAAGTTCAATAAGAGCCAAGGATAAACAATTAAGAACAAATCAAACCACAAAAGAAACTGGGAACTTACTGGAGCAGCTTTCAGAAATGATATATATTCAAGCCAGACCGGACCTGCATTGATATCAAACCCTGTTTCACATCCATACATTATTCTGGTCAGCTTATCCCACACTAAATCATCATTGTCATAAATCACATTCAGATCGCAAAACAATAGCTGACTTCCAAGGACAAGGGACGCACCAATGTGGCCAAGCATGAATTCAAATGCCTTTTTCATCTCCTCACGCCCTTCGAGCCCTCTATTATCATTCACCTTCCGCATGTACCGAAGATAAGCTCTCCTGCACCATCATCGAAACAAAAGCTTCAACACCCTCATTCCATATATGCAGGATCCCCGTTGCAAATTCATGTTAATCATATAAGTAACTCGGGGCTGCTCACAACAGACCTGTTCTGTCCTCGAATTTATAGAAATGTAGAGAAATACAATCTGAGATTATCCTACGAACCTACCTAGTACACCAACAGAAAAGTAGCTGTGACGATTAAAAGCCAAATTCTCAAGACAGAGACGTCGAAGGCTCTGGCAACGCCAAATCTCGATTTGAAAGGCCAACGAACAACTTCATGCTCACATCATGATTATTATTATCCAGTAAGGTAAATTCATCCACACGTCGTCACAAGAAACGGACCTCGGAAGTTTATCATGAAGCATAAATCTCTTACTCGCATTCACAAATTAGATTTCACTTAATCGCAAAGTAAAATTGAGTTAGGTACTAACCAAAGGTCTACATGTAGACACTGGAGCAGACATCTACTAAAAATCTGCTTAACAGCATCGTCATCGTTTGCAGCAAGTTCAGCCTCCACATACAACCTCCAGAACTTCGCCTGCACATATCCCTTTCTTGTAAGTCTCATCTTCACTCCCTTCAAACCAAAATCCTGTAGAAGCTACTCTTGCAGGAGCTCATGCGTGAATTACTTAAGATTCATTCTTTGCCAATTCTTTTTGTCGCACATTTCCCTCCAAAATGCTGTTACGCTAAACAATGTAGATATAAGACAAAAATTGACTAGCCGTACCGAGGTTGGAAACGTGGAAAGCAATTGCTCATAAATTGATGCAGCATCTCCAATCGCCTTCGCCTGCTCACGTAGGCAATCCGAATAATCAGCACGACAACTATTGCACGCTGTGAAAATACAACACTACAGCCGTCCCTACATAATTCTAGCAACTCAAACCATGTTCAAGATTCACCCTAAAAAAAGAAAAAAAATGAACTCGTAAAATTCATCAGCTGCAGGAAAAGCTGAAATCACTCACTTGCGCTTCATTACAAAGTGCATTCCAGGCATCCACATCGTACGGATTCGCGTCCACGGCCTCGCGCGCACGCCTTTCCTGCCATGATCAGGAGGGGGAAATCAGAAAAATAAACCTCGGTAAAAACACACACCGACTACACCAACACACAATCGTCATCATGAACCTACACCTCACTCCACAACTCACATCAAAATTCAACCCTCTCACATCCAAAAACCTCAAAAATCCCAAACTTCACTTTCCAAAGAACCATCAATCCAGAAACTAAAACTCACATTATTCGACATCGCCACAGCACCTCCATTGCGCGCCACGGACGGAGACTGCTCCTCGTCGACCGAAACCATTCCCACTCCCACTCCCACTCCCACCCCTACTCCCCCGCCAACCACAGCAGCTACAGCAGCATCCTCCGCGCCCTCTTCCGCTCCCGACACAGCCGGCGAGGCAGCTCCCGGCAACGGCGAAGGCGACTGAGAAGGGGACGCCACCAGCGACTCCATGGGAGTCCCACTCTCCTCCTCGTCCACAACCGGAGCCGCGCCCGGACTGTCGTCGCCCTTCATGGTGCCCCAGCTCCGTTCTCCTCGCCCAGGCCACGGAAACGACCCCCGAAAGTCGCTAAAAAAAAGGCGCGTCACAAGCAGACGCACGTCTCGCCCCTCCAACAACTCCTCGTCATGTCGCTCCTGGAGAAACAATCGATGGAAATCGAGCAGCCCTGAAGCTCCAAGCTCCGTAAAAAGAAGTGCTCTTCACTTCGCGAAGTGGTCTCGGTTAAACCCTAAGTGACGACGCCCAACGAAGCGTCCGGACGTTGAAGAGTGTGTACATAAACCCGTTGATTTGTTTGTAGATTTGGTGGGGTGGAATCTAGAGTGGGTGTTCATGGTGATTGGTTTTGGGTGTGGTGACGGATTTAGGGGAGTGGGGGATGTGACGGATGGGGGTGCGTTCGTGTGGGGTTTGGACGGAGGGGTCGCTGTCTGGTGAAGCTGGTGGGCGTGGACTGGACTTAAATCATCATTTTGGACATCATTTTGGTTTTTGGTTGGAGTTTGGTGGAGTTTTGGTGTTGGCTCTTTGGAGTAGAGTTGATTAGGTGGTGCATGGTTGGGATGTGATTTGTGTTGTTGGACTTTTCTAAATGGATATGATTGGTTTTGGTAGCTTTGGAGGGTGGAGAAGGGGTTAGGATGAAATATTATAGTTGTTTAGAGATATTTTGCAAAGGTATTTGTTATTTGGTTTAGATACTATAAGTTTTGATTACCATATGCTGATAGTTAAAAATTAAAAATTAAATTAAAAAATGCAATTTTTAAGGATGGAGAAACGAAAATATGATTGATCATTCTATGTGACATTTGTCCATTTAAATCCATCTAATGCAATTTGTAGTGGTTTTTTGGAAAATTAAAATTTTAGGATATAAAATTACTATAAATAGTATATAGACATGGAAGAGTTTGGTGGTTTGTCTATATTAGGTGTGTAAGAGTTTGGTGGTCTTTAAACTCAAGGAATATAAGTTTTTTGAAGATGAAGTATAGACAAAATCAGTTTTCCTTAACTTTAGACACCACCAAGTTTTTACTTAACAAATGTAGTTGATAAATAATCCCTAAAGTTCATGGTGATTTTGGAGCTAGAAATGCCAAAACATATCCCTACTAGTACCAACTTATTGATTTCTAAAATTAAACATTACACCAAAATTGCAACTATAGAATCTTATATCTACTTTGTGCAAAAAAGATATAATAATATCAAATTGGAGCACAATTCACCATATAAATTGGGAGATTATGAAGTTCAAAGTTATAGTAAAAGTTTTTTTGACACTACCTAAGCAATCTACCTAAGTTTTGATGCTCAAAAAGTATACTTTGCAAACACATTTGATCCATAGGAGGTCATTAGTTCTTGTACATCTAAAATTTAGGTGTACGATCACCAACTTTGAGCCCTATACATGCTTAGGAAGGGCCAAAAATCCTTGTTTAAGTCATTGGGGGTGTACCAAAAATGGCTTACATTCTCCAAGTTTAAATTAACCAGAAGGGTAACCGAAACATGTCCAATGAAAAATTCAAATATTAGATATGTTCTTGTCAATGAGAAAAAAAATTTACAAACTTTCAATGAAATTGGAGTAAAATTTGAATTTCTGCTAATGACTGAAGTATAAATTATATGATTTCTTATAATTTGAAGGAATAGCTTTGGAATAGTTCAAACTATGAATGAACCCCGTGCCACAAATTCACAAAAACATGGTGATATATTTTAGCACCAAATGAAAACTATAGTCTAGATGTAAAAAAAATTATAGATGAAAAAATATGTGTTGGATGAAAATAGACCTATGGATGGTAATTGTAAGCTGGATGAAAACTTTGCAAAGGTGATGATAGCCCTTCTAAATGGAAACTATTAGTTAGATGAAAAATGTCCAAAATAAAAATTACTCCCTCCGTCTCATTAAAAGATCATGGTTTGCTAATAATAGCACATTTAAGGAAAGTTCTAAATTTAGAAACAAGTTGGAGAAGTTCAAAAATAAGTTTCCAAATTTAGAAATAATTTGGCCAAATTTAGAAACAAGTTAGAGAAGTTCAAAAATAAGTTGCCAAATTTAGAAATAATTTGGCCAAATTTAGAAACAAGTTAGAGAAGTTCAAAAATAAGTTGCCAAATTTAGAAATAATTTGGCCAAATTTAGAAACCACTCTCTTTTTGTAAGAAAAATTATTTTACCAAACCATGCTCTTTTAGTGAGACAAAGGGAGTATCAATTATGTGTATGGAGGAAAAAACATTGGGTCCATTATGTTGCAAGAGCCCACTCCTTTGAAATTTAGTCTTATCACTTTGTGCCCTCGTGAATGACGAGGAACTTGGACAAGAAATGGGAGATTGTGTTTACTTACTCGCTGTGCATATTTAAAGCAAATTCTTTTAAAATCCATAACTTTTGCATTGTAACTTCAAATGCTTTGAAAATTGTGACATTGAAAAGCTTTCGATGAAAACTTTGGATAGTAAAAAATTAAAAAAACTTCTAAATTACAAGAGTTTAAAATAGCTTGCCCAAAAGTGTTGCGACTACAATGTGGTCTCAAAGTTAAGTTCTTCGATGACTTCTAAGTGTTTCGTGTAAAGAATTATAATACAATGAAGCCAAAATTCTCATGGTATTTTTAAAAACTCGAGATGAATCAAAGGAAAATTTTTGTCTCGCTCAAGTGATTCAAAATGTTTCGAGATGTTAATAATTAGTTTAAAATATTTAAAATTAGAAATAGAGAAAAAAAACATATTGTGATGTCTTTGTCTTGCTTTGTTTGATGTGAATTGAAGGTGTTGCACATTATCTTTAAAATGTAGGTACAAAAGATAGATTTCAAGATCAAATTCATCATGATAGTACAATATTTTTTAAATATTTTTTAAATAAAACATAATATTCTTAAAATTGCACTTAAACAGGTGTTGTTTTTACATTTAAAAAAACATTTAAACGAAACAAATTTGTGATGTAAAGAATTTATTTTAGTAAACATACTAAATGAATGATTCACCTCAAAAAATAATCAAAATCTACCAATAATACTTGACCATATCATGTTAACTATTTTAAGGCTGTTAATCTAATTAATCAATGTATACAATCTTTAACATCAAAGTATGTTTAAGTAATAGTCACATGAACATTAACCCCTAATTGGCCAAGGATGTTTTTGCTCAAAACTGCCACCAAATAGTCCTTTTTGAAAGCAAGCTGGATAGTGCAAAATTGAAACCAATTTTGGTATTTCCAACCGTAAGATTTTGTATCTAACTTCTATTTCTATGAGCATGTCAAATCTCACACTCTCATTCCTCACCATTTGAGAGATTATAACATTCAAAGTTGAAAAAAAAGTTTTTTTTACCCTGCAAAAAGAGGACAGCAGTATTTTTGGGTCCAAAAAAACCATTTTTTTGAGTAGATTTGGATGGCGTTTCTTCTAATTCTTGTTTCTAGGTGAGTTAGGTACATGTCCACAAAATCTCATACCCATGCAAAGTGTAGAACTTTGAGAAAATCATCAATTTCCACAAGGGGGTATGCTGAAATTCAAATACAAAGGCCGTTTTTTTACAATAAAAATAGCATATGAAAAATTCTTGGATTGAAAATCCAAACGGTGGAAACATGCTCTAGTGGCTCTTCTACATATAGGAATTTTTATTTTTGGAAAAAAATAAAATATCGATTTTTGGTGGAATTTCAAAGTTTTGTCTTTAGGGAGATTTGGGCAGATTTTGGCAGGTTTGGGCAGTTTTGGGCACTTTCGGGCAGAAATTGCTGCATTCACAGTGGCTGAGAGCCTGCCCGTGGAAGGGCGTTTTATGCTCAGAGGAGCATAACTTTTGCTCACTTCATCCAAAAAAAATTAAAAAAATATTCCCATAAACCTTTTGAAAAAATATTTTTCCACAAAAAATTTCAAAAAATTTCAAGTAAATTTGAATTTTTAGGAACGTGCCCAAATTTCAAAAACGCCCATTCTAGGACTTTGGTCAATTAGGGGTTAATAAAAGATACAAATATGTGTGTATTTTCATTTCAAAAATGGTTCGGATCAACAAATATCATATGTATAATAAATTATCCCGCACACAATAAGTATAGAGAGAATCATTATAAATTGTGTATGGTGGATTGTAACATGTATTAATATTTGTTAAAGAGACTTCAACAACTCCAATCTCTCAAATGAATATTTTGTGGTATCCTAAGAATTAAAGATTGTTGTAAATATTCTCAAATTTTGCCATTGATATAATTGTAGTAATGGCAACCAAATTGTTTTGTGTAAAATGGATTAATGGCACATCTTGACCAATCATATACCGTACTTTAGGAACAGCATGTCACCTTTTGGTCGAACAATTAATTAATTTATAATTTTAATGTCCAGCACCTAAAAATAGTATTTTCAAAATTTCAGCAACTTTCTTTTTTAATTTTTTAATTATCCGTCTTAAAGCCTTATTTAACCCCCAAAGGGCCAAGAAAGCGAAAACTGCTTTTTGCTGTTTCGAGCAGCCTAGATGAAGAGGTTAAAAGTAATATTATTGTCTAAATTTTTTACTGTATGCTCCCTTTACCGCAATGTGTACGTGGTAAAATTTTCAAAATCAAATTCTAATTTTAGACCCTTCATCTAGAAATTTTAGGTTTCAAGTCCAAAACGGGCAGTTTCAAATTAGGTTTTTTTAAAAAAAAATAAATAGAAATATGTTTATAACCAAATCACTACTCAAAATCCAAAGTGAACCAAGTCAAAAAGTTTACCAATTTTACAAGGGCAGCCTCGAAAAATTACATGAACAAGCTTCAACTTTTTTTGTAATTTTGCATTTTCTCCTTTCAAAAATTGTCAAAATTTGAGATTCAGGAATTTTCCAAATTTTTTTTTGGCTAAAATTCACAAACTCATAGATGTAACTTTTAACCGTTTACATTTTCAAAAAACTAAAAACATTTAATGTTATTTAAGTTTTACCATATTGTGGTTTTTGTACCTTCTTCTGGAAAATAATTTGCATGAAGGCCAAAAAATCAAAATGAGTCTCCAAAATTTTGCATGGAGGTGCCCAACTTAGTTACCTACATGGGAAAAAATATGAGCAAAATGTTTGGGGTAACAATCATCAAGTCTCCCTTGGCACCATTTAGACTAGTCCTTTACAGCAATGCCAAAAAAAAAAAAACATCAAACTTTGGTTGTTATCATTTCCCAAATGGTCAAGATCCAACGGTTGAAATTTGACAAGGTGTAAGTGAAGATAGTATGGTTGAAGATCTTGCGGTTGGAAATACCAGAAAAGCAAATTGTATTGGAAACATACATCAATTTCCACAAGGTGGTTAAAATCTGCAGTTTTCGGTATTGGAGGTGCCAAAACACCTTGGTCCTTTAGGGGTTAAATTTTCTACTGATCTTTTAATTGTAAACATCTCTTTCGCATTGGATGACAAGAGAGATGTGCTTAAAAGATGAGAATGCTCTCTCCTTTATGCAAGTAGAGTGGAGCTGTGTCCAACAATCCATATGGGAAATGTGAACTTTGAGGTGAAGCACCCATAATTTTTGCATATAGTCTTCAAATGACATAAAATTTGTTGGAGGTGAAAGATTACTTGATTTATAAACTTTCTTAGGCAAACAATATTTCAAAAAAGTTAATCTTCTATGCACAAATGACCTCCAAAAAACTGTTTTAAACCCATTCTATTTTTTTTAATCTTTACAAGGCTGCAATGATTTGTCCATATCTTTTGCATAAAGACTTATTTTAACACAAAACTTGTTGGAGCTGGAAGAAGAATTGAGTTATCAACTTTTGTTAGTTAAACACAATTCTATAAAACTTCATCTTCTATGCTCAATTGGACTCCGAAAATCTGTGTACAACACATTTGAAAAGCCCACTTTGACTCTTGCTACTTCTTAACTCATATTCTTTGTGAACTAATGTATGTGAGCTTGATTACAAAATGAGCACATTCTCTCCACTGCCACTTGCACATGCTTCAAATATAAGTAAATGTCTAGTGTGAATTGAAATATTTTTACTTTCTGACAATTTTGATAAATAGTTGATATTATATTCGCCAAAAAATGCCAATAATTTTCCAAAATTTCCGGCATCTATTTTTGGAAATATTTTTGGCCAAAGCTGCTCCTAAAGTACGGTAATTGTGGCCAAATTTACTTGTCTAAAAAATAATAGGATTAGAATTAGCACCATTACATTAACCAAATATAGTTCTTTCACGGAGAAAAAAGACAGATTTGATTGCACTTTGCACAACCTCATCCAATTGCTTCTTCTTTACCAAATCTTCAATTAACATATTTGAATTATCATAATTGATTTGAAAAAAAGACTTACAAAATTTCAATACAAAATTGAAAATTTCATCTGTCTCATTGGTATATTTTGTCATTAATATTTGATATCAAATAAAACCTACAAAACTTCAATTCAAATCTAGTAAGATTTTTTTTTATATAATAAAATATTTTAAGTCATACTTTCCAAAATGGAATCATAAAGGAAGCTAAATTTAAATATGACACATTTGAAAATATTAACATAATTATCAAATCAGAAAGGCGCTATATTTCATCTCTTTCAATACCACATATAATAAAATATTATTAAATTATGATCTTAGACAATCGAAATAATGTATATATAAATCTAAATTATAATACTTATTTCCCTCCAACAACTACTTCAAAGACATGATAATTTTTTTCAATTTGTATCCTGGCAATATGAAAGTAATGGAATTTGAAAATAAATAAAACAAAGTTCTCATCTTGTACAATACAATGAAGTGATAGCCACAAAAAGAATTCATGAATTTAAAATGAGGCCTTTTAAGATGGTTTTACCTAATTTCAATTAATATGTTTAGAAATTTATAGAAGTAGGGTGTAAGTTTTGAAGGTAGAAAGCTTAGGGGGAAATATGATGGAAAGAACAAAGGTAGGAGAGAATGAAAATGAGGCGAGGTTGGAGATCTAGAACCGTAGATACAACCCCGAGTAGAGGCCAACAAGCTCCATCTGTGGCTCAAACTAGCCCGCTCTCTATCTCTTTCTTTATCTCTTTAGGCCCATCTTGGATGATCAAAGGTTGAAGGTTTAGGTTGCAAATGGAAGGACTTAATCCTATGTCTTTTTTAGTTTTTGAAGTTTAGATTTTTGGATTTTTGTATGATTCATTTAGAGTAATCTACAGTAGTTTAGAGTAATTTATGTATGATAATAACAATGGATATCATAGCATTGGTTTATTGGTTTTAATTTTTCATTGATATTTTTATTTCATGAGTGTGTATTTTGTATAAAATAAGCCAACCATACTATTTATGATTGTAGTATTTAAAACAACTTTTGGTCATTGTAACAACTTTAATTCATAGGTACTACATAAAATGACCTTAAAATTAGTAAATTAGTACCATGTCTTATATGCATTATTTTGTCGAAATTTCATCAAAAATTTGAAGTATTAACCAACAATAGCGTAGTTAGCCGTGCTATGTAGATTGAGAGTTACAAAAACAATCATGTGATGTAGATGAGAGGTAAAGAAATTGTATGAAACCAAAAACAGTACAAGACAATCTTGCAATGTAGATTGACAGATACAAAAATAGACAAGATAATCTTAGAATGTGGACTGAAAGGTACAACAATTGTATAGAATCAACAGTAGTGCAAGACAATCTTGGAAAGTAGACTATGAGGTACTACAAAAATTGTATAGAACCAACACTAATGCAAGACAATTCTATGATGTAGATTGAGAGGTTACAAATATTTTATAGATCTAGCAGTAGGCAAGACTATCATGGGATGGGGATTGAGAGTTACAGAAATTATTGAGAACTAACACTGGCGCAAGATGATAGTTGGGATGGAGATTGAGAGTTACAGAAATTGTCGAGAACCAACAGTGGCGCAAGATGATAGCTGGGATGGAGATTGAGAGTTACAGAAATTGTCTAGAACCAACAGTGGCGCAAGATGATAGTTCATGGTATTGTTTTTTCTGCATAAAAGCTTTAGTCTTTTTTATCTTAACTCATAAAAGCCCGATGGTTCTTCTAAAATGGAATATTTCAAGAAAAGCATTATACAACATTTTCTAAAAGTCTATCTCAGAATTGATGTTTGAAGTAATAACCTATAGATTTTGAATTTAGATTGTATGAACACCATTAGATTTGCCAGTACCATCATCTATAATTTATTACGAACGTAATTCACTAAATTTATCATTCAATATATGATACATGTAATTCACTAAATTTATCATTCAATATGTGATTATTCCAAATCTTGTTGAAGGATTTGAAATAATCAATTAGTTATGCTGATTTTGAAGTTTCTGAACTTAAGTGAGTCACTATAGGTTGTTGAGGCTACAAGAAAAAAATAAAAATTTAAAAAAAATTTAAAAATTAAAATATACAAAAACAAAAAACAAGAAAACATTGGAGAGTAGCTCATGATTGATCTCTGAGCACAAGTTTGTCACGGGAAAAGACATTGCATTGTTGAACGGCTCAAGCAATATTCTCATCGCTCAAGAGAACGGCTCAAGCGATATCCTCAAAAACGAAGCTGATTCGGCTTGGAGCTCAACTGGCTGCGCAGCATTGACATCCCTCCGTCGTGGGATTCGCAACAATGAAGACCCTGAACTCGGCCTCTGCGTCCAACATAAATCCCTGCTCCAAGTGTCGTCCTAAACCCCTCTTTGTCATTTGGCAGTTGAACAACCCCCTACGTTCTCAAACGTTCCCCCTACGTTCTCAAACGTTCCCCCTACGTTCTCAAACGTTCCCCCTACGTTCTCAAATGTTCCCTGACTACCCAAACTCGGCACTTGAAATTCACTGCAGATTGGTCACATGTTGCACTTTGTGGTACATTTTATTGTGCTTGCCCCCCAAACATTTGATACAAATACAATGTTCAATACAATGTTCAGCGCTTCTGTGCAAGCAGTAACAACAAACTGGAAGTTCATTTTTTCTCAGTGATATTCTGCAATCAGTTGAGAATCGGTTGGGCCCTCCTTTTGTGTAATTCCAGAACAGAGGCCAAGCTGAGTGGCTCAGTATTTGAGAAAGGGAGCCCAATTCTCCAAACCAAGGCCAGCCGAGGCGACGTGAGACGTCGACATTTCATTTTATCCGCAGCCATAAACGCGTAGATGCCTGCAATAATCAGCCTGTGTGTGCGGGCGGAGCCTCATGATGCCGTTCCGCCATGCCCGACGTACACACCACCCAGCTGCATGCAAAGAGCTACCTTCCCTGCACACAGCGATCATCACACATGGGATCAGCACGTACCACTGTTCCAGTGGGTCCAGCTCCTGCTTTCTTATTCACCCCATGCTTCTCTCCTTTTACTGATTGAAGGGACTGTCAGGAAAGTGAATCAATGGGTGGACCGTTCGAAGCTAGCTAGCTGCTCAAATGCATAGTACACAAGTAGAGTATTACGAGTACTAATTTACCTTTGGATTATTGGACTTAAGTCAGTTGTAATGCTTGCCTAGTACTGTGTATTAGCTATGTCAGGCGATGGACATCCCATGCAGCGTCACGTCAAGCTCCAGAGCAAGCGAGTACGTCGGTGAATGGAATTTCATGCATGCACTTCTGTTCTAGATTTATTTTCCTGGAGCTGGCAAGTTAGATGTTTTTCTGTGTCAGGGAATGGTTCTTACTGTGGTGGAGCAGACTGCCATCACTTGCGCAAAACAGTGTATACTTATTAGATTACACTAGGTACTGTGGCTACTGTGAGCGTAATGGAGATGCAGCGGTGTAGGATTTGAGGAAAAAGAAAAAAGAAAAAGAAAGAAAGGGCAAGTGCAGAATCAGGTACGTGCTGAATTTTAGTTCTGACAATTCCCTCAATCAGACTGTGGGGACAAGTCGTTGAAGCAGAGATGCGGGAGGGAGGAGCAATTATTGTGGGCGTGGAAGAGGGGAGTGAGCCTCCTCTTTTAGTGCATTGTCACGAGAGTCTCTACTTCTAAGGAAACGTTGTGAAGTGGAGCAGGACCAGCAGCTTGCTTGCGGATTCAGCTTCACCAATATCTGCAGGTGATATCTGGCCCTTCTATCTGCAAGGAGGAATGATATTATTCCTCTTGAGTTGCCATGCAGGGTCATGTGTGAGGAAGTCCTAGCTACCAAGTTGGAACATTCTTCATTATTTTTTCGGTGGTGATGTTGTAGCTGTGAGTATGGTAGAGAAACTGCTAACATTGTTTGAGCGCATGCAGGGTGGATAAGCAGCTGTGGTAGCAATGTCGGAGCCAGTTGTGATTGTTCCTCGGAAAGGCGTCTACGTCGGCGATGGCGATGGCGATGGCCACTTCGAACGGCGGTACCACAGACGCCGCTCCTTCCATGCCTGCGCCAACCTTCTCCTGCGTCTGTTGACAGCCGGTGCCACTGCGGCGGCAGTTATAGTGATGCTGAAGGCCAACCAGAGGAGGGACACTGTGTATGGCTTCTTCCATGCCCGGTGGGAGGATTATCCTGCGTACAAGTAAGTGAACTCCCATTGTATATTTCCTGCCGCCACGGAGTATATTTCCTGGGATTTGCGTAGCGTGCAGTGCAATGCATTTTGTATACCCACCTGCTTTTGGATCTAAATCTCAGCTTGCCCCAAATCATGCAGGTGGTTCATCATTGCCAATGCCGTGGTGTTCGTGTACGCTGTCCTTGGCGCTATTGTGGCACTTCTCTCTTTGATTTCTCGGAGAGGGCCTCTGAGCTACTCTGCAAGCGCATGGCTGACGCTTGTCTTCGATTTTGTAAGTGAAATTTCGGATCTCATTACCCTTTCAACAGATGGACGAGTCTCGCCATGATGCTGTGATGAAAGTAATACTCAAACTTGGAAGTAGCAGAGCAGATAAGGTTTTTGAGGATGACAGTGAGAGATTCACACTAATGTGCTTCCGTGTGCAGCTCGCGGCGAGTATGTTGATATCTGCAGCATCAGCAGCTTTGGCGGTGGATTTGATAGCAAGGAAAGGGCAGTCGATTTGGCCAACTTGGTGCAACTACACATCCAGGTTCTGCGATTATGCTCAAGGTGCCATCATTGCCAGCTTCATCGGCTTCTATTTTCTCGCTTTATCTACTCTCCTGGCCGCCTCCGCGCTTCGCTATCTGGCACGGCGGAGGCATTTATAAGATGGGTGTCATTAGTTAACTTACGGTTTCTGTGCAGATTGTATCATAAGCATGCAATATAATCTAGTATGTAATATATGTCCAGCTCTAGCTCTATGTATAGCTGTAAGCACGTAAACCCAATCAAGGCATGGTAGATCACAAAACCGTGTAAGTTTCACGAGAAGAATTAATAATGGTTTGAATTTTGTTGCCCTTTGAGGCTTTTACAATAGAATTTTTCGAACTAGATTGGTGTGTTGGATATAGTTTGGATCCCACGAGCAGCGGTCTCACTTTCTTGTAGTGGGTTTGACGAAACACTCTCAAATTAACTCGAACGATGTGCTAGCACAAATGCATAATGTGATTATGTGAGGTGTTCAAAGAAACCCAAGGCTTTTAAAGATAAACTGCAGTGGCTTGAACTGTAAACAAACTGATATTATATCATGAAGCCTCGCAACCTCGATCGAAGCAACCTTTCGACACGGTGCAGAGTGTCGGAAACTTATGCAAGTGTCCGGATGACCTTTATTCATTCTGAGAATTACTGTCGTTGAAGACACACAGCATCGTGTAGATTACAGAACAGGATTCAGCTCATCGGTAGAATTTGCACATTAATTGGAAAGCCGGAGGGTCGGGCCATCACAGGCTTTGGAGTTTGAAGACGAGCGGTGAGGAAGGAACTCAGTGCGTAATGATTAATTTTGATGACTTCACCTACTTCACAATCACGAGAGATAACCTAAAAGCTGAACCAGTTTGAACATAATGTAAGAGTAACGAAAATGAACACAATGTAAGAGCAACCTATCTGAGCATAATCTAAAAGCAACCAATTTGAACAGCTCAATTATTTTGAGATCACAAGTCTTCTGCAACCATGGCCATGGATAGGCATGAATGGATTCCCATCCAATATAAAGGATCTTAAGTATGTGGAGGGTGTGGAATCCTCAAGTCCAAGAAGTACTCAATCAATGAACATGCTTTCTGTTATTAGGTAGAAAGTTATGGATCTTTACAGAGCACATGCTATTACCATTAGAATGAAGTTGATGTTTTAGGCATTATCGGTTCTAAACAGGCTCCTCAAAGCCAACGGTCCCACTTGCCACAGTTGCAAAAACTGGCTGCTTTGGGATTATTGTTACACTAGAAGAGGTGATTCCTGATTGTAAATTGTACATGTAACAACTGGTGATCATTGATCGGTGAGTTAGCAAGAACTTGTTAAAATGTCTTAGTGTTGTCATATGCGTCGAGCCTAATGCAAGGACCTTCAAGCATTCAATTTGACTGAGATCAGTACATGAGGCTACTAGGCTAGGTGTACCTTGTTGTTTTTCGGAACACTTGTGATGAAATCCTAGATCCCGTGATTACTTAAATTAAGAGCAATTACGTTATGAGTACATTTTTTGAATTGCATTATACAGTTGTGTAGTTTGGGGGAAAAACGTCAACGAAGATCATAGAACTCCCATACATGCATGCATCACCTTTGCAATGGCCAAAACTCTTTGGTACATTCCATGAGTCAGCTCACTCACAGTAATGATGATGGACGACACCCTTATTCCACCGGATATCATCAAACATAAATTTACAAGCACGATTAATATTTAAAACTGGAAGTAGTGAAACATATTAAAGAGTTTGTCGTGGCTTATTCTATAAATCCTGCCTTTAGTGGTCATACTATGTTATAGAGCTATTGAGGACGACTCTTATTCTTGTAGAACTTGATCAACATTTTGGTGTCGGAATCGAAACATCTGCACATTTGTTCAGCAAACATATGTTCAGCGCAAGCATTTCAGAAATTCAATTCAGTTTCATATAGACACAAATGCTGATGAGGAGAGTACATACTTACTCTCACGGATTGGAGCTGTAGTCAGTCACGCCAGGGACCTCCACCACCTGCACCGCAGGAATATTGGCACCGCCAATGGGAAGCGCAGGAACTAGGACGACCATATCACCGTCCTTCACATGGACAGACATGACTTGATCTCCCTGGCCAGTGGTGAAGTCAAGGCTCTGCTCTTCTCGGTTGAGATCCAAGGACATTCTGTCCGTCTCCACTTTGAAATTCTTGTCATCAACAAGGACATCCACCAACATCCTTGCCGGGTTGTATACCGTCACTGTGTAGCTCTCGACAAGCGCTACCAGCAGCAGAAGCGCCAAGAGAGGCATGATCTTCTTCCCCATGGTTACGATCTCACACACCCACTCGCAGTTGAATTGAAGTTTCGGCACGAAGATACGGACCTCGCAGAGGGATATGTGATGTTTCAAGCTCTCGAGGGCTCAGTTAAATAAGAGAGGGACGCAGGTTAGGAGTAGGAACGGGCTCTGTAAGGACGACCAACACTTTTTGTGCCGAGATAGCTTACTGAAAACCGACTTAGTAGCGTGAATGAAAAAACGATGATGCCACGGAAACCGCGTACAACTCAGACATCAAGTACAATTCCTGGTTACGATGTTATTTGCAATTTTTCACACAACCGCGAAGAACCAAGAGAATCGTGTGTAATCAAGTGTTGAAAACTAAGCTGTTCTCTGATGATGTCGTTGGTGAGAAAATGGTTCGACTGTCAAGAGGTCCTTGAGATTTTGGAGCTGGTTGCCCAGCATTTCAAACCCTGATTAGGAAAGAAAGCAAGCTCACATTTACACGTAGAAATTTATTCACATTCAAGTATTCGAAGCGGTTGAATGAAACTAGATAAAAAGTAATAACAGGAATGAAGCGATTACGATTTGGCTCTGAATTGTACTAGACAACACGTTCATCACAAGTAAAGTTTCATTATCTCACAACAACCATGAAGTCGTGCTCGCTAAGTTGTCACAGTTGTTTCATGATCCACAAGTAGGACGATGTTGATCAGCGTAGAAAAAGCAAGCACAGCACATGGTCTCCGCAGAAGAACACATATTTGAAATACGGTGTTCAAGTGAGTTGCTCCCTGTTCTCAGTGAAGGCTCAAAGCTGAGACATGGGTTAGGACAAACCATCAAAGAGGTCGACGCGTCTTCAAGTGAGAACAAGCCTAAGGGGGATAAGAATCCTTCACCTGGCACCGGAATTGGGTACCATGTCTGGCGAAGAGCAAAGTTCGCCAACGGTCTCACCATGCCGCCTGAAATCCATACACCTTCATGCGGCAAGCGTTTCGGCAACTCCTGGTCGCCAACCAACTTACTCGTGGCTGCAGCTCTTGAAATCCCTGAATCGCTGCACTGCATGATGCATCCGTGTGCACACAAGTCATAACAATTGAATATGTTGCTACAAAAAGATCCAGCAATAATTTTTAAAATCTCAAACCAAGCCCTCTGGAATTCAAAAGTACATCACAAGCCCGTTAAAATGAATCTCCGTTTGAAAAACTCGGTACGGACTCGATGATCCTCACTCTGTAATTGCTCCTGAAGAGCTGATGTTTAAGCAGCTCATGTGATCCATCCGGGTCTGGCCTGCTGAGTAGAATCTTTCGGAGTGCATCTGCTATGTCAAATTTCAGCAGAGAGGAGTTAGGGTCACGCCAAGTTAACCTGATGATGTTCAAAGACCAAATTCCTTTAAACATGACCAATGGAACTAAACTCTAGACATTGATCGGATAAGCATGTGCATCGCGGAGCCAAAAAAAGACGACTCATGGCGGGCGTCGAGACAACGCACCAGAATGGGACACAAAGCGACCGGTGGAAGGGAGTTTCACATTCCTCGCATGAGCGCTGAACAGCGAGAGGGATCGGACGGGGTGCACATGCTGTTGTTGTGAGTGGCGATGCGCCGCGGTCCTCCTCAGGTGAAGTCTCCTTCCCCAATGTGGAGCACTGTTGCATAGACAGCATAGGAAATTCAGCAATACAAGCAATTTCAGGGCAATGGCAAAACTTTGTTGGCGGAGCGAGCTGGCTCGCAATGAAGATGGGATTTGAGATTTTAGGTCAAGTGGGCCTGCTGAGGGGGTTGAAATGGCGAATTGCAGGGATTGAGCGGCAGAAGATCAGAACGTGGCAATGAAGGAGCAACGCCGCCGATGGACGAGAACATGGGCAGCGTGTGGGAGGTGGTGTCGGCGCTGGCGAGTGCGCTGACGGATGCGCGAGACCAGCTGGTGACGCTCATGCACAACTCCACCATGCCGCGCTTGACTGGCGGATGCTCACGGCATACAACCCCGACGCGCTTACGCTCACCCTACCCAGGAGCCGGCGCTTGGGTCCCCAACGTGCATCGCGGGCATGCGCACAGCCATGTCGCGTTCGGGAGCAGTACGGAGTATCGATTGCATCCGGCGCCACTGCGAGTGCGGCAGCCAGGACCGGTATTCCCATCAAGACGTCCCGAGGTGAGTACACCGCCAGTGAAACGCTCCCCGCGACGGTGCACGCACCCGCTGCACAAAATGCAGGCCAATCCTCCTTGTAGCCCGTCCCTTTGGGCATCCCAAGTGGGCGCTTCCTGGAGCAGGCCTAGCAGCAGCCCGACGTCGCGCTGTGACGGGCTCAGCCCCAGGCGAGACAGGAGAAACCGATTCGAAAGCCCAGGATCGACGTGCAACAGATCAAGCGCCAGCAACCGGAAGAACCTCGCGTCTGATCAAGAGCGACCTTGCGTCGGCTCGCAGTACGCCGCGCTTCTGCGAGAGGATGCTTACCAGCTGCGAGAGCGTCGCCTGGCGGACGACAATCGCAGAGGACGAAGGCCACCTTGGGGTCGTTGCTAACATGCGCCGCGCAAGCCCATTCATGTGTTGATGAAGTCTTCCTTCCACTTCTGTAATACAATATTAGCCTTGATCTGTCGACTTCGGCAGATCATTGCTGTCCGTTATATTCTTCTCCTTGAGCGGTGCAGCAAAGAAGTCCACCGCGTCCATGAAGAAACATGAGGTGCTTGAGTGTCTGCTAGCTACGCCTTTCTATTCTGAATTTCTAGCATCGGATTATTCATGATTTTTGCAGCTATGTGTGCATATGCTTAACTTTCTGATCAGGTTGGATGACTGAGAGAATTATGTATTTAGGAGATGTTTACAGGCAACTTTAAAGGATTTTGTAGGAGCCATTAATAGTAGATTACTGTAATGTGGCGTTGAATGTATGAGTTTTTACTTGATATCTGGATTTGAATTACGGTACTCAGGTCATGTGATGTGTTTTTCATGCGATGTACCAGACTCTGAGCTTTTGCTTGAGCATTGTTGTGTTTCACTTAACCTTCTTGCGCTTGATCTTTTGGCGATTGCCCGGTATTTCCTTCAGTCGATTGATTCTTCCCATTTGTGAAAATAAGGATTTTTAAGGAATCACAGGAAGCATAGAATAACTAAGTTGTCATATTTCTCTGCCGTGAGAAACAAATAAAGGACAAAAGCTGCACTCGTAGGTCGTGTATCAAGTTGGGAGAATTGCTTCTGGACACACTGAAGTTCCATTGTTGGAGCCCTGTTCTACTCAGCTCTTGTTTCAAATCAAGCAGCAGCTGCACACAAGATTTCAAAACTACACACCAGGGCAGAGAAGTCAAGGAGTCTAAAACCAATACTTCTTGTTGCACGCAGAAACTTGGTTCAATTGGTGAAGGGAGGTTTAACTCGGAGGATTCAGTTTATTGACGCAAGCGAATAGAATTGATCATCGCAGCATGAACCGGGTTTAGTAGTTAATAGCAATCATAGCTATAGTTGAGTAACAACAGTGTTTGAAATTGCCACCCACTACTAGCAAACCTGTCATTTTTCAATGCCATGTTGTCACTTCTCACTCACTCAAAATGTGGAAAATGTAGCCTTTCCTTGTTAGTTGTGTCAATTCTCACTCACTATTATTAGAGATTGCTCAAAATAGGAATGAAAGACGATGGGTTTATTAGTGGTGACTAAAAATTCAATTATTGAGTAGAGAAATTTCACGTGTATTGTTTGGTTATTAGACATTGATCCTTCAAATATTGTTGTCAATATTGCTTCACTTGTTCATGCAATATCATGTGATAAATCTCATGGCCTTTTTATCTCTAAAAGGTAGTTTTTAAAGGTAAGTGTACAAAAACTTTGTAAACGTATATGATTCAAGACGAAAAGGTTGTCTTGTGGAAGAAGACCAAATCATATGTTCTAAGCTGATAAAATTATCAAATTTTTATTGACTAACTATATTTAGCCTGGAATGTGATTTATGTTGCACTTTCTTAGCAACTTTGATGTACTAGCAACTAAATTTTTAGTTTTAGCTTTGAACCAATTAGAGTCTCACACAATTCATGGTAAAAACGAATGAAGAAAAACAATCCTAAACATTTGGAAGAGTTGTGGTAATTGAAATAAGTTAATGCTTGAAAAAAATATAGTTTAACGTCCTAGTGAATTTTTTTAGATAATAGTATTCATTCACCATTGTGGAGACTTACTCCTTCTTTTACTAAGGATCAATTGGAACCTGTGTTGATTGTATTCGACTTCCAGTTGTTTTTGGTTGGTGGATTTTTTGTGCTATTAATTTGACAATTACCATTGTGAGAAAAAAATTAAAATTAAAATAAATACACAATGGTATATGTGTTGGAGATGCTCTAAGGTTTTGGACTCTTATCCACTTTGACATAGTTTATCCAAGTGTTAAATATTTAAAGCAGAGATAGCATAGTTTCATTTACAATCATAATCTTGTAAATCTCTTTGCCTTTCTAAGCAGAGTCAATTTTCAAACTACTTAGACCTACTAAATGGATTATCTCCACATACTCCACAACCATTGGGGTCCAAACACCTAATTTTCAACGTAACGGGATTTATTTTTAAAACTTTAATAATGCGGCTATTGTAATTTAAAATTGTAATTGCATGTTTCAATTTCCACCTAAATAACACAATCATTATAGTTCCAAGTAATTTTTTTTAAAATTCTAGATGAATTTCTTTTAATTCTTGTATATTTTATATCTAAAAGGTCATACTTGCCTATTTTGATTTCAATTTGAAAATTTATTCACATATTTAAAATTACAGTGGTGAAGTTACCCCAAGTCATACAACTAAACTCAATGAATATTTGCTATTTATGAGTCTTAAATTTTATTTTTAGCAATATTTTATCAAGTTACTGAACATGACCCACATTTTTTAGGAATTTAAAAAGTACTTGACAACTTTTGGTATGTGTTTTAAAGCAGCCTAGCATTTGTATAGAAACCTAGCAATATGCAAACACATTCTATTTAGTAAAAGTTATGAAATATTTATCATATTATAAAATAAAATTGAAAAAATACCAATTAAACAAATTTCATAGCATCAAATTACATCTTCATTGAAGTGAACATGAAACACCATTTGCATACTTTGACAATAATTATTTATTATATTTCAGCAACAAAAAAGTGAAAGCAATATTGATGAATTTCTTGTTTTACAATAGATTTTGCTTGAAATGGTGCTTCCATTATTTGAGTCATTGATTTCTTGTTGAACCTGGAAATGTAGATTTTAGTAAAACTGCAGCCTTATTTTATTATAAAGATCAATAACTACGTTTTATTTATTCTGTATTTTATCATTTTTTGAAACTTTTGTTTCCACAAACAATTTGTAATCTCTTCAAGTCATAGGGACAAAAAAATCTTCTTAGTACATATTAAATTGACGGTAATAAGCCATTCTTTTTGAAGTCTTCATAAAAATTGATGATGCTAAAAATATGGTTTTTATTGAATGCGCATTAACAAGAATTCTAAACATTGTAAAATAAGAGAGGTTTTTCCAAATCAATATCTTACAAAGGATATCTTTTAAGTTATTAAATTGTCCCATACTAACACTTGAACAAGTCATATATTTCAATATGTGCAGATTTTAGATATTGTAATGTAAGCACATAGTATTTATACATATACATACACATTTATCATACAAAAGAGACAATTAAATGGAAGGATTCACAAACTTCATTTACTAAAGGAATTACTATAACACTTACAAGTCAAGGAATTGATGTATATTGATTGATTTTCTTTTCCACAAAAATAAGAGTTCGAAACCACCAATCTCTTCTTCAACCACTTACCTCCTGTAGAAAAATTCAAAAGATTTCAGTACTTAAGCTACTTTATTAATGTTAACAACACTTGTTTCATATTGAGTGGTCGGTGTGTTGTTTGGGCCACAATAATTTTCTACCTACAATAACTTAGTAGCTCCTAGTCATTACCACATTTCTACTCAAAGAAATCTACCCGGTTTAAAACCCAAAGTAGATACATGCAGCAAACTCTAAGTTAAAAAACATATATATGCAACAAACAACTAAGCTCATGACTTAACAATAACCAAAAACAATTATCAACTATTATACCACTAAACAAACACACATGTTCTTGTGTGGATTTTGACCACTCATGTTCATTGACTAATAACTATTGATCATTGATTACTAAAGTGTCTAATTGTCAAAAGAAACAATTAGTTCCAGTCTTAGTATTAATACTAGAATGAATAAACACTTTATTAATGATGATCTCTTTTGAAAACCATAGTTTCTCTCATTTTATTTTATTTGAGGCTATTAGTACTTACTCAAAATTGCAAAAGGCCATCTACAACTACAAATCACCTTCTTATTTTTCTTTGCTATTCTCAGTGCCCGCACCTATGTCTGAGTTATTTGTCATATTTTGATCTACAATAAAAATTACCATGGATTTAAAAAAAAATTAAAAAAATTTAAGTATAGAAAAATATTTTCATAAATTAATCTTGCTGGATGTAATTGAGTTGCTATATTGAAGGCTTTTGGCATTTTATTATAAACATAATTATTGTAATTTTAAATATGTAACATAATTATTTACATTTTGAAAAATCCAACATAAATCAAAGTTAATAGTATATTGAAGATGAATTAAGATAACCAAAAAATTATATCATACCACTTCTTCTTGGAGATGTTGGAGTAGTGGAATTGATGGTAGGGGCAACTCTATTTGTCGACGGAGGAAATGGAGCTGGAAATGTAGACACTGATTCTCTTGTCGCGGAGACTTCAGAGGTTGATCTAGGTGTTGTGGGAATTGGATGTACTGATGAACCACCAAAGCTGTTTCTCGGGGTCATTAATATTCCTCCATGGAGTAAGGTAGTTTCTAGTTGTTGCAACATGGGCACTGTCAAACAAAATTCTTCCATTGTATCAAATACCGTAGTATCATAGCATGTTCGCCCAAAACTAATTCTTAAAGTTAAAAATGTAGACATTTAAAAAATTATGAAAATTTAACAAAAAACATAAATAGAATAATTAGTTTTTACAATATTTTACTATTTCTAAACCATTTAAGGTCATTTTTACAGATAGTTTGCCAAAATCAAAATTAAGAAACTTAGTTTTTGAGAGCATAACCTTATTTTTTTCAAAAAAATAAATTATTTATTGACCGGGTGGCGAATCTGCTATCATGGTGTTATGGTGGCTTTGTAATTGAACTAAAAGTACAAATCAGAATTGAATTATATCTTACACATCAAGGCTCCCAAGGGGTTGTTCAAAGCTAAGTCTGTCTGTCTCAAAATGTGGTGAGGAATTCCAGATCCAACCAAAAATTGGGCAGCTTCATCTGTGAAGTTGTTGCAATTGTGATTGAGAAGGCTGTATGTGGCAACTGTGTACCGCGGCCCAATTTCGCGCAAAAATTCTTCAAAGATATCTTTTGGTATGTGAGTGATGCCTAGCTCCAGGACTTCAACTGGAGCACCAAAAGGACTACGTCCAATGGGCACACATTGAATGCCTGCTCCGTAAAAGTATTCTTTTCCAAATAGTCCTATGCCCGAGTGCCTGCTTTTCATACCAATATGAGACACTATTCTTGCTTCAAAAGACTTCAAAATCAATCAGCTTATATTAGATAAATAACAACATTAGGTTTATTTTTTGAATATGTCAAATTCGTCATTCAGTTACGCACTTGAAAATTCAATCGCAACTTATGTATTACCTATAAATTTGACTACAAATTTATGTATGCACAAAATTGGAGGTTGTCTTTATGAGTTCATTATTGTAATGGAGTAGTCTTTTTATACATTGAATAAAGTTTTAAACATTGATAAAGGTGTAATATCAGATGAACTAGAATACATTTTATAATTGAGTTAGAAGGAAATAAGGAAAAACTGATTGATACTAAAAAAATATGAGTTTGTATACTAATGTGTTCTAATCAATATAAAAATTACATTTCCAATTCATAAATATTAGAATATCTAGATTTCAAGTCCTACCAAACACCTTCAATGGTATTTCCGAGAAAATTTGTTGTGATTTCACGAGCCATTCCTTGGCTAAGATCATAGATGTAAAGAAAAACTTTCTCTCCTTCCTATAGCAAAATGCAATACAATTTCTTCTTTGATTATTAACATTTTGAAAGTGTGTTGAAATGAAAAGCAAAAGAAGAAACTTAATGTCTGATAGTTTGCTTCGTAAATAGATATTTGAACATTATAAACGATGATAGTGTACCTCTTCCATTCTTTGATTCTTAGATACTTTACATGATTTTAATCTTATAAGATGGTTCAATAATGATTTACACATTGAGTCATGTTTAGCATTTCTGCAATTCAATTTTGAGTGAGAAATCTGAATTGTAGTAATCTATCATTTACAATGTATGGAATCCGAATTTCATTTTCTTATTTCATTTTAAAATCTAAATTGTAGTAATCTATCATTTACAATGCAATTTTCTTATTCAAAATTGAATTGTAGTAAAATATCATTTACAATGTATACTATTTTGAACTTTAAAACATGAAAAAGATTCATTATTAGAAAAATAAAAAATCATGCCCTTCTGTTCGTCCATCTATCACATGAAACTCTAAATGAAAAATGGTTACATGGTTACAGTGCCTTTTCAGAAAAAACAACCTTTTCACTATTCAAGAAGTCTTTTTATGTATCATTTGGTTTCTTCATAGTATATATATATATATATATATATATATATATATATATATATATATATATATATATATATATATATATATATATATATATATATTATATACAAATTATACTCATATGACCAATTTTACATAATGTACATTTAGATATGCATTAATATATTTCTATAATGAAATATATTAAAATTGAGATATATATAATGGTGACAAGCCTTAACTTCTATAGTTGATGAAAATGTACTTTTGAATTTTAGATGATATAGTGATCTTTAAAAAAAGATGAATTCTTTGATCATAAAGGATTTTGCTAATTTTTTTTGACATGTTTAAATAATATATTTTTATAAGTTTTATCAATTAATAAAAATATATGCATTTAAAAAATAATCAAAGGTGAATAATATTAAATTAATTATGTAATCAACTCAAGTCTTTGTACCTTTATTACTATAAAAATTTGAAATATTAGATAATTCAATAAATATTTTTATAAATTCTTCCTCTTTGAAATCAGTGATATATCCGTTTATCACCTTACTTTTATAATTCTTAAAAGCAATGTATGAAACGGTCAACATCTTCCACATCGAGTTTAAGGCAACATAAAACCTCTTCATTTCTTCCTCTTCACTCTTCTAACCACTTAAATCTCTATCAAGATGTAGAATCTACATCTAGAAAGAAGCATATAATTCATCAGTATCTAAATAGGTCCAAGAAATACATACTATGTAGTGCCTAACAAATTAACTCACTTTGTATACCAATTAATTACAATAAATGTTGCTCTTTGCTGCCAAACTACTCTTAATATAAACAAGAGCTATAGATAACAATATGTGGAACATTGACTCCCCGTCAAAAAATATATATATTTTTAAAACATTAAAAGAGCATTTATTTTGCAATGAGAGAACCATTTTTGCTTCTCTCACCACAAAATCCAGGGAATCCTTCAACATTATCCACTAGGCCTGTTTTTAGACCTTTTGAGATCCTCAACTCCTTTGGTCACATTGCTTTTATCCTCATTGTGTAAACCCAAATTGTCTCGGGATGAGTTCATGGAACCAATCACAGATTTTACAACTCTATGGAACATGTTTACGACATGTCTTTTGTGACCCTACTATCTCATCAACTTCGAAATTGCTTGATATAGTAAGTGAAAAACAACATGGTTGCTAATACTGCAGTACACTAGAAACAACAACTGTGCTACCAAACTGCTTGCTTGCAGGCACAAGGATCGGACGCTACAATTCATTCAATGAACAGATCAGCACTCATCTTGGTGCCTAGACCCTGTTTTAGCCAATGTGGTACTTACAGCGAAGCCTTACCGGACGATTACAGCACGGCGTCGCCGAAGCACCGGAGACAGTTGATGCTGTTGTAGACGCCGAAGGGGGGGGGGGGGGGGGGGGGGGGGAGAATTGTAAATTCCGATGACGGAGTAGAATCATCAAGAAATCGTAAACGACTCGGGGAAATTTCTATGTGTAAAAAAGTACCGTTTATGTCTGATAATGTTCCTCAACATACTAGAGTTCACCAGCGGAGTACAGAAAAGTTGTAACATGATGTTACATTTCATAACCACCCTCTTTGATGTACTTATTTCTATTTTGAACTCCTCGCCCTTTATGCAGGGTAAGCTCCTGGACCGAGGTGGTTCATGGAAATAAGCATCCACCCCTCGGGCTACACCCTCGTGGTGAATGCTTATTTCCATGAACCACCTCGGTCCAGGAGCTTACCCTACACATCAAGAAATGATTGATCATGTCTCGTCTTCCAAGGTTGGTGAGATTACTAGAGCGAGTGCGCACAGACAGACCACTCGAGCTCTCGATCGTCGCTGCTCAAGCTGATTGTGTCGGGCTATCATCGTCGCATTACCATATGCTCCACTCGCCGACCCCAAAGGGCTTTGACTATTAGAGTCGTCATCTGCAACTTCGTGATGGTCATCGTTTCCTATTTGCATCTAAGCTGGGACGGGATTAGATTTCACTATGTGGTGGCGCTGCGCTGATGCTCATAGGGAGTGATTTCACTTTCTGGCATTTCCATGAAAACTCCTTGTGAAATGCCAGAAAGTTCTATTGGAATACAGAGTAGAACAGAGTAGATGAAATCCATTCGTCCTCATGTGGATGACAAAGGATGTATCACCACCATGTATATCTTCCCCCTGAAATACAATTGTTCACTGTTGTTGTTTGCGGGAATTCTGTCTCGAGTTGCTCATGGTTCTTGCCGCGTTTCGCTGTTAGTTTTAGCTATCTTAATAGGTTATGGGCCCTATTTCACGAACATTTCCTACTGCTCTCGCTCTGATCATCATCGCCATAGCTTAGAATATACACTTCGCCTTTTTCCAATCATTCCGGCAACCTGTATCACTTGGTTCTTGATTCTTGATTCTTGTTCTTGATTCACGTATCATTCTCTTTCTTGTTTTCCGCTCTTGTACTTCGGTTTATGCTCTTGTTTAAAGCTTCTCACCATGGCTGTTATTTCAGATCCTACCGCTGCAGATCCCGAATCTGCAATTCTGCACCACCGAGTAGTACTGTTACTGCAGTCGACGACATACCACTTGACAACGCTCCTGTCACGCTTTCTCCATTCACCGGGGAACACTTCAATCTCTGGAAGTTTCAGATACAATGTATCTTTCGATCACGGGATCTGTTAGACATCGCCGAGGGAACAGAGGATTACGATCCTCATGCTGAACTTCGAGTGCGTCGATATTGGAAACGTAGGGACCAGCAAGCAATGGACATCTTAGTCCAAACCATGGACCGTAGTCTTGTGCGACCGCTCCTAGGAGCAACATCTGCCAGACAAATGTGGAGCAATCTCCAGCTACACTATGATAAACGAGCCATCAGCACGGTACACAATCTGCAGAAGCGGTTCTTTGACTTGAAGACTGGGGGAGAGCACAATAAAGTGGACCACAAAGTGCAAAATGTGACCACTAACAAGTGAATATGAAGTGTGCTGTTTTTGAAGGCTCAAAGCTGATTTTGAGCATTTTGGTGTAGTTTTTGAGCATTTTAGTCACTTTCTAAGGTGTCATAAAGTATCTTACACACATCTTCATAAACAGAACATCCTCAATTGAAACTAAATTTGACCACTAGTTCAAAATCATGAAAATGAACTTTTCCAAAGTCTTGATTTCTTCATTTGGGGCCCTTTATTGTCTTTAGATGATGTTTTTTTCAATTTAGAAAACAATGTTCGGTGAAAAAAAAGTGACAAAAAGTATCGCGGAAAAGACCCTCTTAAAAAGCATCCTTGCGATACTTTTGGAACCCTAAATCAATCAATGACTATATGAATTGACTATTTTAGAATACCTCTTAAACATACGGAGGGCCCCGCGAAATTAAAAGTGATTTTGGACAAAACCCTAAACAGTTATGTTCACTTTTCCAAATGAGTCAGTTCACTTTGTCCGAGTTCGACGTCTCCGTTTTCCATGGTAAACTCAGTGTCTTCTCCAGCAACTTTGGGAAGTTGAAGTCCATCAAGTCTACTATTCGTATCCCAAACTTTATCATGCATGGACATAACGTAGATCCCACTTTCTCTAGTGTTTACGGAAGGGGCTGAAATTGGTGAAAAGATAAGCACTTTTTTGGTCCACTTTATTGTGCTTCCCCCCGCCTATCGCTGCAAAAGGTATCCGATCTTTTCTATCTGAGCTCAGTGACGTTAATAGCCAGCTTCGAGACCTAGATGTGCAAAAGGTTTTTGATGATGACGCTGTCATATCAAAGGTGATCTCAAGTTTACCGTCAGACTTCAACGCTTTCACCACCGCATGGGAATTGACATCCCCCGTGGATAAGACGCTTGCAAACCTGTCCGTAGGACTTGTTAAAGACGAGGTTAAGCTCAAAACCGCTGCCACTGCTCCCGTTGACATCAGCAAGGCCTTCTATAGTAACCCTAAGCACGCTCCTGCTTCAAGGCTCAGTTCCAGTGGGAGTAGCACAACCTCAGGCGCTCATCACTGCAGTGGGAGTTCGTGTGTGCATCCAATGCACAAATCTCAGCCAACTGGTCTTGGCACCCGCTCAACACCAACCGCCTCTTCAACTCCTCTCGCTCTGGAACAGCGGCAGGTGAGACAAAAATACTTCGACGACCTAAAGAAGACCACGCTATGTCACAACTGTGGGAAGCCAGGCCACTGGCAAGGTGAATGCCCACAACTCACGGAGGCAGAGCGTCAGGAACTTCGACGTCAGCGATGCCTCAAGCTGCAACCCCCTCCTGTTTCGTCACAAGGCTTTCAGGCAGCAGAGACTCCTACAGATTCACCGAGCAATGACATTACGTACACAGGCTTCATGGCTTTCGAAGACTCCTCCTACTCTGAGCCATCGCAGGAAATCGCTGAATCATCCAATTCTCGTGATCACATCTGGTATGCTGATAGTGCAGCCTCCAGCCACATGACAAGTCATCGCGAGTGGTTTACCAGCTACACTCCTTTCCCAACACGCTACTGGCCGATCCAGGGTATAGCACCTCAACCTATCTATGCTGCTGGAATCGGCACCATCGCAATTGAGCACCTTATCGGTGGTCAGTGGCACCCTGGCCACATTGAGAGTGTCCTCCACGTACCTCAGATCGGCTGCAATCTTTTCTCTATAACAAAAGCAGCTGGAAAAGACATCCTCACTACTTTTTCCTCGCATGGCTACACTACGACCTCCGATGGTAACATCGTGCTTCAAGGCACCTCACAGAACAATCTCTACGAGCTTCAACTCCGTGTTGTCCCTCCCCCCAGCGATAGCGCATTTGTCGCAGCCTCCTTTCGGCCAGCAACAACTGCCGAATCCCGTCAATCCCTCAAGGTATGGCACGCACGTCTATGCCACCTGAATATTCCTGCTATTAAGCTCCTGGTACGTCACGAGCTCGCAGATGGCATCGAACTGCTTCATGACAATACTCCAGATAATTTCTGTGAGGGATGCTGCTACGGAAAAGAGCACCGCACCTCATTCCCTGTAAATGCAGTAAGAGCATTCGCCAACAGTCCCGGTGACTTGGTCCATGCGGATCTCATGGGACCGATGGATACTGAGTCCATCGGCGGTGCCTTCTACTGTCTAATTCTCAAAGACGATGCCACAACATACAGAATAGCCTTCTGTTTAAAGCGGAAATCTGATGCACTTCAAGCTATTAAACAAGCTTGCGGCCAATTCTACAGAGATACTGGCCACACTGTTCGGGTTCTTAGAACTGACCGAGGAGGAGAATTCGTAAATAAACAAGCGAAGGAATTTTTCGACGACCATCACATCCGTCAGGAACTGACTACGCCTCACACACCAAAACAGAACGGCGCTGCTGAACGCGAAAATCGCACTGTCATGGAGCTCGTAAGGAGCATGCTCCACTCTCGCAAGATACCCCTGAAGTTCTGGGCAGAAGCTGTTCAGACCGCTATCTACGTGCTAGATCGCACCACATCCTTTAACCGGCCTCACACGACACCTTATGAGGCATGGTGGGGATCAAAACCGTCCCTCAACCACCTACGCATTTTTGGCTGCTCTGCATTCATACATGCAGGAAAACATACGCGGACCAAACTTGAACCTAAGAGCCGACCATGGATGTTTTTAGGCTATTCAAAGGAGTCGAAGGCCTATCGAATATGGGACTTCACAAAGGACAAAGTTGTCATCACCCGGGACATTATCTGCAATGAGAATGCGTTACCCCTGTTTCCAACTCCGGATCAACCCACGGCCAAAACCCCTGCTACAGTGGTCTTCAACCCCAAACCCCAGCATTCAGTCTCCCGACTCTCCCCTGCTGCAGTCGTCAGCACCCCTTCCCTCCTCGAACCTGGATCCTCGCGCGAACCAGAACCTGATCCCCAATTTTCACCTCCACATCCACCTGAATTAGAACAGGTGCAGATGCCCAATGCCCGCCTTGAGCCAGTACCAGCATCTCCAGCTTCGGATACAAGACATCCTACTCCTGAGGCTGATCCTTTGAACCGACTTGATCTCCAAGCGCAGCCAGACAATCCCATCCGACCATCCAGAGCCATCAAACCGCCTGTTCGCTATGGTGATTGGGCATACTTAACCAAAATTGCTGCTGCCAACGACGTTACTCTCGAACCTGCAAACCTGCATGAAGCTCTTACATCTCCCGAGTCTCACAAATGGCTTCAAGCAATGCAAGATGAATATGATTCACTCTTGCAAAACAAGACTTGGGAAGTCACCGATCTCCCACCCAACAGGAAACCAATAAGTTGTAAGTGGACTTACAAGGTTAAGTATGACTCTGCTGGAAATAGTGACCGGTATAAGGCACGCCTCGTTGTCCGTGGATTTACTCAGCGATACGGGATAGACTTCACCGAAACCTTCAGTCCTGTGGCAAAATTTGATTCTATCCGAACCTTACTTTCAATCGTCGCCGTGGAGGATCTTGATATGACTCAGTTCGACGTGCGCACCGCGTTTCTTCACGGTGAAATTGACGAAGAACTATACATGGTTCAGCCTCCTCACTTCGAGGACCCCCAACACCCCCAGCGTGTGTGTCGTCTTAAGAAGTCGATCTATGGCCTACGTCAAGCTTCTCGGGTCTGGAACATGAGATTTCATAAATTCCTCCTAAAGCATCACCTTCAGTCGACTAACGCCGACCCCTGCCTCTATGTCTCCACGATCGCCCCACTGGTGCTGCTTGCAATTTTCGTTGACGACGGCCTAATTGCTGCCACCGAAAAGCAATCCATTTCCCTAATTCTCCATGAAATGGACGATGTATTCCAAGTCAGGCAGAATGAACCTGACACATATGTTGGACTTCATATCACGAGGAACCGCACAACGAGGACCCTCTTTCTCGATCAGACACAGTACATTGATCGTCTCCTCAAACGGTACGGGTACACCAACGTTCACCCTGTCCAAGTACCTGCCGATCCCAACCTGAAGCTTCATGCCGCCATGGATCACGATAAATCAGACCATGCCGAACTACAATTTCCTTATAAGCAGCTTCTCGGCAGCATTGCCTTCGCCGCTCTTGGTACCCGGCCCGACATTGCGTATGCAATCAGCAGCTGTGCAAGATTTAATCACTGCTACACCAAGTCTCATTGTACTGCACTTAAGAAGATCGTCTGTTATCTCAAGGCTACCAAGCAATACGGAATCAGCTTCAGCATAACCGCCTCACCGCACACCCTAATGGCATACTGCGATGCAGACTACGGGTAAGACACAGACGATCGCAAATCCCGATCCGGAGTGGTACTTATGCTCAATAATGGACCTGTAGCCTAGCTGAGTCGGAAACAACCCTGTACTGCATCCTCCACGACTGAGGCAGAATACCTCGCTGCACATGTCGCCACAAAGGAGATCCTTTGGCATCGTCGCCTGCTTACAGGATTAGGGTACCCTCAACGAAACCCTACCTCCCTTCTTTCAGATAACCAATCTGCCATTCGCTTAATTCACAATCCCGAATATCACCAGAAAACCAAGCACATTGACATTCAATTCCACGTTATCCGAGAGCATCAAGCTAACGGAAACATCTCTGTTTCCTACATCCCTACCCTAAGTCAGATCTCAGACATATTCACTAAAGCTCTCTCTCCCGCAAGGTTCCTTCAGCTCCGTGATGCATTGGGTGTTCATGCCCCAAGTCCCTGATCTCCTTAGTTTTCCTCCTCGATTCCTCATGGCTGCACTCTGAAGTGGGAGTGATGATCCTTTGTCATCGTGCCCATGAGGTCGAGTGGGAGTATTGGAATACAGAGTAGAACAGAGTAGATGAAATCCATTCGTCCTCATGTGGATGACAAAGGATGTATCACCACCATGTATATCTTCCCCTGAAATACAATTGTTCACTGTTGTTGTTTGCGGGAATTCTGTCTCGAGTTGCTCATGGTTCTTGCCGCGTTTCGCTGTTAGTTTTAGCTATCTTAATAAGTTCTCCATGCAATCTTCGTCAGAAATCTCATGAATTTTTGTACCTTCGGAAACTTTGTCTCTTTCATCGCCCTTCTCAGGCTTCTCACCCTTCGCGGCCTTTCTAGCTTTCTCGTCGCTAACAACCTTGAGGTATTTCAGTTTGCCATGCCTACTCTTGACCTCGAGAGACTCCTCAATGTCGCCACAGCAGGTGGCCATGCGGGTCTCGAAGTAGCGCGTGGTAGTGTAAGTGGAGTGGATCTGCACTTCGATGTTCCACCGCATCTTCGTCCCCTCCATGTGCTTCGGGAAGCGCCATATCATGGTGTCGTCGAACTCGGCGTTGGTGAAGTTGACCCCGCCCTCGCGTGTGAACGGGAGCTCGTCCAGCGGGTTGCTGGGCATGAGACGCCCGACCCTCCTCTTGGAATCCCGCTCGACCATCAGCATGGGGTTTGCCCTGTCGAACACCACTCCTTTCATTGATTGTAGCGTCCACACAAAGCTGCCCCCTCGATCATCCTTCGCCAGCTGCTCGAACCTCCATGGCTTGCTCTCCATGGTGGACTTCACACCCACAGACGCCGCGGCAAGCCCCATCCCGCCACTGATACCATGACTCACACCATCACCCGAATTCGTGCCCACTTGTATCCTCTCCATCCTCCCAATCTTCACTGTAATGTTCGACGTCGAGTTCGACAACATCACGTCAGTTCCCTCTTCCGTGACGGGCGTCACCGCCAGCGTAATGAAACTTGGAAAATGGCCCATGCACTCCGGATCCCACCGCGAGTTCTCCACATTGAACCTCACATGCTTGATTCCAACCTCAACCTGGACATCACATCAGAGATACAGACACACATTCATTTGGCATACAGAGGATTGATATTCGACGTGCAATGCTATTCCAGAAGATTGTTTACGAATAGAGTTGAAGAGAAGATTAGTAACTTGTTGAAGAAGTACATACCTGAAGGCATTGCGGGAGCACTTCGACAGCAGCAGTGAGCTGGATGTTGACCTTGGCGCGTTGGTTAAAGAGCTGCATAAGCTGCTTGTAGCGGCGGAAGGGTTCCGCTTTCTGCAAATCATGCTCCACAGGCATCATCAAGAGGGGGACTTCCAGTTGTATCTCCCAGAGGCCGTTGGTAGCCTGGGCGACGCAGCGGGGTTGGCCAGTTTCAGGGCGAGGGGAGTCGTGGCCTCCTCGCTGAATGTGGCCCCAAAGCGCGTACAGGATGCCGTCGTGGTAGTTCATCGTGCTCAGCTCCTCCACCAGTTGGTACATGAGAGTGTCCATCTTCGCTCTCTTGCTGATAATCTTCTTCGGGGTCGTGGTGTCGTGGAGGGAATCCGCCAACATGGTGTTCTCTAGGGCTCGTTGCTGAAGCAAAATCTTGAAGACCTCGACGTGATAGTGCGCAGCGGCGATTACCGCGGCGCGCCAGAGGAGGAAAATGCTGTATGTCGAGCGGATGCAATTGTGCAACTCCAATGGACCCTCGGGCGTGCCTTGGAGGTACCATCCGCCGGAGCGGAAGATTGGCGCGGCGGAGGGGAGCATGTTTTTCGTGGAGGTCAGCTTGGTGTTCCAGTCCTTATTGGGGGTTATCGCGGGCTGCTTGACGAAGGGGTACGCGGAGGGATCTCGGTCCTTCCATCGGGTCGCAATAACGTAGCCCATCATGGCCGTCATGGCCGTGCTGGAGGACAACACCGGCCGCAGAAGCTCCCGGATGACCTCCTGGTGCCCGTTCTCCGCGGCCTTCAGAAACGCGAACGCATTGAAACGGCTCACGAGAACGCTTCCGCACTGCTCCCTCTGCATCTCCCGGAGATGACGCACACAGTTGATGTATCCCCCACACGCTGCGAGCACCAGCGCGTGCCCCACCGCCTGAGGCTGCACGGAATTTTTGATCAGGAGCGCCGGGACATTGTACTGCGGGTTCAATATGTATGCCTTGAGCGGCATCTCCGACGTATCGCGCCACACTGCTGCCAGACTTGGGTGTTGCGAGTCCATCGCCGCTATCTTCAACACCTGCTCTAAGTCGCACGTCTTCGTCTTCACCGCCTGGACCTCAGCCTCCTCCAGCGCTTCCTCCAGGGTAAGCACAAATGTCCTCGCCTTCTCCCCCGCACTTACAAGTGACTGTCCTGCCGTCTGGGGCTCCATAGAATCCTTGGTCGCGAGCACCGGTACCTCATTGCTCATGTCCACCGTATCGCGCCAGACGGCTGCTATAATCGGGTGCTTTGAGTCCGTCGGCGCTGTCTCAAATACCCGCTCTAAGTCGCTCGTCTTCGTCTTCGTCTTCGTCTTCGGATCCTCTAGCACTGCCTCCGCGAGTGCTTCCTCCACCGTAAGCATTCTCGAAGTCATGGAGCCTGTGGACTTCAGCTGTTGTGGACCACCATTTGGGTCCTGAACTCCTTTCGGCTCAACCAAGTCACTACTATCTTCCTGAAAAGATGTAATTAACAATATCAAATGTCAAGCCTTTCACATAATGAAAATAATTTATCTGTGCAGGACAAGGATGTTGTTAACTTTCTTAAGCTTGGCCGTTGCACATTGAAATGTGACATATTAATTTCGTTTCACGTTCCTCTTGTAGTTCCTTCTTTGGTGTACAAGACCACATGATGATTCGGAGGATCATACAGATCAAATACTGTACAATTTCAATCTAAGTTGAAGATGGCAAAATCCCATCTCCGTAGACATAGATGATACTTATCCACAAAATGACCTTGTTACTCAAGATGTGAAGAGGATAACGTACAGTGATTGTTGAAAAGGTAGAATTTCTTGAGGAAAGAACGTGCTTCTGGAGATGTTGCAACAAGGCCTCGTAACCAGTATGACTTTTTGAATCTGGTCGGCAAACTTCAAAGTGATTGTCCTTACCAACCTTGTGCCACTCCCAGCTGAGAGATTGACCTTCACAAGGTTTTTCCGTAAGGAAACATTTCTGCACAAGTTGTGCAGATTGTTGGTCCGAGCAATTTTAAAAGACGATGACATTGACATCA
The DNA here is from genome assembly GCA_014871385.1 of Ceratodon purpureus. Taxonomy (NCBI): domain Eukaryota; kingdom Viridiplantae; phylum Streptophyta; class Bryopsida; order Pseudoditrichales; family Ditrichaceae; genus Ceratodon; species Ceratodon purpureus. The sequence goes on along the minus strand of CM026424.1, from coordinate 19,553,842 downwards.
TGTGATCTACAAAATCAGTGTACAAATTTTCACTAGAACTGTGTCTTTGCCAGGGAAACTAATGCTCACAACTATTCCAGTTTTGCCGCATCAACATTCAAAAATATGCCCCTTGAGACGTACAGTCTGGCTGGATTCTTTCAATCTCAGAAGGGTAGCTGGTATACCTTGCTCATGGGCTTCCCTTCCAGAAAGGCAAGAACCTTCGTCCTGTGTGGAACCGCGCTTTCAAAATCTCTGCTGAGTCGAATCATCTCCGGAATGAAACAATTATCTCCACGAACAGACTTCAGCAAGGAACTTTTCTGCAAGACACGCGTGTTGCCACACCCCGAGATATAGTTCTCAAACTCTGTGCTCTTGAGAGCATGAGGAACGCTGTAGAACACGATGCTTGCTAAACTCTTCAGAAACTTCTTGCACTTAGTGACCTGTTGACAGTTGATGCTGTTCTGAAGTGCTCTTTGAGCCTCAGTAACCAAGGCCTTGATTATCACACCTCCAAAGCTATGCCCAACCAAGACGATCGCTTCGGTTTCTTCAAGCTTCCATGTAGCGCTGCACAAACACATTGACCGATCCCCCAGTGCTTAAAGACGAGAATATTTCCGTAGCAGCTGTAAGATATAAACTAAGCTATCACATGGTACTTATCAAAATTTCACGCAATTAAAACATAAAAATTACTGAATACAGTCACATACGTCTGAGGATTTAAGAGTGAGACAGTGTCACGTTTTCTATGGAAAATCTTTCATTCTGACCCAAGATTAACTGCGTCGTTACATCTGCTGTACAGATACCTGTCCTAATATTATATTTCAGTGCTGAATGTGATGTAAGTTTAGAAGAGCACCTTAGGACCAGTTTTTGAAGCACATTCTCCCCCATCTCAGATTGAGTACAATTGCTGCTCACTTTCAAATGATCATTATACGAAACAGCGAGAATTCGTATGTCTCTACTATGTAGATCCTCTGGAAGCCACTTTTGTGGCCATAGCAGCTTATTGTCGCGCGTCATCCATGTCATCCTCCATTCTTCTAAAACCTTGGGAAAACCATGGAAGAAGATCAAAGTAATCTGAACGGAAGTAGGAGCTTCACCGAGTTGTGGATGCAACTGATGCACATGAAACATCTGATCACCACAAGCAATATTCCTCATAACATAAGCAACAAATGAAAAGGTATGAGACTAGCTTCTGAGCATGAACTATTGAGTGTAACCGGCAATTTGTAAGAAATAGCACATCTCGAACACGGTAACATAGTACTAACGCACTCAAGTTTTTGAACGAGTCTAACTATCCACTTCAATATCCTAAGATCAATTTTGTTGGTCATTACTATTGATATGCACAATATTCTATGGATAAAACCATATTTTATCATGTTATAGGCTTGCAGCAACATTATTTTTTAATTTTTTAATGGGCCCATCCCCTTCAAAGAAAAGCACATGAGATTGCTTGCCAAGAGTGTGTCAAATATTAAAATAATCATAAAGCCACATCAATCAAAAAACATTGATCAAATCTGCGAAGAAATAGTACCTCATGGAGGTCGTCGTTTGATCTGGATGAGGATGCCAAACCTGCAAGCGAAGAAATAGTACCTCATGGAGGTCGTCGTTTGATCTGGATGAGGATGCCAAACCTGCAACACGATACAAATGACATAAGTATCACAAAGAACTATAATTCAACCTTCTCTATACCAAGCACGTGGAGAATTTGGCTGAAAAGCTACTCTCATCGAACATTTCACACAATTATTATAACTTTTCAGCAGGCACAATGCCCTCACCAAAAACCATATTACCCTGATCTTCGGCTTGTGCAGTTCCCATTTCTATGTTCTCGCTTGACAGTGTCGTTCGGTCTTTACATGTGAGCATTATCTGATACTGTGCCAGTCGAAGCATTATTACAACTCCGGAGAATGAGAGTTCTGTGTTCAGACAACTTGCAATACATCGCTTTAGGACAGGTGGTGTGGTTGCCGGAATGCTTGGCCTTGGAACTAATTTGTCAGCTCCATATTGAATATCCTCAGACCAGACCTCCCCGGTTAGTATTTCCAAACAGGTCCATCCAAAACACAACACATCCCAATTTTTGGTTTCGACAGTTGCCGACCTTGAACATCCAAATCCTCCCAGTTTCACAACCACATCACCGACTCGGAGAGTTTCAGTCTCGCTCTCAATTCTGCACAGAACGTTCTCACACCTTAGGTGAGGATGAGAGACACCCATGTCGTGTAAGTAAAGCATGCTCTTGGCGATTTGCAGCATTAGGTCAACAGCAACAGGAAACATAAACGGCGCAGATCCTGCTGCTTTCTTAGTCCTTGTCTTAATGAGCTTTGCAAGGTCACCATGCATGAGTTCCATCACCATAAAGGTCATGGATGTCGAGGAGTTTGGTGACGATCCACCTATTTCTTCATCGTGACGGCCACCACCTTCTCTCCAATAATATCTCAAATGCACTACATGCGGATGCCAAAGTCGTGCAAGGTCAGGTGGTTTCTCGTCCACTGCATTGGTTCTCTTCAGTGCGCAAGCATACGTCTCTCCTCGTTCATCAGAGACGGTTGTTCTGATGACATACCCTGTCGAACTAGCTCCGAGCAGATCCTGAGTCAGATCAATCTCGAGGTAGTCATGGATTGAACTCGGTTTTCCAGTGTCTTGAAGTATTGTTGGACCCAGATCATGCTGGAATGTGAAGGATGGAAATTCCGCGTTCCTTATTTCGGTGAACAACTTGTCTACCTCATTATCTTCTTGATCCATTACATCGTTGCCATCACTTTTAACCTGTAGCATTCCTTTCAAGCGTCCCCCTGTTTCCTGCTGCCATAGCTCAAAATTATACGATGGCAAGCTTCTTGTAGTTGAGTGTCCATTAATCGGCATAGCCTCCAACAGTGTAACACCCTCAAATGCCCCGAAATGGAATTTATAGAGATCTCCCACCAACATACCAGCCTGGAGTGCAATAATCCAAGTCCACCAACGTAAATCCAATAGAGTTTCAAGAAAAACCTCCCCCCTTACTTCTGCCGGAATTGAGATGTCTCCGCTATACTCTACCAGAGAGCTTATCTTTGTTACCACCCGGTAAAGCTCTTCAAAAACCAGACCACAGTCCATGGTCGGCTCTTTTGGAAGATCATCAACCACTATTAGTGTCCTCCGAAGTTGCAAAAAGATATTTTGCAAGTACAGATTGGGGTTTTTTCCAGGGACACTGTCCCTGATAGAAGGCCAACATGGTAATAGCCGCTGTAGGGTACTGATGACAGGCTCCAAAGAGTAACTCATCGTGCAGATATCTTCCAATATAGTGGCCCCAAACCTTTAACAAAGATAAGGCACTTACAGAGCAGCTCTAATCCGCCTGCCCTCGCCTAACAAGCAAAAAGGTTCTTGTTTGCTGAACTAAGACCAGGAATGATTATCCTGTCAAATTGTGATGCCGCTTGCTTCGTATAGAGAACGCAAGCGCATACGCCACCTTGACGCGAGTGGCTTGCACGTAGCCCAGGCATTCTTTCCTTCCAATATTCCTGAAACTGCGCAAATTCAGAATTCAGAAACAGATATCACAGTTCGATCTCGTGTTAAAACATTTAAGATGTCGGATACACAACTCTACAAGAAACTCGCCGTGCATCATAAGACTTTTCTTTGCAGAGTTCCTTTGCAAGTCTTCAATTAATGCAAGGATATGCATTACGTAACTGAATAATTAATAATATTGCACGCAAATCTAATATACAATGATGCAGAACTAGTGATGCTCATCAAGAAATCTTCAGGGCAGATTAAGATTACAACGACAAATAATTAGAAGAATATGACTACCAGGATGTGCACATAGCCGTAACTTGAAATCTCAAGAGTAATTCCTAGACATACCGTCTACCACAGACAATGTTCAGTAGAACATACAAGTGAAGATGTGATGCACGATTTCCTCAAAACCATTTTCACAGGCGCCGATCAGATACTCACGAGTGAGAGGATGACCTCATCACTTATTATGTTGTAGCTTTAAAAATGTGAAACAGACAACGATCAGAATTGAGAAGGGTTTCAAAGCGGGAAAACTGAAAACTGATCACTGTAGCACCTAGCAAGCTGTTGAGTATTAAGTAAGATGGTAAACATTTCAATAGACAAAACACTAAAAACTGAGGTAAGTATATTGTCCCACTACCAAAGGTTCGAAGAAAGTAAGCCAACGATTGCAACCAAAAAACAGACCTATCCATCACCAACCTAACATATCGAACCGCAAAAACGTTCATAATTTAATAACATTTTATGGGAAGTCAGAGAAATCGAAACAATTTGGTTGTGCCTACATGTGTGCCCTTCGTATTGACAACCCACTCTCCAGAGCGACACTCAACCTAAGAACGCCGAGGTTCGCCGATGCTAGTAGGCTTTCATCTCTAATAAACAACAAAAAATTATAAGTCAATTCATACGGTACCGCCATTCATACCTGAGAAAGTTACCAAGCAGATCGGTCAGTTCAGCACCTCCTCGGTCTGATGTCTAACTTAACTTAAGCTGTTCCACTGAAACACACCTTTCTTCGACAAACTGAGAGCTTGCATAGCTTGCAAGCATGTCTCTCGATTGATAGGCGTAAGTTACCGATGATGCTGGGTCCCGAATCCACGGAGATGAACAGGGAAACAGTGACAGATGAATGAAACAGAGGTGCGGATGGAAGAGAAGGGAGGATACAGTCCTTGATAGACGTCCTCTCTGAGTGAGTTCCGTGCAACTTGGGTGCCGATGATCCGGAGAGGAAGGTTGCATCTGCCGGGCCTGACATGTTTCTCGGACGTGCAAACTTGGGACAGGATGTTTTCGCAGACGAGGTAACACACTCTTTGTTCGAAGGGCGATCGAGGGGTTTAGTGCTTCGTCCCTCGAACGTCTCTCGGTCTTACACTATATTGTGCCTCACATTCACGTTTACTTTAGAGTATTTAGTTAACATTCCTGTCGGTAAGCGTTGCAACCTTGCCAAGGAAATCCTAGGGTTTATACCACCATTTGTTAGTTCTGATGCACTGTAGAAATACCAACATCATAATGATGCATTGTGCAGTGTATCATGCTTTACCGGCAGAAATTTGGGTCCGGAATGAGTAATGATTGTGTGTAAAGTTCGTGACTAGCAACAAACCTGTGAGTGATCCAGTTGAAGGAGATATGTCACCAAGTTTATATTTCGGTTGATATATTGCTTAATACTCATTGACATGTGACTCTACATTGTTAGTACTTTGTTGTAGTCTCGATATCCTTGGCTTTGAGTTCGAGTGGCTCTGAAGTTGGTCACGGATGCAAGTCCCTTGGAGGTAAAATCTTCAGGTCGAAGGCATTGTAGTTATGGTGAGACTTGTTCCTAGACCCCCTTGATTTGCTTTCGCTGGTATACAAGTCCGGTGCTGAACTTATCAATGATCATTAAAGGCAATTACAGACTTTGTAACGTATTTTATATGCTAATCAAATCTCAGTGTTATGTTAGGATTATGGTAAAACTTGTTACAATATACTTATTTGTAATAAAGTGAGATCATAGGTGACATATTGGGTCAGTTTACAAATAACCCTAATATGTAAGCATTAGTATTCTGCCAGAATTATCAATTTCGAGATTTCTAGTTCCTTGTCTAACAAGTGAATGTTCTGATTTCAGGAAACCTTCAATGGAAGCCTTGCTCATGCTTGCCTTGAACCAAGGAGCGCTAAATATCCATGTGATGAGATTTTTCACGTCAAGGAAGATTGTGGTATGTTCTTCAAATGACAATGATCGCAGTGTCTCATTTAGAATGTACTGCCTTGATTTGAGTAAAGAATACTGGAACGACTCCAGACATTTGTGCCATGACATCGTTTACGCATGTTTTGTGCAACACTTTGTTCACAAGCTTACTTAGTATAATGGCTAGACAGTCAACTTGAATTGCAAATCCTTTACTTTGATTTATTTCATGTTCCTTCGTATCAGTCGTAAAGCATGTAACAGTTCTGCGTTCATAGACGTCACTAAGACTTTTACAGTTCCTGTAGTTAGAAACTGGGGGCCTCATCCTTATGACTTGCACCTAAGCCTGCCCATAGATGGGTGCAGTGAAGCTTTATCTGGTTGAAGCAGTGCTTTCATGATCCATAAAGTACTTGTAGTATTTACCAAGCGTATGTTGTATGGCCTGAAGGTATCCAGGATGTTCATGCATCAAAGACCGACGGTAATATCAATGACTTGCAATCTCCATTAAACCACATTGAAGCTGACAAGAGTAGCCGCGAAGCGCACGTCGAAGCCTCGCAGGATCCTAGCAGCATAGTAAATGAACTTCTTCAGCCATGGACAGATATTAGTTATAGGGAGGGTAATTTGTGCATTTTGCAAGGAAGGTGTGTGAATCTAAACAGAAAGAAATGCGAACATTTGCCTCGTTGGCTTATCTCTGCTCGCAAAAGCTGCCCCTCAAATACACGTGCTTCAGCGGCGAGGGAGTTTTGTGCGGCTATGGAACATGCCAACTATCTAGTGCAAGAGTGCTGCCACGATGAATGGCTTCTAAAAGCTGTGGAGCTATGGGAATGCACGGAGCATTTTGTCGAGGTCCTTCTGGATCTGTGCTGGTCGGTTCATATCATGAGCTTGGCAGTTGGGAGCATTGAGCAGTCTACAAAATGGACTAATGAGGTTGAGGAGTTGCTAAGTTCTCGCAGCGAACAGAATGATGTGGCAAGATTATTCCACGAGGATTATAACGAGACTGACAAAAAGGATTTGAACTCCATGGTACAGGTGAAGTTGATGGACAAAACCTTGAAAGTAGATGGTCCAGATCATCAGCTAGTCCATTTGTTGCAAGATCGTCTCAAGAATCAGAATTTGTGGCGGCCACCATTCTTGAAGAGATACAGTTTTAACATCTACCGCGAGTTGATTGTTCCGTTACAGAGGTCATCTAAAACAGGAGCTCACGGGGCCATTTTGAAATTCCCATGGGTGTATGAGAAAGAATTTGCTATGAAGATGCGTCACCCAAAAGAAGATGGTGAAAAGACATTCCAGGGGGAGTTCGACATTCTAGACAAATATCGTAGTCCGTACATAGTTGGGGTGGTGGGATACTGGGAAGCAGAGGCGTGGTCGTCCGGGAATCCTTTTACCCATGAAATAGTTCGATGTCCGTTTCTTTTGATGGAAAACCTAGAATGCGATATGAAAGACCTTGTGGACAGATGCAAAAGCAGATCACAAGGGGGAATCGGAGAGGGGTTCTCGATGCTGGAGACAATATGCCTGATGCTTCCAATAGCCAAGGCCCTGCGGTTTTTGCACGGGAAAGACGTAGCGCACAGGGACGTGAAGCCACAGAATATCATGTGCAGAAATGTGAATTTGTTGATGTATCCTGAAGAATGCATCGTTAAAGAAAATACCATTGTGAAGCTCATTGACTTCGGTGAGGCAAGGGAGAATGTCTCGAATATCCCTGATGATAATTGGGGACCTGCTGGAACTCCTGGGTACATGGACCCCACGATGTGGAAGCAGGACGTGGTGGGATATAGTCTGTTTATGGGCGATGTCTTTAGCTTTGCGATGGTATTTACAGAACTTTTGACATGGAGATCTCCGGCAGAGGCATTTGATGTAAAATATCCACATGATGCGCAAGCTAAGCTCAAAGCGGACAAGAGACCGTCACTCCCAACCTATTTACCGAATTACCTGAGGTTCATTGTGGAGAGCTGTTGGCATGTGGATCATTTAAAGCGGCCAGATTTCAAGGCCATATGCTCGATGCTTCTACATGCTAAAATTCTGCTTTCAGATCAGGACTTTGCTTGCAAACTTGAGGATGTCTTTTCATACGAGGATGCAACTGGTGGCTCCCGCTGCATTTTCGACGATGCATGAATTTTCTTTGAGGCGCATTGTCATTCTTGGCTGGCATAGGTGCAAGTTAATCTTGTCGGCCAACATTTCATGAAGCCGGCCAAAGGTATGGAGCTTGGAAGCATACTGAAGCTAAAATTTCAACACATGTGGAGGGCAATGTTGTCTTCCATGCCGTATAGTACTTTTGCTCCAGCTTACTATTGCTGCAGATTCTTCAACTCCTTTTCTTAAGAAGGCTGAGAAGTTTCACATGGGCCCAAATAGGTGTGTACTGTATATTGAAATAACGCAAAGCAGATTAGCGGAGACAAGATTACGCAGTACGCAGAGGCAGAGTGATCAGCAACAATGATACGGTAATTGCATTCCAGTGTGTGAATATACACGAGTACAGAGTAGATGATGCTTTGTCATCCACATGCAGGTCGACACTAGGGTTTCATCCATCATTCTGTAACACTGTATCATAATCCTCATGTGCACGATGACAAAGTATCATCACTCCCACTTCAGAGTGTGAACATGAGGGAGAGATACTAAGAGATTTTGCTAAGAAATTCTTCTAAGATTGTAGCTGACGAACGCCCAGTTGATCTCAAAGTTGAAGGAATCGTGCTGGAGGGAGCGCTTTGGTGAAGACGTCGGAGAGTTTATCTTTCGTCGGAACATATGAAACGGCTATGTCACCATTTGCTTGGTGTTCTCGGATTACGTGATACTGGATATCAATGTGCTTGGTCTTTTGGTGATATTCAGGATTGAGGATCAATCTTATGGCCGATTGATTGTCCGAGAGAAGTGGAGTAGGGTTACGCTGGGGGTATCCAAGCCCGGTAAGGAGTCGGCGGTGCCAGATGATTTCTTTGGTGGCGACATGAGCTGCGAGGTACTCAGCCTCGGTCGTGGAGGAGGCGGTACAGGCTTGTTTGCGACTGAGCCAGGCGATGGGGCCGTTATTTAGCAGCAAGACCACTCCGGATCGTGACTTCCTATCATCAGTGTCTTGGCCATAGACTATAGTCGGCGTTGCAAAAGGCCGTGAGAAGATGCGGGGGATTACTGCTGTAGAAACCAATGCCGTAGTTTTTGGTTGCCTTCAAGTAGCAGACTACTTTCTTGAGCGCAGTACAGTGTGACTGAGTATAGCAGTGGTTGAAGCGGGCGCAGCTACTGATGGCATATGCGATATCAAGGCGAGTGCCCAGGGCAGCGAAGGCAACACTACCAAGCAGCTATTTGTAAAGGAACTCCAGTGTTTGGCCGTCTGCTTTGTCATGGTCCATATTAGCATGCAGCTTTAGGTTTGGATCTGCTGGTACCTGCACGGGATGGAGGTTCGTGTATCCATAGCGCTTTAGCAGGCGTTCAATGTACTGAGTCTGATCAAGGAATAAAGATCGCATGCTCATGTTTCTTGTGATATGAAGTCCCACATAGGTATCGGGGTCATCGTGTCTCACTTGGAAAACATCGTTCATCTCGTCCAGGATTGTTGTAATTGAGCTCCTTGTTTTGGCTGCTACTAAGCCATCATCAACAAAGATGGCGAGAAGAATTATGGGTACAACCGTGGAAATGTACAGACAGGGGTCGGCATCAGTGGGTTGCAAGCTGTGTTTCGTGAGGAATCGGTGGAAACGTCTATTCCAAACGCGGGACGCTTGACGAAGGCCATAAATCGATTTCTTGAGGCGACACACTCGTTGAGGGTGATCAGCATCTTCAAAATATGGGGGTTGTATCATGTGTAGCTCCTCCTCAATTTCTCCATGTAGGAAAGCTGTCCTGACATCAAATTGAACCATGTCCAAGTCGTCTACTGCAACGATAGAAAGCAGGGTGCGAATGGAGTCAAATTTTGCAACGGGACTAAAAGTCTCAGTGAAGTCGATACCGTACCGCTGGGTGAAACCACGGGCTACGAGACGCGCTTTGTAACGATCAATGTTGCCATTTGAATCATACTTGAGTTTATACGTCCATTTGCAGCTGATAGGTTTGCGATTCGGGGGAAGATCAGTCACTGCCCAAGTGTCGTTTTGGAGAAGCGACGCGTATTCTTCATTCATGGCTTGTATCCATTGGTCTGATTCGGGAGAAGCAAGAGCTTCAGCGATGTTGCTTGGTTCCAATGAGACGTCGTTGATAGCTGCGAGTTGTGTCAAATACGCCCAGTCACCGTACCTTGCCGGCGGTTTGGTTTGACGAGATGGACGTTTGGAAATGTCCAGGTGTTCGTGAAGGTCAAGACGGTTCAGGGGATCCTGATCAAGGGCCGGGTCCTCTAAGGGTTCAGCTGCTATAGGGGTGTGTGCTAGTTCAGGTGAAGTGGGAACTGCCTATGAGGGAATTGGTACTGCCTGTGAAAAAGCGGGTACTCACTGCGGGAGATTGGGCACTACTTGCGGTATGCTAGGGCCTGCACTCGGGTGTGAGGGTTTCGAGGAGGAAGATTTAGAGCTGAAGACGACAGTTACGGGATGAGAGGGTTTGGGAGGTACGAGAGAAGGGAAAACTAGGGGCTCATGTTCATTGCAAACGATATCCCTCGTATTGACAACTTTTTCTTTCGTAAGGTCCCAAACACGATATGCTTTCGATTCGTCAGAGTAGCCCAGAAACATACCTGGCCGACTTTTGGGCTGTAACTTAGTTCACGTATGCCTCTCAGCGTGGATGAATGCTGAGCAACCGAAGATGCGAAGATGGTTGAGAGAAGGTCGCCGTCCCCACCAAGCTTCGTATGGTGTAATATTTGGTCTGTTGGAGGATGTGGTTCTGTTGAGAACATATGTTGCGGTCTGGACTGCCTCGGCCCAGAATTTGGCAGGTACGTTTCGTGAATGCAGCATACTTCTAACAAGTTCCATGGTGGTCCTATTTTCCCGTTCTGTAGCGCCGTTTTGTTCCGGCGTATGAGGTGTAGTAAGCTCCTGACGAATGTGATGCTCATCGAAATATTTTTGTGCCTGCTTACTGACGAACTCCCCTCCACGACCGTGCGCAGGACTCGGACTGCATGGCCGGTATCTCGAATCTCGATAGACCTGTCGACACGCCTGTTGAAGCGCTCCGAGAGCATCGGACTTATACTTGAGGCAAAAGGTAATTCGGTAGCCAGTTGCATCATCTTTGATGATAAGGCAATAGAAAGCTCCCCCAATTGATTCCGTATCCATGGGTCCCATGATGTCGGCATGAAGTAGTTCTCCAGGCTGGTTGGCAAAGACACGAACAGGGTTGAAGGGGAAAGATGTCCGATGTTGTTTGCCATAGCAACACCCTTCGCAGAAATTATCACCACTGTCTTCATGAAGTAGCTCGATACCGTCAGCGAGTTCATGTCGTACCAGGAGTTTGATAGAGGCAACGTTGAGGTGACAGAGTCGAGCCTGCCACACCTTCATGAATTGCCTCGATTCTGTTGCGGTGGCAGGTCGAAAAGAAGCGACTATAAGTGTTGTGTCTCCGGTAGGAGGAACGATCCGCAGTTGTAACTCATAGAGATTATTTTGCTGCGTCCCCTGAAGAACGGTGTGACCGCCAGATGTCATGGTGCAGCCTGACGAAGAGAACGTCATTAGAATATTCTTCTTAGCTGCCTTTGTGATGGAGAATAGGTTGATTCCAATGTCGGGGACATGCAAAACGCTCTCTATGTGGCCGGATTGCCACTGGCCGTCTATGAAACGCTCAATGGTGATTGTTCCAATACCGGCTGCATATAATGGTTGAGGGGCGATCCCTTGGATCGGCCAATGACGCGTTGGAAAGGGAGAGTAACTTGAAAACCAGTTACGATGGCTCGTCATGTGGCTCGAGGCGGCACTGTCTGCGTACCAGATGTGGTGTCTTGAGTAAAATGTGATGGAGGTGTCTTGACTCGAAGTCGAAGATTCATGGTCGTGGAACGCCATGAAGCCCGCATGTGTAACCTCAGTGTCAGGCGAATCCGGGGTAGCTTCAACAGCAGGGAAAACTTGTGATGAGGAGGCTGTAGGCGGTAGTCTTGGTCTCCTCTGACGTCGGAGCTCCTGGCGTTCTTCGAAGGTAAGATCCGGGCATTCGCTTTGCTAGTGACCTTGTTTCCCAGAATTGTGACAGGTTTGAGATCATCGAAGTACTTCTGGCGTGCCTGCCGTTGTTTTTGAGTGAGAGGTGATGCAGAGGCTGTCGAAGATGTACGGCTGCTGATTCCTGTGGAAGGCTACTGACTCTTGTGCATTGGATGTGTGCAGGTACTCCCACTGCAGTGATGAGCTCCGACAGTAATAGTACTCCCTCTGGAGGTAGCACGTTGTGCTGGATTATGCCGCTGAGTACTATAAAACGCTTTGCTAGTATCTATGGGAGCGGTAGCAGCTGATTTAAGTTTAACCTCCTCCTTAACTAAACTGAGAGAAAGATTGACAAGAGTTTTGTCAACAGGAGAGGTGAGTTCCCAAGCCGTTGTAAACGCATTGAAGTCTACTGGTAGGCTGGAGATGACTTTGGATATGACTGCATCGTCGTCAAAAACCTTCTGAACATCTAAGTCACGAAGCTGACTATTGATGTCATTTAGTTCAGACAAGAAAGTGCGAATACCTTTCGCTGCAGCTGGTTTGAGGTCAAAGAATCGTTTCTGCAAGTTATGAACGGAACTAATGGCTCTCTTATCATAGTGTAGTTGAAGATTACTCCACATCTGATGAGCGGAGGTTGCACCAAGAAGAGGACGTACCAGACTGCGGTCCATGGTCTAGACGAGAATGTCCATGGCCTGTTGATCGAGACGCTTCCAGTATCGGCGGGTTCGGAAATCTGCATGAGGATCATAGCATTCGTTTCCTTCGAAGATGTCAAGTAAATCTCGAGAGCGAAAGATGCACTGGATCTGGAACTTCCAGAGGTTGAAGTGTTCTCCTGTGAAGGGAGATAGTGTAACGGGAGCAGTATCGAGCGGAATGTCATCAAGCAAATGTGCAGCAGTAGGAGGCGGAGCGGAGTTGTTGGAATCCGTAACAGCAGGGTCAGGATTGGCAGCTTGTGGATCGGAAACTATAGCCATGGCTAATGTTTAAAGAAAGAGCGGTGACATCTAAGAGTAACTTAGCAGGCGAGCAGATGGTGTGCAAGTCGAAAAATCAAGAATCAAGAAAGAGAGGCTAAAAACAAGAATCAAGAAACTGTAAAACACTGAGAAAAATGCTTTTATAGTAAACTAGAAATTGTACGCTGAAATGACTAGCAGAATCAGAGTGATAGCGAGAAATGTTGGTGTACTAAGGCCCATAACCTATTGAAATAATGCAAAGCAGATTAGCGGAGACAAGATTACGCAGTACGCAGAGGTAGAGTGATCAGCAACAATGATACGGTAATTGCATTCCAGTGTGTGAATATACACGAGTACAGAGTAGATGATGCTTTGTCATCCACATGCAGGTCGACACTAGGGTTTCATCCATCATTCTGTAACACTGTATCATAATTTGCATATGTGATACGGTGTAGAGTTTCAGGTTTCAAAAGCACATAATCCTGCACAAATGTGGGCATCATGTATAACCTTCTCTGTTCTTCACGCAGTATGCCTAAACAATGCGTCTTCGTGACATGACATGGGATGACATTTGACGTGCAGGACATTTTGTGACTTGCAGACCTACAAGATTTGGACAACACATACAGGACATCATGTCCAAGGAGAGGGAAGAAGAAAAGCTTACTGGAGTTTCTCCGATCTGAGTGGACAATCACTTGGACAGAGCTGAACTATGTCATAGTAAATGAAGGTAGTTCCTTTTGAATCAGTAAAATAGCCTATCTCCCTGTCCATGATGCTTAAACACCTCTGTTGGATACTACACATTCAAGTCTATTTAGTGTGGACCACATTACTTAGAGTATTCTATGATCTTCAGTAAAAAACCCTCATGTAATGTGAACCATTTCATTTAAATAACCCACATTCTTTAGCTATGTAATGGTTCATGTTGTCTTATAATTTAAAATAAAACATGTCCCCATAAGTTATGAAGAATTCTTTGATTTAGAAATCTACATTGTATGGGAATAATTTAACCTCTAAAGATCCTAGTTGCAAATAAGCCAAAACTAGTTCATTTCTACTTCAAACCTAATTCTCTTCATTTAAAAATCTAATTCTATAAATACTCTTCACTTTTTATAGCTCTTTATCCTTTTTTTTTTCTTCCCAATCAATCTACTTTGGATTTATAAAGAAGTAATCCCACCTTCCCATGGTTACATGATCAAGAACTTTCGATTTAAAGAGGAAATTTTGGACGAAACAACTATTTACAAGTCTAAAAGAGCTCCTAGAAAGCTAGAGAAAAGGCATAGAATTATTGTTCAAAATGAAAAAGGTTGTTACCATTCAATATAGGGGGACTCTCGGTTTAAAAGAATCAAAAGTTGAACAAATGACTAAGGCCCTTTTTATATACATGTTGGAATTAGATGGAAAGTCGATCTCATTTAGCATGGTATGAGCCCCAATTTGGCCCAAATTTCGGGCCAAATTTGAAATTTGGACTAAAGGAAACCTTTTTTCAATTGCATCAAACTGGCCCAAACATTTTGGTATTAAAACAGTACCACGAAGAACACCACATAGACATGTGGTAAATTGAAATCATAACCTAGCCATACCGTAGTATAAAGCCCTTAGTTAGGCCGGATTTGAAAGAACCGAGCAATCGAGTTTAAGGTAGGGACCTGGGACACCCATTCCCGTGACTTTAAGTTAATTATCATACTTCTAAATGAGTAGCATGAAAAGTAATTATACTGACAAAAAAGGCAATTAGATATCAATCTAGAATGTATTGGAAAAGTCATCAAATTATAAACTTTGTGTACTGCGTTATCAATAGTCAAAGTTGAAAATTGATTTGCACATTTTGACTGTGTCTAAATGGCCTTGATTCTGTGACTTGGAGAAGCAATTTCTGCCATGAAAAGTTCCTTATAATAGCAAATTTCTTCAACCACCCAAGATGAGAGTCACTCGGATTGAGGTGCCCTATATGCAAACGGGAACGGGTGCAGTCACGGGAAGGATTGTCGCTACCTTAGGCCTCAATCCGACCCAAATATAAAGTGGAGCGAGCTGCATGACACAAGACGGAGGGCACCACCTTTCCGGTGCTTTCCAATTTCTGTTCCAATTGCCTCATCACCACATCTGCACCCTCCCCATGTCGCCCACCGATCGCCTCCTGCTCCATCTCCACCATGTGGCGCCCCACTCCGGCACCACCTCATGAACACCCCTTTCACCTCTCCAACTCCAGGCCACTTCCCCTTTCCACACACCCAAACCATCGAAACCAAGTTCCTCACCATGACCTTCAAGACAAGTGGACCGGAACCTGGACAATCCATGACCAACGCAAACTAATTCCATCTCTACACAGCCATGGCTGCACACTCGCTCTCTCGCACCTTTGCAGTCGCGACTCGGACCAGCTGCTTGTTCGCGCTCGAGACTGAATGCACACGGTCTCAGCTTCTATTAGGTGCAAGAGCTAGTCAGCTGAGAGGTTTTAGAGGAGTTTCTGCACGAGGTAAAGGTGAGAGTTTGGGCAAGGTGGAGTTTGGGAGAGGAGGGATGTTGAGGAGGAGAGGCAGTGGTGGTGGTGATGGGAAGCGTGGAGCAGCGCAAGCTGAGTCGTCCACGTTGGAGAAGGAGAAGAAGAAGGGGTTGCCGGAGGGGTACATGGAGGAGATGCAGCAGTTTTTGTGGAAGGACTTGGTGCATTTGTTTGACGAGCAGGGGATTGACAAGTCCATGTATGATGACAAAGTGGAGTTCCGGGATCCTATCACGAAGTATGATAGTTTGAATGGGTATCTTATTAATATTACTGTGCTGCGGACGGTGTTTCGGCCGATTTTTGAGCTGCATAGTGTGAAGCAGGTAGCTTGGTCGTCTTCTTCCTCCGGCTGTCTTTTGGATTGGCGTCTTGGAGGTCTCCTTGTCAAATGATTTTATGTTGGAAAGCTCTTGTAATTCAAGAAAATAACGTATACTTGGATGATTGAATTATGAATTTGGACTGGCTTCACTGAAGAAAGAGGTGTGCAGGTACATCTAAGGGATTAGGTTTTTTTTTCTTCAGAGAGTTCTGCCATTTGTAACGAAATTTGGGTGATTTTGAATGTGTGCAGACAGGGCCATACGAGATCACCACGAGATGGACAATGACGATGAATTTCTGGATCGTGCTGTGGCAGCCTCAACTTCTCTTCACTGGGGTGTCAATAATGCGCGTCAACCCAGAAACGGGCAAGTTTAATGCGCACATAGTACGTTTCCCGGTTCCTCAACTTTTTGAAATCTTATGAATCAGTTCATGAAATGTTACACTTGACGGAGGTTAGTTTCCATGAACAGGTATTTGAATGCGGAAGATGGTGTAATCTTCAGGAATTATCTTATTGTCAAGTATCCATTTAGGGAGGTTGTGCTGACAGTCTCCTGCGTGTATTGCGCGTGAAATATCGATGTGCAGGATCGGTGGGATTCGATTGAAAACAATGAGTATTTTTCATTTGAGGGTGCAAAGGATGTCATTAGGCAGGTTGGTAATTCCACCTTAATTTTCCTCATATCGTAGAAAATCTGCGAGGTTTGATACATAGTCTTGGTCATATGTTGCGAATGGCAGTGCACATGGCACATAGTATGCTGTTCACTCCTTCCATCTTTTATTCTCCTAAACTCTCTAAAAAATAATTCTAACTTTATCGGTGTACAGATCTCGTACATCTAACTGCACTATGCATCACATTAACCCCTCTTTGGTTTATATTTGTGGCGACCTTCATTGTCAGTATGCTGGAATGCCTACTATCCTATTGATGCTTGTGTGGTGCTCTTGGATGCGCAGATGCAATATTTCAAGCAGCCCGATTTGGAAACACCCGAGTACAAGGTTTGGAAGCGCACTGCAGTTTACCAGGTGATTGTTGCAAACACTAAAAACTTCGAATCACTTTCTAACGAAGTACTCACATACGTCTCTCCATCTTCGTAGTTCTCGAGCATTGCAGGTTTTTTTTCCGGACTAGATTATACATAACAAGGGAAATTTTATTCCTGAAGATTTTTCTGAAGCTGACACTCTATTTTTGGTGCTGGAGAGCAGGTTCGAGAATATGAACCTGTTGTTATGGTAGAGACTGATTGCGACAGTATCGCAGGCTCGAATAATTTCAACACGGTTGCTGGGTATGTCTATCAGTTCATGTGTATTTGGCATCAGTCATATGTAATCCTCATTTTCTTTCACCTTTGGGATTCCTTCATGTGTATGCACATGTACCAAGGAGTGAAAGCAGTGATGCAAAATAGTACTAATGTTTGTGCACTTGTAACAGGTATATTTTTGGTAAGAATGAAAAGGGTGAAAAAATGAAGATGACAACCCCGGTCTTCACCGAGACCACCGGCAGCGCACCATCAGCCTCTGGAGCAAAACTTCAAATTGTTCTACCTTCGAGTTGCAAATCATCAGAGTAAGTCATCGTTAACTTGGGAGGAACCACCTTTGAAATTCATAATGTGCTTGCATATTGTCAATTACAAATCTCTAAGATGATTCACTCATGCTGATGAAACTGCAAGCTGGGTTTGCAGGTTACCTGCCCCCGAAGTAGAAGATGTAAAGATTCAGCAGATGGATAAAAGAGTTGCAGCTGTACTTCGGTTCAATGGAAAGCCGACTTTAGAAGTAGTGGAAGAAAAGAAGAAGATTCTTGAGCAAGCCCTGAAGAAGGACGGCTTGAAAATGAAGGGAACATTTGGGTTGGCACGGTACAATGATCCAGGGCAAACTTTGCCTATCTTTATGGTATGATTCCTCAACAAGATATAATCCCTCTTTAAAACCAAAATTTATTTCTCAAGCAGACTGTTTCGGTTATCTTTTGTGATTTCGATTTTTGTAATAAATAGTCTGCATCAAGCACACAATTGAAGGTTTCCTGCGTAGTATTGGCACTAAGGCATAGCCAAATGGGCGAAAAGGTTAATTTGACATTGTTTGTACATTTTTTCCTTGTTGATGTTTCTGATTAAAATGTGGTAGCCAACATCATTCACCTCTCATTAAGCAAAACAGAGTGATTTAAATGAGGTAATATCTTACTGATGATTGTGCTTTTGTTTCGGCAGAAAAACGAAGTGCTTGCGTGGTTGGAGGATTTTCAGCTGGATTGATCTGCACTTCTTTTGCAGCAACTAATTCGGTTCGTTACAGGTTCATTGTGATTGCAGAGCTCATTTTATATTAGTTGAGATCCTACATGTAAATATTTCTACTAGTTTATACAGTTTCTGAGCCTGATACTGAATATACTCCTAAATTTGGCGGTGAAGACATATGATTGATCATTTTAGGTCCCAAGTTACTCTTCATAGGCAGCCATTAATCTTAAATTGCTGATGCTAAATTTGGCTGATATTGATGTACTATTTGATAGCAGTCAATGTTATTCAAGATGTTATTTGTAGATTCACCTTGCTTACTCAATAAAATGTTGAACATTAGGGACGCCAACTTGTCGAATTCTAAAATAATGTAATTTTAAAGTATTTGTAGTCTTATCGAAATATATTAAGAGTGTGCCAAAAAATGCATGTATGACCAAAATAAACTTAAATCTTAGCCCTAATTACAAAAACTATAGATTTCACACCCATACTATTTACAGCCACTAAGACAACCACAATAATTTAAATCCAAATCATTTATCCACCCACAATATATGATGATTCATCATAAGCTAGGATTTCTACTCTTGATTTAGCATAAGTTTAGATGTACCTCTACAATATCCAAGTAGTTTCTCTCTATATGACGTAGTAACACTAGTATTTATATATCACCAATTAAAATCTACTTTTAGCATTACATTAACCATTTATGATGGTGCTATTATTAGCATGGGCCATAGACTACTAGACACCTTCATCAATCCACTTCCTAATTAACTTTTTTTTTAGTAGCCTTTGCTATTAGTTTGTAGAACCTTTCTATTCATCACAAAAATTCTAACTTTCAAACCTTTATAAATCTACAAAAAATTTCAATAAAACTCCAAAATCCTAATTTTTCTACTCCAAATTCTCCGTATTTACCCAACCTCTACTTATGTTTTTTCACACCACCGAAGGTAAAGAAACCAAGAACCATAAAAATAAGGTGATTCGACCTGAAATGATGGAGATAGAAATTCTTTAAAAAAAATTGAAATGAAGGAGAAAAAATGGTGAAGAATCTAGCTTGTTTCATATTTTTATATCCTGTAAATAATTCCAGTGACGACCTAAGTCGGATCTGGTTTAGCATGGCTGGGAGGGTCGTTCGTCACCACGACAATTCCATTTCGTCACCCACGACAGTTCCATTTCGTCACCCACGACAGTTCCAATTTCGTTCGACACCACGACAGTTCCGGCGTTCCCAGTAATCACAGTTGAATGAGTTCCCACGTACCCGTCGCGTTCTCATTCTCAGCGACAGCAATCGATTGGGTTCCTTGAAAGGGGAGAGGGAGGGTTTTGGAGTACATGTGATTCACGAGATCTTGTCCAACTGGCCGAGATCAGTCTACAGATCTAATCGTCTCCCACGCCTTCTATCCTCCCCACTGCTTCCCACCTCGACAGACGTTATGGGTTTCATGTTCCAAGAAGCTCCAAACAGTATCCAAGCAGATACTCAACAATTCTGAATCAGGTAATGCTGCAAACCGCTTTTGGGTAATCAAGCAGATTTTTGAGAGTTTGGTGGAAGTAGCTTTGATTTTCGAGTGACATGGGTCAGATGACATTGAATTGCATGGTTGTGAATCCAGAGTGGTTGATTTTTTCTTATGAAGTGGTGGCACTTTTGGGGTTTTGCTGGTTTTGGTGGCAATTTTCGAGTAACTCTGCGAATTGTGGAAAGTGGGAATTGCTGCGAGTGCTGCGAGGTGTGGGCATGGTTAGGGTTTACGACATGACATATTTTGTCGTTTCTTGGTCTGTAGAGTTCATAAATACTGTCAAAAACATTGCTGGTTGATTATCTTCAGTGGGTTTGGTGCTTCATGGTTTTCTGTTTTGTTCTGATTCAGGCTTGTTCTAATTTGAATTTCAGATTCGAAACTCCATTAAGACATTGTTTCCAGAACGTGACTGCTTCACTTTGGTGCGCCCTTTAGAAGCAGAGCAACGCTTACAGCATCTTGATGAAATCCCGGTACGCACGCACAAGCATTTCATATATTTCTAGTGTATTTTTTCCACCGGCTGTATTCTCCGCCGGTTCAGTGCTCTGGTCTTGAAAAGGATGTGCTAGTTATCCACTTAGAGACATATCCTGAAACACATTTGGTTGCATTTATTCATTAATGGTTAGTAGTTGGCGGTCGATTGATTTCTGTGGTATATAATTTGAGTTGGTGCGTACGTTCTGCAGATGAATCAACTTCGTCCGGAGTTTCGAGCTGGATTGGATAAATTGACGAAGTATATACTTGACAGGGCAGGACCAAAGCAGTTGGGATCCATCACTCTGACAGGTCCTATGTTTGCTGGCCTCACCCAGTCGTTCCTTGATGCCATAAACTCGGGAGCTGTTCCCACCATAGCAAATTCTTGGCAGGTATAGTCATTGGCTGCCGCTTAATCCGATTCCGCCAATTCTAGCAATTCTTTTATAGTTCGAACTGCATACCATTCTGCTTGCTCACTGCAGAGGATTGTGTATGGTTTTTTGTCTTTTTGTTACAATTTTTCTGTACTTACAAGTCACATGTCAACCTTTCAGAACGTCGAAGAAAGTGAATGTCGACGTGCCTACGATGTGGCCATCAGAACCTACACTGAGTCTTTTGACAAAACTATCCCTCCTGAAGAGGTACAGCTGATATTCAGTTTTGCGGGTTGCTAGTCGTTTGATTTTTTGTGCTTTATTCCTTTTTGACTAGCTCGATTCGTTTCATCTTCTAGGCTCATTTTGTCGAGGAAAACTACTGCTGTTAGCTAAATGAACGCGTTCTCTCGTCTTTGGGGCAGGTCCTGTTGCAAGAGGCTCAAGAAGAAGCTCTTCAGGCAGCATTGAATAGCTTCAACCTTGAAGCTGTTGGTGGAGGAACATCACGAAAGAAATACGAGAAAGAGCTTTATATCACTGTAAAGAAGCAGTTTGAGGTGAGTTTGATATGACAATATCCGTCAACGTTTTTCATGTGTTTAATTATTTCTCTGAGATTTTAGAAATTTCGAACAAAGCGATTCTCTTGTTTTAGTCTGAATTTTGCAAATTTGACGAATCACTAATCTGGTGGAATTGGCATTCTATTCAGGCTTACAAGCGGAAATTATTGATGGATGCGGAGCTCAAGTGCTTGCGAGCTGTAGGCAGTCTGGAAGAAAGAATGCGGAATGCGTGTCATGCTCCAAATGCATCCTACGAGTCTGTGATTAAGGTATCCCATTAACATCATTATTGTGATTGATTTGGCCCTATTACTCCGAATCTGGATCATCGTTTTTCGGTCAAGTTTTTAAGTGGAGCTCGCGTTTAATTTCGAAAGGGGAGCTTCAATAAATGATGGTCTTGGATACCTTGTTTACAGGTTATCGATGGTCTGGTGGCTGAATACGAAGTATCAGCGACGGGATCTTTCAAGTGGCAGAAACTCGTAATGTTTCTACAGAAAAGGTTTTGATTCTGCAACATTCTTCGACGGGTCCTGTTATCTTTCAGAGTTTGTCTTCGACATCCGAAAGAGAGAACGAACTGATTGTTATATTTAGCTGCTGCTTGTGCTTGTTTTCAAGTGCACTGTTCAATAGGTTTGATCTCTGATTATTGGAATTTAGTTCGTTTGCATTTATCTTTGTTCGTTTGTTTTGTAAAAGTGTAGATTTTAGAAGCCCTCTAGCTTTAAAGGGCAACTTGAGAGGTTTTCGTGCCAAATATCGCAACTGACTATCAGGGAAAACAGTTTGGCAGGGCCACTGCAAGACTTAGTCAAGCGGGAGAACGGGAAGATTCTTTCAGAAAAATCAGCTCTAGAGTTGCAAATCAAGTCAATGGAGGAGAAAGTTGCATTTGCGCAAAAACAAGTGGATACTGCTCAAAAGGGTGTTCAAGACTGGAAGAAGCGTTATGAGGTATCCGTCAATGACTACCAGAAAGCCACAGAAAGTGCTGCTGCTCAGCATGCTACCCTGCAGAAGAAGGTTCTTACGCTGGAAGAGAGACACTCCACTACGACGTCGAGGATGGAAGCAATGAAGAAAGAGTCTGTGGAGTTGCAATCAAAGTATCAGCATGTGTTAAATGAACGACGGATAGAAGAGGAGAGGACTGCCGCTGAATTGAAAGTTCTTCAGGTACAGTGCTTAACGAAGGCTGAGAGTTTTGAATGTTATCAATCAAATGGATTACAAATTCAGTAGATTTTTGAAGCTTTTATACTTAAAGAGAATATATATCAACTATGTGCGGCATGCTTGTAATTCAGCACGCGAATCTTTGATGTGAGCTATATGGAGATAGCTGAAAGCTGATTTATTTTGAAAAACGAGTGTTTATATAATACCGGTAGAAGGGTTGTAGGTAAATACATGTACATGTACTTATGCTGTCTCTTTCCTGCATTAGTGGATATGTAAATGTCTGCGTCAGGAAGTAGACTATGGCTAGAATGTAAATTATTTAGTTCATACCACCGGTTAATTTGTTTTATTTGTATTGCAGAACCGGTGTACAACTGCTGAAGCTCGTTTGGCAGCCATGAGGGAGCAATGTGAGGCTGCTAAAGAGGAAGCTGCGGAATGGAGACACAAGCACGAAACTGTCGAGGCAGACACGAAAGCTGCCATTGAAAGAGCCACTGTGTCGAAGGATAGGGCCATAAGACAGGCACAGCTTCGAGAGGATGCACTTCGGGCAGACTTTGCCGCTACTGTATCACAGAAGGTATCGCACGGACATACTTGAAGTTGATTTATTGCATCACTGTTTGATCTTAGGTGCTGGTGATCATCCTTGTATTTCAATTTAACACAAAAATGAAATACAAGGATGATTGTAGAGGCAATGTCTGATTGTTTTGAAATTTATTCTGTTTTGCATGAGAGTGATTGATCTTTCCTTACATATTTGTTGTTGCTGTGCAGCTTTGTCGGTACCTCTATTATTTGGGAAAATTACGAACAATTCAACTAGAGTATACAGATGCTAAGGAGTGCTTGCTGCAAGCAGCACGGAAGGCCCCAACCAGTGCTAGAGGTTTCAGGATTCAATGTACAAAGTGGGCTGTCATTGTGCGCCTGCTTCTGGGCGAGATTCCTGAACGCACTACTTTCATGCAGCAAGGAATGCGCAAGGCCCTGCGGCCATACTTCGAGCTTACCAATGTCTGCATCTCCACTAAATCTTTGCTTGTGATGGACTCCGTTCTGCCATCAGGTATTAACACAACTCTACTTTGTTATTAAATGAGACTTGGAGTTATCTAGTTTGCAAACTCGTGACAGTTTGACTAATCACAACAATTTTGATTTACTCATTTGTACTCTCTACTCTATTTAGTGAACTTATCTTATCAAAGATCATATATCTTGACTTGCTTACATCAAGAGACTCAACCGTGTATACTAACTACCTCTATGTGGCAGAAAAGGTATTGCTACTCCTTGTCAATGGAGATGCTCGTTGAGCAAGGAGGACACAAGAGACAAATAAAAGTAGTATAAGTGGTGCTTAGATTCATTGGTGCACCCACTAAATCTAAGTACCTCTTTTACTACTTTTATTGTGTTCATTACTTTCCAGCCATATCGTACAATATACAACATACAATACTATACAATACCATATTACAGTACACAGAATACATAAATCTATACGAAAAAATACTACACAATTATATACAAAGCTATATTACACTACTCTATACATATACTCCACTATATACTATATAATCTATGCCAACAAACATTGTGGAAAAGACATATCCTTTCAATATCATAGCTAGAACATACAAGTACAAAAATAAAATACAACGCATGAATATACTATGGAAGAGACTACTAAACATGCTCTTAATGCAAAAAAACGCAAGAGATATACTGATAATCTATCACATATAGATATACATAAGAAGGAGATGCGAAACAAAAAGAGAAGAGAAAAATATGCTCAAGAAAAAATCATCAAAATATCACTTCCATCAATTACAAATAGAGACATCAATCATAATGCAAACCAAGATCCATTACCAACTCTATCCAATAATATACAAGATGTAAAAAACACATGTCGTATGGAGGTACATATTAAACCTCACATTCAAGAACCAATGTTAACAAACAACAACTCTTGTACAATAAACGAAAATAGAAAAGTGTTGTGTGCACAAAAAGAAAAGCTATCATATAGCGACATACATAAGAAAGAGATGCAAAACAAAAGAAGAAGAGAAAAATATGCCCAAGAAAAGCTCACCAAAATATCACCTCCATCAGTTATAAATACAAAGAACATACATAATACTAACACACGTACAATACCAATGATGAAACTACACAAAAAGGAGATGATCAATAAAAAACGAAGAGAAACATATGCACAGAAAGAAAAAAAATTAAAAAAATTAATGATAGATATACATGAGTCAAACATTGAAGGACCACTATTGACAAAGAAACAAAAAACCACCCATGCAATATACACTTTCATCAAAAAAATAAACAAACCAATTTCTAAACCATCCACTGACCAAGTAAAAATCAATCCAAATACAATAAACAAAAACCGTAAAGGTAAAAGCATATTACTTAGAAACCTCAAATCGATTAATATGAAGCCAAGAGCCATATATGCTTCACAAAAACACATGAAAGACTTACAAATAATTAATCATAAACGAAGGAACCTATATAAACACCAAAGACTTCTGAAAACTATACAAGTATATAAAAATCTTAGACACACATATATTTTACATAATAGTCTAAACAAAAATATAAATGAATTTCCTCCAAAGATTACCTTCGAAAACAATCTACATTGCTTTCAACAATACAATGACTACATGACAAACAAGTCCTTCATACTATTGAATTGCTCAGTATGCAATCAAATGACAAATACAACACTCCTTAAAAAGTACAATGTTAATGATATTAATGATATATTCCCTCACATGAGAGCATTATTAACATTCAATCCAAACCACCACATGTACAACAAGACAAGTACACCCCAAGAACTTTACAAAGATACCCAACATATGCATATGAACATTAATGGATTACTACTTTCTAAAAAGGGAATCTCAGCCATAGACAATACCCTATATATGTGTAAGGCATGTCAATCTGCAATACATTCCAAACGGATGCCTAAATATGCTCTTGCAAATGGCTTGTGGATAGGAGAAGTCGATAAGTTGCTTCCTAAACTAACAACAGTAGAACAATCACTTATATCTAAATACAGATGTCGTGCAATACTTATAAAATTACGATACATTAAAGGTGGAAATGGACAATATGCTCTAAAAGGAAACTTGGTGAGTTTTCCTCAAGATCCAATTACTGCAAACAAATTAATCACCATCATCCCACCATCACTAGATTCTTTATCTGAATCAATTGCAATCCATTTTGTAGGGGCCACTCATCCACCAATAGACATCATAAAAGCATGTGATTTATTATATGTTCGTAGGGCTGTAGTATCAGCTTGGATTACATGGCTTCAAATACATCATGTCGGATATAAAGACATAACAATAGATACTCAAGCTATAAATACACTACCTCACAATGATATACCGAGCTCTATATTAAGATCTATTTTTGAGTCTACAAACATTGGATTAGCCAATGCTGAACATCGTACCAACATAACAGATCTACATAATGTACCGACAAAAGATCCCACTAACACATCTATTCCAGTCATAGAAACCTCAGGACTTATAGACTTTGACGGCACAGATATAGATGCCAATGAAATGATGCAAAATGCTGTACAAAATATCCAAAATAACTTATACATGTCTTATACTCACGGATCAAGTATGGTTAACGAATACAACAACAATGACTTAATTGCTGGTATGTTTCCCACTCTTTTTCCATATGGCATAGGAGTGCCTGAAATGAGTAATCGTCCAATAAAAATCACTCTACAAACACATGTACGTTACCTACTCAATCTTGATGATAAAATACACGAATTTGGTAGACATCATTTATTTCCATTCTTCATGTTCAACATAATACAACGACGACAAATATGTCTCGGTTCTAAACTCACCGTATCAAAACCATCATTTATTTCAGAGGCTACACTATTGAATAACATTAAATCTATAAACTTCAACAAGTTAATTGAGAACCCGCAGACATATACAGAAAATAAAAATATACAAAATCTATTACGACACATTAAAGCATCCAGCAGACACGTCCTAGCATCAGGCAGTTCTCGTAAAACCCAACGGGATCAAATCATAAATATGATGCATCGATTAGGTGTCCCGAGCATATTTTTTACAATTAATCCAGCTGCCATACACCATCCGCTTGTATGTCTATATAGTGGAGAGAATATAAACCTAGATATGCATTTTGATACCAATATACCTGACAAAAATAGAAGACATTATATTGCAACAACAAACCCAAAAGCTCAAGCTACTTTTGTGCAGACCATAGTAAATGCGACATTTAAATACCTTCTTTGTACAAAAGCAAAAAATACTCAAACAAATAAAGACAAATCTGGAGTACTTGGCAACATATCTGCCCACTATGGATGTTATGAATCAGCCAAAAATGGAACTCTACACATACACACTCTACTATGGTTAGCAAATGCACCTGATCCAAATGAACTAACTAAAAAACTACAAAATGATCCAATCTTTCGAGCATCTCTAATCAAATATCTAAACAATACCATTATAAGAGACACTACATCATTTCAAAGTACCATCAATAACGAACCCATTGGAAAAAATCCACACATAGAAGACAAAGATACAAACCTCATAAATGAAAGCATACATCCTTGCACAACACGAGCTCCAAATACAAACCACTCAAATTTCTTAAACAACTTCAAAAATGATGTGATAACTCTAATGAATGTATGCAATAGACACGTCTGTAACCCAGCATGTTACAAAAATGATAAAGATGCACATACAAAACTATGTAGATACGGATACCCTGCCCCAATAATATCCGAAACACACTTCGATACAGAGACAAGCCTATTACATATCAGACGAAAAGACAAGTGGCTAAATAATGCAAATCCATGGATTCTAAGTGCATGTCGATGCAACCACGACATCAAGTTTATAGGTGCTTCTGGAAAAGACGCTAAGGCCATTGTATATTATATTACCGATTACATCACAAAATCTTCAATATATACATCTCATATGTACTCTCTCCTACAAATTGCTGTACAGAAGATTGAAACTACATATGACAAACAATCATGTAAAGATATGATTGATCGTAGTCGTCGGCTACTTATAAAATGTTTAAATACCATAGGTTCTCAACAAGAGATATCCGCAACAAGGGCCATCAGTTACCTCATGAATTATCCCGATCATATAACAAACTATAATTTCACATACATTCCATGGTATAGTTTATCATACTGGGTCCAAGAACAAGATCAACACATGAATAAATCCATAGATACCGAACATGAACGAGGACGCTTTGAAACATTTAAATTGTCCAAGCAAAAGAATGGAAATCAAATAGTATTGCATAACTTCCGCATAGACTACCAATATCGTCCACTTATTTGTGCCTCAATGTCACCATATGAATTTGCTAGCACAACATCCAAAACGAACCATTCAAACGGATTCAAATATCTAGAAGAACATCCCCAATCTCAATCTCATAGTTTATACAAATTCAAAAATGCCAAGATTCCAGTCATTCAAGGTTACAACATCCCTTCCAAAAACAGTGATCCTGAAAACTACAGTCGAGCCATGTGCATACTATTTACATCATGGCGTACAATACACGATATAAAACCAACAATATGTAATACTTGGCAAGAAGTATATACACTACATCAACAAAGTATAACACCGTATAATAAACAAATCATATCAAACATAGAAGTTATCCAACAGTGCAAAGAATCCAGAGATGCAGACAGACTCATGATTGACAAAATGAAATCAAATACATCCACAAATACCTACAACGAAGAAGAAGAACAAGTTGAAGAAGAACAAGAAGAAGAAAAACACCCCATCTGCAACAAAGCCTTAGAAGATGAACTAGATGAAGACATATGTATAAATATCATACAAGATGAACATGTTGTAAGTCCAACAAACGATAAGACCCTAGAATTACAATACATACGATGTAACACAAATATGAAAAGATATGTCGCTACTATAATAGAGACACTCCAGAGCATGACTACAACCACAAATACACCAACTCAAAATACATCAGAAGACACTTTTGGTATATCCAAGAAACCTTATATTTCCCCCATTAAAAACTGGATGAAAGAATTACGCACTCAAGAAAAATTCACTGAAACAAACACACAACAAAACAAACAACAATATACAAAAACATACGATACACCTCATAGTGCACCATTATTAAGATCTTTAACTAATCAGGATACTGTAAATCTACCTAATGACAATAATGATATAAATACGTATCCCACATACGACACGTCACTACAAAAGAAAATACAGAGCACATTCAATCTTTCCTCTGTACAGAATCAAATCTTTGTACAGTACACACAACACCTACGAACAACTACATCTATGAACCAAATACTCATGTATGCAGGAGGTGCAGCTGGTACAGGAAAAACACAAATCATTAGAGCTATCAAACTATATTTTCAAGAATCTCATATGGAACATAGACTAAAAGTAGGCGCTTACACAGCAAGTGCAGCTATACTAATAGGTGGATCCACTATACAATCTTTAGTAGGAATAGCAATAGATACGCAAATAAATTCCATCATACTTAAATCAAGCACAGACAAATGGGCAGAAATAGACCACTTGATCATTGATGAGGTATCTATGATAGGTTGCAATATGCTTGGAACCCTCCATATGAAACTACAGAAACTAAAAGCAAACATGTTGCCATTCGGAGGAACAAACATTCTCTTCATGGGCGACTTCATGCAATTTCCACCTATCAATGACGCACCACTGTACACCACAAATGTTGAGCCCACATTCGCTTTCACAAAACATACACAGAAAAAAATTATTGGAAAAAGCCTATGGGAAAATTATGTTCGACCAAATACAATCATTCTCTCAAAACAAATGAGACAAGCAGAAGATCTACAATATAGTAACCTATTAAAAAATATCCGAGAAGAGAATTTCTCTAAACAAGATTATGAACTATTAAGTAGTCGATTTTTAACAAATCTAAAAATCAACCTCCTCGTACCTCCATGGGAAGATGCATGCTACATTGTTCCACGCAATGATCTAAGAAATGCAATCAATCACTACATGATTGAACACAACCTAAAAAAACATAATTATACATCTTACACCATTGTAGCTACAGACACATACAAAAAACAACCCCTCCGACAAGATATACAATTATTAGTACGACAAACGATTCCTCCTAAAAAGAGCCAAAACCTCCTCCCATTCCTCAAATTATATAAGGGAATGAAAGTTATGTTGACCGAAAACATACATACAAAATTGGGCCTAGTAAACGGTGCAATAGGAGAAATCATCCAAGTCCTCCTTGAGCAACCTAATACATCCACAAAGACCTCTATGCACGCACCAACCCACGTCTTGGTGGATTTCTCAAAATTCATGAGCACCCAACCAACTCTACCTCAAATAAAACTTGAAGGACTACCTAAAAATGTTGTACCCATTGCACCTATATCTAGAGTTATGGTGTTTGATTATCCAACACATGAGTACAAACACAACAAAACATTTAAAATAAATAGATACCAACTACCTCTTATACCTGCATTCTGTCTCACTGATTACAAAGCACAAGGACAAACTCACACACATCTCATAATAGATCTACAAAACCCTCAAGATGGAAAACCGCTCAGTATGCACAACATCTACGTAACACTATCACGTCTCCGTAGCATACAAGGCCTCGTAATACTTCGAGACATCACATTTGAAGAAATCAATAAATATAAATTTAACAAAGGAAGTGTACAATATATGCTAGAGAACCATCAAACTTCTCCCAATAATCAACTAAACAATAAAGAACTTAAGCATCCTCCCAAAAAAATTATAATAGACACGAAGAACTACAAGACACACCTTCCTAATAAACCACCAAAAAATGAACATACACAATCATCTATATCTAAAAATATTCAATCACCATCGTCTACAAATATAAAAACACAAAATATAGAACAACTAGCCAACAACTACTGGATTACTAAATATCAACTAACACAAAATCATGAGAAGACATTACTGAATCCTTCAGGATGGTTAAGTGATGAGCACATGGGAGCCGGAATGCAAATACTCTATGAAAGCCAACTACAACATCAAGGTTATGAAGAACATTCTTATGCCACATTGCACAGAAGATCAAAATATACAACAAACTGTCTCCAACATCTATTCATAAACGGAAATCATTGGATACTAGCTCTTATACAACCAAATAATATACATTACCAAGCCATAATATACGATTCCAAAAAACCTCAAAACTCATTGTTACCACATGACACAACACAAAAACTCCAACAACTCATCCCATCTGTAACATTCCGATATATATATGCAGACGTAATGCAACAGCCAGACAATTCATCCTGTGGAGTGTTTGCATTAGCATATGCAACGGACATTGCTTATGAAATAAATCCTGAAACGTCAATCTACAGTATACCTAATATGCGACAACATCTACGAGATAGCATAACACAATTCAAACTATTGCCTTTTCCAAAAACAACATAATGATCTATTCAACCATGACCATCATAAAACCCAACCACCTTCTCCCAATATATACCTATCTACCATTACATTTACACACCTATCAATCGTAAATACCAATCGTCACTGGTAATGCGGAGAGCAGCGAAGCCCTAGTTGTCTAGAATTTCTGAAAGTGGGAAGTTTGTCAAACCCCCTTCTTGTATACTAGACTCTTCCTAAACTAAACGTGATGGTGTTCGAAAACCATTAACTAATATCATGGAAAACTCAACATAAGACTACTAAAAAAAACTAGAATTTGACATTATGTGGCAAAACTTGACTAGTCCACCAAAACCTGATTGATCCACCAAAACCATGCAAAATTTCTTGGTTTTTAGGACTAGTTTACACTACGATGGAGAGGGCCTTCGGTCGATCAAGAATGCTTGGCAAAGAAAATTAATTTTTTATTCACTTGGGCTTCTCCAGAGTCCAAGAAGTCCAAGTCCAAGAAGTCCAAGTCCAAAAAGTGTTGCCATGTAGGCGGCCATGTCATTTTATCATCTATAAGAAAATTTCACCACTATTGTTGTCCTCACATAGTGTAAACGCCTTCCGGTCAAGAGTTGCATTTTTGGCCAATCACAGTTTAGAAACGCCCTTTTTTTCATTACCGGTGGACTTCTCCACCGTAGTCTAAACCGGCCCTCAATCTACCACTTCTCTGTTTTGGGGAAACTCTACCACTTCTTTGTTTTGGGGAAACTCTACTGCACCCCTTGAAGGCATTCACGGTTTTTGGTTTCTCTACCTTATTCCATTCAACCAGCAGACAAGCTCCCAAAATGTTGCTTCCTGGTGCTGCTACTGTAATTCACACCTTACTGTGACCATTCTCCTAAGCCAGTGGTATGAAGTTCCCTGTGAGTTTGTGTCCAGGCCCAAAAAAAGGGAGCCCCCACAGTGGACTCACCTTGCAGAGGAGGTGCCACTGCGTGCATTTCACATGGCCCCCTCCTTCCCTCCCCTTGTCCCCACTCCCAGGAGGCCAGCCTCCCCTCCCCCAGGGCCACGCTGCCTCCACTTGTACACTCCCCTCCTCCCCCATCCTCACTCCTGCTCCCCCTTCACTAGCCCACTCTCCTCTCCTCACTCCATCTTACACCAGTTTTCTATCAATCTCTCACACATAGCCCAAGCTGTTCTAGACATCCTATCCTGGAGCTGAATCTGTTCTTCTTGTCTAGCTTTTCAGGAGGAGTTTTGTGTTGGAGGTGTCTACATGTCGACCATATCGGAGAGCCGGTCGTTCACGACAGACTGGTTGCACCAAAACCATGAGCTTTACACCGCTGCCACCAACCATACCTTCATTGCTAGTATCCGGGATGGTACCATCGATGTCATCAATTTCAAGCACTGGATGGTTAGTTTCTGGCCTTTGTGTTTTTCTGGTTCGAGTTTTTGGTTTTGTGGAATTGGATGAAGTTTGTGTAGTGGTGTGTATAGTGGTGTCTAGGATTTGGAGAGGGTTGGAGATTTGGAAGCAGTGATAAATGGTTTTTAGCATCTGGTTTAGTACTTATTGTGGTTCTCATTGTGGTTTTTGTTATGTGGTTTTGGGTATTCAGGAGCAGGATTATCATTTTGTGAGGGAGTTCGTTCGGTTCGTTGCGAGCGTGCTGCTCAAGGTGCCCCGAGATTCGCCTGAGCAGGATGCGGATGTTATACTGGGTGGACTGACAGCTCTGGAAAGCGAGATTTCGTGGTTTCGGAAGGAGGCCAACTTCTGGCAAATATTTCTAGAGAAAGTGACTCCTCTTGAATCGAACAAAGAGTATTGCGAGTGAGCTACATTGCGATCCCCTCCGTGTTGTTCCAGCAGTGTCTTGTATTTCGGTATTGGATACAGTGCTTCATTTGCATAATGAGGAGAAATTTCGCTTTTAACCCTAATTTTGTTTTTGAGGGACCAGATTTCTGAAGGAGCTGGAGGGAACCGAGACACCATACCCAGTAGCGGTAGTTGCTTTCTGGATGATTGAGTTGGTGTACAACGCCAGCTTCATGTCGTGCCTGGAAGAGGGTTCGAAGACTCCATTTGAGCTTCTCAGCACTGTCAAGAGATGGGGAAGCCTGGAGTTTCATCAGTATGTGCACAGCTTGCAGCAACTTGCTGACAAAGCTCTTGAGAACGTTTCCGAGGCTGAGCTGAAGAAGGCCCATGAGGTAAAGAAAAGACTCTAAGTTTTTGTTTTGTGTGTTTTAGTTATTCAATCACGGCTTTCATTTGATTTGATATGATCCTTGTTGCAATCACTTTGGGCAGTATATAGTTTAGGTTTATGAACGATTCTTGCAGTTATTGACTTTGGTTGCAACTGCTTGGTCTCCAGGTTTGTGTGCGGATTTTAGAGCTTGAGATCAAGTTCTGGGATATGGCTACTATCCAAACTGGTTGAAGTAAGCTGTGTTAAGAGCGAGATTTCTCCTCATTGCAGGGGACTGGCAGTGCAAAATAATCATCATCTTGTTATCAATGATAAGTTGATGAAGGACTGGTGAGGGTATGATGAATAACATGCCTAGTTGTTTATCATTAGGGTATGATATACCTGATTGAAAAATACATCCTCAATTGTATGATATGTAGTGTAAAATCCTGGGAGGTTTAAACTACCTGAATCATCTTCTAGATAATGATACAGAAGTTTAGTCTTTCAAAGCTTCTCGACGTAATTTACAAGTCGCCTATACTGAAGATCTTTGCTTCAGACGAGGAAATCATCCCTTGCAGATGGTGCTCTTCAATCTCACTCTAAGTTTCTACCAACAATAGTCCTTGACATCAACATTGGCAGCATTGAGGTAGTCGTATGGACTGTGTTGTGGAGCAGTAAATAATCGATGTCTTCCTAAATCTCCAAATGTTTAACAGGCTCTACATTTTTGTTATCCGCAGGCTTCGTCAGCAATAATCTCCCCAAGGCACCGAAGTTGATTTGTCATGTGCTCATAGACATCCTTTGTCATTTTTCGTTGGTCCAATTCAGTGGCCTTGTGCCATACAACCCCAACAAAGGCCTTGTACTGCGTGGTAATTGGTTGCATTGATAATGTCTCGAGCTCCATACGAACTTGTATCTGCGACTAACAAAGTCAGAAATATGAAACCAACACGAATCGATGCTAATTCTCACTACAACTGTGTAATGCAGAGCGAGAGCTATTCCTAACTTTTGATTAGTGAAGCATAAAATCCAGAGAACATACTTGAAGATCATGATTATATGGCATATCATCAAGTGTGAGATAATCGATGATGGCCAACTTCTTAAAATCAGCGGACATAGTCTTCTGCTGGATGGAAGAAATTCTGCTCCCAAATTTGGCGATTGGATGTTTTAATCTGTAGCTAATGTGACGACGTTGAACCTCATCCTTTCCATCCACAACCTCCCATGGAGCGCTCTCATAGTTGGAAAGCCCAAGTTTCTCATGCAAAAGACTATCCTTCTTAACATCTTCAAAAACTGTATTCACTGACTCAACCTGCCACAACAGGGTAATATCAGTCGGGAAATCAACAAGATCCTAAGAGTAGGGTCAACTAAACCACCAACAACGATTTCATCATGGTAAGATCAAAGGTTGAGAAAAACAGAACATGTTCCTGAGTCGAGGTGTTCAAGCTCTTTGACTTACGGACTGCAGTTGCAAAATCATAGATACGTTTTAAGAGAGAGCCAAATTATAGATAATACATTGATTTGGCATACTATCGATGTTACAAATAGGCTGCAAAACGCACTGTTCCTCTCACAAAGATTCGGATGTAGTAGTGAAGGTATTGCTCACATTAATGGGAATCTGCATGTGAATCACCTCCGACATACAGGCTTCTTCTATCTCAAGGGAAGGTTGATGGTCATCTGCTTGTCGCTCGGCAACAGTGTATTTCATGTCTCCATCTTCTACGCTCGCTAAGACGTCCATTTTATGGTTGCTCAAACATACGTTCTTCCATAATGCAACGATAGCCCTGGAAATCAACGCATGAGACTAAATTTATACGATTGATTTACTTTTCGGACGAGATCTGCAATTGAATCGATGCATATGAGGATTGAGCTTGATTCCATTTAGAGTCTACCATTAGCTGCATAAATGACAGGACAAACTACCGCACTGTGTTACAAGTCGTGTAGGAACCATCTAACATCACAACTATTACCTGAAGGCAGACCCAGAGCGCACAAATGACAAAAATTGAAATTTCAGACGACCCTTTCCATCAATGCCACGTGCGCCATGTCGGGCGTCAAAACAACTGCCTTTCCGCGTAAAAACAATAATCGAAGGGTTGATAGACTGAGCTACAGTCTCCTTGATTTCTTCTATTTCCTCCCAAAGTAGGGTGAATTTGGTCTTGTGACCAAACAAGTTGGAGTAGAATCCTAAGAGACGGGGTGACAGGAACAAACGACCCTGTTGTAGAAGAAAAAAATTAAGTTCAGCAAAACAATTGCCAGTGATATGTACAGAATTATCCAAATTGTGAAATATTCACTTCAAAACCAATGTTGAACCGAACTTGCAGCTACAGAAGGATGACACCTGGAGTACTGCTTTAGTGTCACCACACCTTTAATTCAGGTATAAAACTGGACAAATGTTCAAACCTGAATTAGTATCTTCCTCTTGATTGCGCAAGCAAAATCATTCATCAAAAACTCCTCCGCAGGCAACGAAAAGAGCTTCTGAAATGAACCGTTCTTATGTGCAGAGCGCTTCCTGACCTGAGTAAATCCACCATTCAGAACGTCAGCAAATCATGTTATTTGTGTCAATACTCCACGTGCCGAAGCTAGTTTTACAAGATCAGCTGACCATACACGAGATCAACAATAATTCTTGTTGAAAATTTATTAAGAGCCAATCGGTAGGCATCGACTCCTTTAGTGAAAAATAAACTCACATGAAAGAAACTAACGATGGAATTCCGGCTAGAACCGAAGTGAGTTCCTTTAAAGGCAAAAAGGATATAAATATGTGTTTGGATTTAGCACCTTAATACCAACTTCTCGTTCAATGCGTTCAACGTACTCAGGCAAAGCATCATCATCCCTGGTGTTAGTCAGATATACACGTAAGTGGAGCTCTGAACCATTTGCCTGAGTCCCTTTCCCATTTAGGGGAAGCCAACAGTCCGCCAACTGACCTGGACTTTGTTTCAGGAAGTTTATTTCGGCATGGCCAAGTGATTCTGCCTCAGCGAATGGGCCGTCATAATGAAAGACCTCAACACCCATGGTTGAAGGTGGGTCTTCCGTTGGATTAAACTCAAAAATTTCTGCAGAAAGCAAAAGGTCAGACAGAAGGGAATGTTTTTGTGATGCAGGCTTTATCCTCAAGCCCACTAGATTGTGTTAAATAATGGAAATTGATTTCGAGTACTCACCCCGCCAAGTTGGGTGCATAGTACCCAATTTGACCGAACTGGTTCGGTGCTCCCCGTTGCATGTAAACACCACATACGGGCTGGGAGTTCCACAATTATAAAGAGCAATGTTTGCCCCTTCAATGACCGAGACTTTTACAATCCAACCATCCCCTTGTGCCTTCAATCCATGATCTGCAGCTGCAAAATTTAATGGAAGGTTGAAGAAATGATAAGTTCTTTTATTTATGTAATGACAGACTGCGGTACATTTATTTAGAGGCGTACAGCTTTGAGAATAAACTTTCGAGTTGCCATAAATCCAAAAATATTCTAAACGTTAGTTCAAAGCAATGTTCGTTCAAGCGCTATTTGAATTACAACAGAACTTACATTGCAAATAGTATGATCGAATGAAATTGTAGACCATGATGGCTACACGTTCGACTTGAACCACCACAATCGCTGAAGTGAAGAGCTCCATCAACGAGTCGGGGAAGCTGATTATCCAGAAATCCAATCCAGACTTTCCTTTCGGAAGAGCAAGGGCAATGTGGATTAATATGAAGCTCATGGACACAAGTGCAAGTAACACGTCCCATTTCTTGAAATAATCACAAGCTATTTCCCAGTCACTAATGAGCTTCTCATCGTCACAAGATGAACCTGACCTCGATGAAAGAGGAGGTGCATGCCTCGAAAGAACCTACCAATCAGAGAAGACGGTAAGTATTTGTATCCTAATCTGCTTTAGCTTCTTGATGCTTTAGCTTCATGTCTGGAATAGTCAAACAGTGGAAAAGGGCCATTCTCAACTACATCATGAGATGCAGCGTGGTGCATTTATAAGTGTATAGAGAATCGGTAAAGCAATGAATCGGAAATTAATCAACAAGAGCCTTATCAAACTATAATATATCAAAAGTGGTGGCAAAATCGGATTTCATAATTTGGTACTAGTACCTCTTCATAGACAGCATAAGTTTCTCTTATTCCATTCCGAGCACCGCTTTCGATCACTCCCTTCATCATAGTGCTTTGCAAAAAATTCATCCGCCAAGATACTTGGAGGTGACAAGACTTATCTCCACTTGCCATATCTGGTAGGGCCAAAATAGCTACCTGTGAGCAAAGTTAGTGATTAATTCTACCTTCTATCGACTTGACAAGTAAGAAGTGCAACAGAGGGGAACGATCTCAAGAACAAGAAGCATTAACACATGTTAAGCTTGCCTAGAATACGTAAGTGCAGACAATTGGTGTTAGTTTATTTTAATAAACATGCTTGATTCAGTAAAGAACGACCCAGAATTGAGCACAAACTATTCCCTGTGAAAGAATGTGCTTTGATTTGATTAACTGATTTGCAGAGCCATGAGATGCCATAGAGATTGCACAGAGGTCTGCGTTACATTACTTTCTACCGTAATGCTGACCATTTTTGAGGTTGGACTCATTAAGGAATAGGGCAGAATACAGGACACTGATCATTTCACTTATGAAACTCAGCCAAAGCACAGATGATGAACCATACCTGCATTTCAACCAGAAAGCTCCCTCCACAAGGCGCGTCTGGGGTAGAGCTTGAGAGAAGAACACAAAACCCCTCATCATCGGCCCGCAAATATGTTTGGGTCTCAAACGCTTCGACTGCTTTAAACAGCTTAGTAGCAGCTCGCGTATAAGAAACGGACCTCGTGATGGGACCATTGCCTGCTTTCTTCCAAGGCTCTTCCACGTAATCAGTCATCTTTTGAGCCTGGAGTAAATCCCTCGTGAATGCTGATCCTGACTTAAATATGATTGCATTCAACGCCTTCGCACTCACCCCATACTTCTGATCCACAACCACTCCACCTGATAATGGTGAGGGAAACTCTCTCGGAGATGTACTTACACATTGGCCATCATCCCCAGAAAAAATGCTTGTAAGGGCTAAATCTTCATCCTCGCTACTTACGTCGCTGACATCACGGTTCTGAAATGGTTCTACCTCGATTAACCTTTCGGTAGACCTGCATATAAAACCATTCAGCAGTAGTTGGAAAGAATTCTTGTGCATAACGTCATTGACACTTGTAAGGCCTTCGGAAGTAGTTCCTAAAACCTATACAAGTGTTCCCAAATAATCCAGATTAACTTCACAAGATTGAATTCATTTAATGATTGACTAAAATAGCAACCAGTTGACAAAGGTTTATAGTCAATTCATGCAACGGATGGAAACCTGGATTGTGTTGAGGAAGGCGATCCACTCTCACTATGTTTCATGCTACCGCCATGCTTCTTGATAGCGGATGAGAGCTTCCTTGCCACCCATTGTGCGTCTCCCTTCCATTTCTTTCTGTGTTGTTTTCGCTCATGCTTCTCAAAGTCTCTCTCCAAGCCATCCTCCCCATTCATTTTAGCCATATACTCCGAAAACCTGTAACATGTGAAAAGCATAAAAGCTAATCAAATACCCTATAATTCACAAGCCACTAGTTAAACGAGCTGAATAAACAGTCACAATACCCAAACATGGACATGGCAAACTCTAACAAGCCTGCATCGACAAACTATCAGAGAATCTGATCAAATAAGCAGTGCCTTCAAAACACAATAGCATTCTATCCACGACTAGCCATCAGAACATCACAAGTACTAAAGCTTTACCATCAAAATCGACGGCACTGGGATATCAACAACGTCTTAGAGTTGCTTGATGAGCTGCACTGCACTTGGAGTCGATTCACATCAGAGAGTCTCACGCTTTCTTCTAAAAGACCAAAATTGAATAACCTGTTGATGATCTCTCCGACAGCATCCATGTCTTGACACCCTTTACAGCCAGAGATTGACAATCTGCAAGTAAACTGCAAAACTGTAAGGCATCCTATCAAAGGCAGAAAAGATGTCAAGACCTTTCACTTCAAATCAAAATTGTCTTCAC
Organism: Ceratodon purpureus; assembly: GCA_014871385.1. Classification (NCBI taxonomy): domain Eukaryota; kingdom Viridiplantae; phylum Streptophyta; class Bryopsida; order Pseudoditrichales; family Ditrichaceae; genus Ceratodon; species Ceratodon purpureus. The sequence continues at coordinate 19,514,488 of CM026424.1, read as the reverse complement.
TACATTCAACTGGGCGAGCTCGTTCTTCACTGAACTGCGACAAACTTCACCACTTGTAAAAAGTTAGTTCCGTCACCACCATGCAAATGTACACCATCGTAGTACGTTAAAAAGTAATATTAAGAAACATCGGCATTCTTTTCACGGTGCTAGAACTCACCTTCCGTGTCGCTCTCTCTATCGATTGAACAAACTTCAAAATGCCACGTCACCGCCACGTTCCGTCTGACCAAATAAAAGCACACGACAATTTCTCTTGCACAGTCACTTCACGGCACTTGTCAGGACAAGATTTACCAGCCGCAGAAGTTTCATCAGATTTAATTTCGAGTTTCGAAGAAGCTGACGGAGTTGCGCAACGTCATACAGACACATCATGTTGCAGATTGCGTCGATCTAATTCCAGCGTTATTCAAGTGTGCTAAACAGGCGATCTTTTGGTATGGTATTGATGCTAGAATTTTCTCACTACAATTCAATACCAGCTCTTTAACCCACATGACCAATTCCAGAATCCTTTTCCAACCTAAAACCCTGCAATCATCGTCTTCGAAAGAAGCAAACCCATGCAAGATTTCCCGAGCCAAAACACAGCATAAAATTGTACTCGAAACAGCTCAGGTGACCAGCAAACACGACCAAACAAAGCCAATACGAACCCACATTGCGCAAATTCTATAGACCCATGTTCACCAAACCATCACCAAACCCTAGAATGCTTGAGAAGAACCGAAGACCAAGCAGCGTCGCAAAACATGTGCGCATCATGAATGTAGTATCAAACTTACATTTACCAAGGATCAGGAACTTAGTAGAGCTAATGTCCATGTGAAGTTTCAGTCAGACATTTCCATAACTGAAGACTTAGACTGTAGATCTGTTGACAAATGGCTGCCAGAAACGAGAAAGAGACTCCAACCCAACGACCAGCGTGAATCAAGCTGCCTGAAGACTTCCAGGGACAGCAGCCCTCAAATTCAGGAGTTGGTGAAGATAATTGATCAACGTCGACCATGCAAGGGAGAGACGAAGCACGAACTTCGCATTAACTTTTTCCGCCATGGCTGCTGTGTCGGCAGCAGACAGTGCAACGTGTGGGCTCCTTCCTCCCGCACGAAAATCCGAACTACTACCTCAATTGCAGGAAACTCCCATCCTTATGTCAACGCACATCGACATGCACCATGGAATATCGCCACCTACAGCGGATGGCCCCGTTTCACGCTGAGTAAGCTCCAGTACTGCAAATCACTGCCCACTTGCTGTCGTGCACGATGGCGATTTATTCTCGCGTCTCGTAGTTGTTACACCAACTAAAAAACTAGAAAAATCTTCAGCTTACCTACTGCCTTGTGGTGATGTCATGTGCGGCACTTCTCCTCCAGTTTCGACGATTCTCATGGCTTTGTTTCAAAGTTGGAGTTGTTGAAGAACAGTCCAAGTGAGAGGAATCCTTACATGCATCTTGTGAGTTGAGCGCTGTGAGAAAATGTGGCCTGGTTGCAGGTGAGAAGATCCTCCCGCCCATGTGGTGCCGGCGATCTGTGCCTTGTGGCATGGACCAGGCAGCGATGAGGTGAAGTGGATCAAAAGAGAATTTGGGCACATAGATAAGAAACAACGTCACGACATGTGACGTAGCACGAATCGAAGTGATCCTGTGAAGACGCGCTGAAGATTTATATGCAATCACAAAAAATGATCTCCAAACCAGATATTGACAAGCACGAAACTATTTATTGATATATCGTAATACACACGACTGAAACAACAAATTCTGGAGCTTCGCACATTTCGCGGTTTCCGAGGTGCCGAAACAATCTTCGGAAAATTCGAGGGGGAGTAGCTCAAATGGTAGAGCGCCTGATTCGCATTCAGGAGGCAAGGGGATCGATGCCCCTCTTCTCCAGAGATCGCTTTTGCGGAATCTCCTGTGAAGATTGGCACCCATTTTAGGTTAAGATGTGAAAATTGTAAAAGTTCGATCTTCGGCACTTGCTGTCTGTTCATTCGCAACCTCGCACGTGGTGGGTGATTTCAGGTGATTTCGTGCTCGGTTTTGTATCAATTTGAGTTTGCTCAATTGTTGTGAAAGTGGAAGAAAACACTGTTGCTCTCAGTAATATGATTCACATGACATATCACATTTGTACGATAACAAATGTAAAGCTTCTCAATGTATAGCCTTTCAACAACAGACCCACTAGAATATTCATAAAGCAATAGACGACAAGGTAAGCACCACAGAATCAATAACTGAAAAATAATTTAAACGATCGATTGTCGATGGTCATGTTAATGATATCTATTGTTTTCATACAGTTGCTACATTTTGCTACAATGGTGGGAACTGAAAACTACTTCTCGCATTGAATCGGAACCAAAACTCGACACCTGAAATTGAAATCCTAGGAGCGGTTCGGTTATTATGTACTAGAGCGCTAGAAGAGTGAACTCCAGTCAAAAAATGCTATCTACATTTAAAAGCCTATACAACGTGCTATTTATGTTCAAGATATGGTCTGTTCTGTTACCTACAAAAATTTATTCTGGAGAGACTACTCCAGAGGGTGAGATCGATATTTTCGTGGAAGAAGATCGTCAACGTGCTCAAGCATCAGACGTTTTCTTCCACCTCGTGATGTCAGTCTGAACTCAGAGTCCTCGGTTTCGAAGTCTCCCTCCTGCAGAAACCAGCCAAAACTATCACGTGAGTGCGGGTCCAAAAGAACTATTTTCGTCCTACATCATCCAAAAAACATGGAAAACACTCTTATGCTTCTGACAAGCACAAAAAGAACTTTGAACCGAGTGCAGAATGGTTGTAATAGATGCACAGACTGAAACGAAGATGTCAGAAATAGAGATGCCCATTACACGTCTAGACTACTCACCAAATCAAGCTTGACATGAACGCTGCATAGTTCATGCTTGTCACGCACAGCTCGGTAAGCGAACCGCATCTCACAACCGGCATGTGAGCAAGCATAGGGCTTCAGGTCCATGTGAATTGCTCGAATGTGAGTGTCCAAGTTGGATTTCTGCAGCACAACATTACAGCAATATGCAATAGTTAGAACAAACGTAAAATTTTTGCAAACTACTGTATGATTCAAAACAACTAATTCCCGTCTTTACAGACAGTTGCTTTCAAATTTTAACATACGGCAGAAAATCGTGAAATTTGACCACAGGTACAAACTAGAACCTATGATAATAGTAATCAGAAACAAGAATCAGGATATTAAAATCCGTTCAAGCCTGTACCTTACTGTAGGAGTGCAGGCAGCCAGGGTGTGGGCAGCGAATCAGCTCCTGCCCTTCCTCATGTTTCCGCGCATGGGCGACAAGGTTCCTCTTCAACATCGACACACCACAGGTTCCACAGAAGACAAAACTATGTGCAGCCTTCGTATGTATCTTTAACAGCTGGGGGCTGCTGAAGATTTCGCCACAACCATGTTCCATACATATTGCTTGCGTGACTGACAAAGCTTCTGTAAAAAATGACCCAGAAGACATCAGTTAATGAACTCACTGGTGCAACGTCCCTTCCATTTAGAGCAGAATATGAAAGAGCGCCAAAAAGTAATTCGAATTCAAGCTTACCATGCACGTTAACAGTATGCGTCTGCAACAAGGATGGATACTTGAATGTTTTACCGCACCCAGGTTCAGGGCATGTCAAACAAGCCTCTGATCTCTTGGATCCTCGAAGAAGATTTGAACCCCACTTTTCGTGAAGTCTCAGATGTCTCTGAAGGTTGGAATTCACATTGAATGTAAGATCGCAACCCTCCCAACTACAGACAAATAGATTGCCTTTATGTGTAAGAGAGTGACGATTAAGATGGTCTTGACGTTTGTATTGTCTGCCGCAATTTTCGACTGGGCAAATAAATGATCTCTGCGTTTCAGAAAACAAAGCAAACACTCTCAGTAATGGGCGGGGTCGCGGAGTACGCTAGATTGTCGATGCTGCAAGAGGAAAAGACAACAAGCACAAGTGAGTAGGGAAAAAGACAGCACCGGAAAGTTCCTTAGAGGGTAATACCCTCCAGAACTAATCCGGCCCAAGGCACCTTGACTTCAGAGTTCGGTATGGGATCTGGTAGGCCTTTGGATTTTGCTGCATAGCACCCTGCTCAATCCTAAGAACAGAACCAAGCCACCACTTTAACAAGTCCATTCGAGAAAAGAGTTACAAAACGTAATTGATAACTCAGCTATCATACAGAAGCTCCTATTGTTAAAACCGACACCTGCGCTAAAATTACTAAGAACACAAACAAAACTAATTTGCAATTCTCTCTAAAGTATGGTTACGGAACACAAATACACGATAATGAGGCCTAAAACCTATGCCACCTAGTAACTTGGAGCAAACAAGACATGGCAATCTAAGACCCTGCAGACTGATTTGTCATGTTTGTTTCAGGTTATGAACAGCCAAAAATTCAGGCCTGATTGGGCACCTCGAATCTGCCAAGAACACCATGGATAACGAACTTACATCCTCGGAATGAGTACACATGTGTTGCTTCAGAAGCGAGGGCTTCATATGCAAAATACCGCATACAGAACATTTGTATTTCCCTTCCGGCCTCCCCTCTCCACTTTCACTGCCATCGTCGTGGCCGGTGACCTTCTTAGAGTTCACTTCATCTCCACTGCGTGACGAAACAGGATACTTCTCAGAAGAAATTTCAACTTCCTCCCCAGGTTCCGGACCCCAAGTAGAATCCCCCTGCATGTCCGAGTAGTCATTGCTGGAAGACGGACATTCGTCGTCACACTTAGACACCCCCATGGCTTTCGCGAGGTTGTCTCCCTGAGTCCTACTCCGGTAAAATGGGCTCAAACCCCTCTTCAACGTCCTTGACTCTTCAACCTGTTCCCTAAAATCGGCAAGGCCTTCCACTAAACAACTGATGTGCTTCAGTGAAGTGAGAATTTTCCTCACATCGACGTACTCGCTTTCGAAACAGCTCACATGCTTCAACGATAAAATAAGTTGGTCCGCATCGGCCGGCGAGACCATAACCCTATTATCATTTTTTGGGATGGGCAATACTCTTGCACAGGAATGTGCAAGACGCATTCTATATGTATCAAAAGCAACCCTAAGGCAGCTAATGTTTCTTTCAGATTTAAGTTTCAAGCTAGTAGAGCGAGAAAAAGCACACGGATTTACAGTCTTCACTTAGTCGTCTTTTTTTTATCAACTCCAGCTCCGTCACGTATCACTGTTAGCAACAAAAACCATCGTCAACATCATAAACAACATAACCTATTCCAATAAAAGCTCCCAACACATATCAAAGACATGTAGCACCACGGATTGAACCTGCTGCCATGGCAAAGGCAGTGGCTCACCACCTAATAATGATGCATTAATATACCTGCCACTATTGAGAGACCAGATCACAGAAATCCTTGGACTCAGCCTTCTAGAGCAGGAGAAGAGAACAAAGTAGAGACCATCATACCGAAACACTAACACACCTCGAACCAAGTTAACCCCAACAGCACAAATCCACACATCACAAAAACAATAGGCAAAAAACAGGACAAACCATAAATACCGGACAGGTACCGAAAAAACAAACCTGAGAGGAGGGACGGACGCCACAAGCACACAAGAGACAAAGGAATGAGTGCCCCGAGCTTGGAAGAAAGGCTTTGTAGCCGTGCTGAAGTCCGTTGGCGCCCTCCACCCCAGACCTTATCACAAGCAGCAAAAACACGTTCGCAGAGTGCAAATCGCGCCTAAAATTAAACAACCTGGCCTCGGTATCGGAAAGGTTTTTACACGAGTATCATACCAGTATCATAAAGTTATCAGCCGAGACAAGGGTATTGCTATCTCCGACTTTCTTCCGCAGCCGGCCCTAGGAGTATCGGGTTTTAGGGTTTCGAGGTTAGGTTTATACACCTTTGCCCTCTCCGGAAAAGCCCCTCTTCATTCCCAACCTCGCACTTGCATCGGAGGAGCGAGGTTTCAGAGACCGTAACCATGAGGGCGAAGGTCAGTGATCCGTTCCGCTTTGCGTTTCAGCTATCAACTCTTCTTGTGTCAAATCTCTGCACGAGTTTTATTGTCTAGTTAGGTTGGTCTGTTAGGTTATCACATATTTGGGTCTTTGTATCACATACTGTTGGTTTATGATGTTGGTCTGTTAGGTTATCACGTACTTGGGGCTTTGTACGTCATCGGATATGACTTTGTAGGTTGAGAACGAAGCTTTTGGGTTTTCTTTTCTTGCGTAGAGTTTGTTTCTAAGGGATTATCTGCTCTTTGTTGTAACAGTGGAAGAAGAAACGCATGAGGAGACTGAAGCGCAAGCGCCGCAAGATGAGGCAAAGATCCAAGTAGGCGATGCGCGTCGCTGCGAGAAAGTTGCGGAGCATTTCACATAGCACCTGAGTTAGCTCTAACATCAATTTGATCGCTTAGCCATACTTTCACCGTGTGTTGCAATTGGAAACATCTTGCAGTTTTCAATAACATACATGCCGTGTTTCTCTCACGAGAGAAGATGTGGTGTGCTTCCGAAATGAGTAAAAGCAGACGTAGTTGTGCCTCCATTCCTCTCCGCTTCATGCATTGCTCATGTGTGTCTTGAATATCTGTCAAGCAGTTTGAGTGTAATGGAAACTCTTTGTATGGACGCCAATTAATGAAAGTGGATGATGGTGTTGAATCTCGAGAGTAGCACTTTCAATGTATGCAACTCTGAGATTACAGCAATATTGTTGTCTTTATATTTGTTCGGCACCCTTATCGTGTGGAGAAGTTTGTATGTCTATGGCAAGTCATTGAACATTGTGATCACTCATGTTGGAGATTCTTTTGACCTATTCACTAGTGCATACGCCTTTCGTCTCTTCTTCAGCCTTAGCATTCTACACTCACATCTGGGGAATGTATTGTATCGACCATTGATCGGAGGTTTCCGGTAGATATGATTGATGTACCTTAAACCACGAACTTATGGATTTTGGGTTTTTTTTTACAAGGACTATTTTTGGGGTGTAATTTTCAAGTGTAGAAAAAGAGGTTTTTCCATAGAATGCGAATTTTTTTCCTCAATACAGAAATTGTGCTATTTCTCTGTGGCAAAAGTACTTGGTGACTCAAAACTCATCTTTAGACTTTTCCAATTGTTACACTTAAGGTTGATTGTCGTAGAAGCACCAACTTAAGCGACCCGACCTATTTTTAGTAGTAGTAAATTTGCAACATGTAATTCGCAGTTTTGAATTTTATACAAAATTCCAAACTGCGAAGTAAGTTTTCACCTATTTGTGATATATACAAATGAGGTACACCTGTCCTTTCACAATCAAGAAAATTAAGACGGGGCGCTTTTGGGTCAGGGGGCGCTTTTAGGTAGTCCAACCTTAGCTGGTACTGATTTTCACTCATGATCCGATCCAAAACCACTTTTCGAGTGTTTTGATTGGTCAATTTGAATTGAGTGTTTTGACAATGCTAATTGAGCCTAGTTGGAGCTTTGGTGAGACCCGCAGGTTGGTTTTAAGGGTGATGGTTGTTTTAGGTACTTCTACCCTAGTTACAAGTCAGCCGAATGAAGTGCTAAAATACCAGTTTCATTTTGGAGGTTCATGATTTTTTCCGGTTTAAAACCTAAATCTGACCTAAATATCCCACCTAAGTATCACCTAAGTATCACATAAGTATCATAGATGAATTACCGAATTATCCTGCTAAAAAGAGGATAATTGTTGGATGACCTTTGAAACTTCCCGAATAGAAGTAGAAACTTTCCATATAGTGATACTGATTTCTTCTCTTGCGAAGAATGTTGTTGAACGCTTCAAATGAGGTCAAAAAGGCCTTTGAATGCTCATATGCCGGAAGTCAACTACACATATATCATAGATGAAGAAACGAGTATTCAGATTATATGTTATGGATTGTATAAAAATAAGATAGGTTTTACATTTGTTTATCTACGGTGAGGTTTTTGAGGAAATATGTTTTCTTCTATCTTAATCTTCAAAGTATTTGTTTTTCTTTAGGTGTGAGAATAATCTAATTGAAACTAACTTCATTCATTTGGATAAAAAAGAATGGGTTACACATATTGCATCATTGTATAGATAGAATAATTTTACACTTTAAACATAATATTAAAAAGTCATTTTTTGTGGGTACTTGCCAAAAATATTAACAAAAACAAACCCTGAAGTGCCATCTTGAATTCACTTTTAACAATTTCAAACAATAAAAAAATTAAAAAATGTTACAATTGATTCATTCCAAACTCTCAACATTGGGATTAACAATATTGTACTTTACGTCAATAAAATTGGTGATTTAGGTTTAAGTATCATTTTATACCTCTATCCACCTTATATCCTTTTGAAAGGCAAGTATTGAGGTTTCATATTTTGAAATTATTTTAGTGAATCCTCAAGTTCTTTACCTATAAAAATACCAATTACTTCAATCAAGAATTCAAAGGCATTTAAAAAAAAAAATTAAAGACATCTAAAACTCAAAAATTTAAATTAAATTGTTCTTGGTGTTTAGGGGCTAAGATCTCGCAATATGTTTTGTTCCTAACTCTAAATTTTGGAAAGGAAGTTTTTTATAGTGTTAACTATAAAATCTTACAGTTGAATTTATTAAAAAAATATCATAGTGTCTAAAGGATTAGCTTGTTTTATCTAGTGGTACTAAATGACAATTTTGAGGTGAAAACAGTCTTAGTCCTTTAGGGATTAAAGTATAAACATAACGATAAAATTGAAGGAATGTAGAAGGGGAGATTTTAACATTGTTTACTCCAAAAGTTGGTTGTATTTTAGTGGATTGATATTCGCTGTATTGCTTTAATATTTGTTGCTACATATACTTTTGAACAATTAAGATCATGTTATTTTTTGTTTTCTTCATGTCCAAATGAGATGTGAACAACTCAATATTCTATGAACTATAATATTGAATCTATTAATTTTTAAAGTTATAAGGCTAATCTTTTAATGTGAATTAAGGTAGTTTCCTCTGAATATTTTTTATATTTGCTCTCATTAATTTGTTGCTAATTACAAATAAGATTGAAGATTTATCAACTATATCATGGTCCAACTTCTAATTTATCCAAGTATACAAGATAATTATTAAAATGACAATCATTGCTTGAGAGAAAAACTATCTTCATTTTTATCCTAAAAGAGAAATAAGAATTAAAAGCTTTCACCTCAGAAAGGTGATGAATGGAATATTAAAGATATTATTTCATGCCTCATTTTGTATCTTTTGAGCAACATTATAGGTTATGTATAATAAGTCAATCTATTTGACTAATATTGTTTTTAGTTATTTTAATATCTAATAATTTAAGTAAAGCTACAATATCTTGGTTGTATATCAAAACTTCCTGATATTCTTCTCACTTTAATTTATATAAGTCTTCAAACATCTATTATATGAAGTTTTCAACACTCCTTATGATTATACAAAATTTATTTTAAAAAATAGAAGATAAATTCTAAAAGCAATTGGATTCAGTAAGAGTAAAAACATCACTTTTGCCTCATTAATTGGCAACTACTAAAGTATAACTTCAATTTATTTTATTTTAAATTATTTTCTATCGAATAGAAGGATAAATGTGTTTTTTATTTTTGAGTCTTAAAATATAATTCAGCTATAACTATTCAAAGAAGTCTCATCACTTAAACCAGCAAACATGTTTAGTTCATTATATTTAATAAAAATTACTTTTTCAAATTCAGCCATTCTCCCAATCCATTTGTTAACATGTGATACAATTTTATTTATTCATTTGAATAGAATATCATAAACTTTTATTGTAATTTATTTTATTAGATAACCTCAAGAAAATGTAATATATAAATGCTATGTTTATGATAAAATTAAACAATAATTTGATGTGTTTTAAAATAGTTTTATGCTCTAAATTGAAGTTGGACTGTATGATAAGCAGTTGTGGATGATGGATTTTTGGAATTTGAATTTAAAAAAAATTGTGAAATGAGAATTCCAAAAATACATCAATTTATGTTTAAAGAGATTTTTAATAAATCAATTTTAATGAAAAATATAAAATAAAAAAGTGATTAATCTATTATTAATTAATAATCCTAAAAGAACCATATAGGACTTTATGGACCATTATATGTGATTCCTATGCTTTAATTTAACATATAGTACAACTAATCTATACTAGTTTAAATAATACATTTGGTTTCATTTGACATTGGTTTTAGGATTATATTTTATATAAATTTGATTCTCTAATGTACGAGTCAGGCAACTAATGACAGAAGAGGAAATTGCTGTCATATGGAGCGTCGTGTTTGGAGTCTCCGGATTTGGCCGTAGGTATCGATCAATATTGATGAACCAGCGCTTCGCGTCTCTTTCAACGAAGATGCATTCTAATGATAAAAATGTCGTGAATCTTGAAAAAAACATGAACAATCGTTTCATTGCTATTGACTAGCGATTCAATACTTTTTACCGGCGGTTGTATAATTATTATACTAAAGGGTATTTGAAAATAAATACAATACACTCAAATGTAAATAAAATACAAATAAATGTGTATATAAGTACATAAGAAATAATTTTATTTTAAATTATTGTAAGATATACAAAGATCTACATGTATATTATATTCTTATTATAAAACAATTGAGTATTCCCTTTGACGCCGATTGCATACAAAACCTTTGATGTAAACCAAATTTATGCGTCTCTTCAAAACATCCAATGTCACAATTGTTTAAATGTAGTTTTAGGTATATCAATTTTCGCTAATGTGCATCTTGACACAATCTACAATTTAAATTTTCATCAACAATACATTCATAAGTTTTTAAAAAGAATATATGAAGCCTTAAAGAATTAAAAGATTTGTAAAATTACTTTGTATTTTCATGTTATTTGTAAAAAATTGAACTTGAAGCAAAAATTGACTTAGCTGATGAAAAAAAATAAAAAAATCTTCATTCTAATCTATTAATTTTTTTCAAGGTTTAAAATTTTATGCAATGTAGTACGTCTTAACATGCATGCATATCATTTTTTGAGAAAATTATACACTTTTAAATAACAAACAAAATATCGATCATAAATCTATTATAACATAAATAAGATAAAAGCTCTAAAACTTTATTATTGCAAGAAAAAATTGACAATGTGGATGTATCTTTTTAAAAAGAATCATATAGCTTTATAATGTCTTCTAAGAAATATTATGACGTGATCATAGTAGAGCGAATGATTTGTAGTGGCCTCTAGAAAGTTGATAATTTTTCACCATTTTAAAGTTATTTTCATAATATTTATAATAAAAATTATAAATGTCTAAAATGCCCAATTCAACAATTTGATTATTTTACAATAATTCAATATTTCAAAAAGTAACACTATAAAAGAGCAGAAAAAATAAGCATTTCAGAAGTTGTACAATTTTACTTTAAAAAGTAAAATTATATTTTAAAATCGATGTATTTGATTATAATACTTCAAAAATATTTTTTTAATTTGGACCAAAATGCTTAAAATAAATACCACTATCCCTCTACCAATGTTGAATCAATTTTACTTAATTATGGCTTAAATTTATAATTTGATTTGGCACTTTCGTCACGAAGCCTATGTTTTTTCTTGAAGACATCTAATTGAAGTGCTCCGTTTACTCCTTGGCAAAACTAGAATCTCCATTTATTTATAACTAATTGCCATAAATTATAATTAAAACCTATTTACAAACATCTTTCGTGTCATTTTGCTCCTTATTTTTGAGGTGCACAATTTTTATCACTTGTCACAAGTCTTCTCATTGTTTTCAACTTGATTTTATCTTAAGACAAGAACAACACCAATAAGTGGACTTACTTTATCCAAATAAATCTCTAGAGTATCAAATTAACACAATTACTTATCAATAATGTCTTATGGAAGTCAACATAAACATAAATACTCCCGCAAGGCTCTTTTTAGAAAGTCCCATAATAGACTTGGAGGTTGGAGCCCAAGAGCATGGTCGGCATGGAACGACCTCCCAATCTACGCCCAGGACATAATTCTATCAAAGCTTTCAATACAAGACTTGTTCCGAGCAATTTAATCTCCAAGTGCTTCTATGATCGCATCTGCACTCATGAATTCCATTGCTTCCAAGGGCACATGCGTCCCTAAGAGCTTTGCGGAAACAAAGCTCTATATGTAAACTAATAAAGTCATATTTGAACAAGGTTCCATGAAAGGCTTCAACTAGATATTGGCATTTTGTCAAACAAAGAATATTAATTAAAAGCACATGTAAAAAAACATGTTCAAACAATAACAACAATTTTTGCTCACTGCATCTAAAAGTTCTTAACCTTACGACTCCAAAACCTTAGATGAAGACTCATGTATGCAACTTTATTCTAAAAGAAAACGTTGGACTCAAAATAATAAATACTTACTTTAAATGTTTTTGTCATAAAAATGAATTTTTTTGTGTCTCGCAAAGGATTTTGTTCCTTGTACGCGTCCAAAATATTTGTCCAAATATTCAAATCAATAATACTACTTCCAATAACTTCATTCATTCAAGTGTTCTAAGAATGATCATCTCTTATTAGTCTTCTATCTAACACAATACCTAATGTTTGACTTACCAAATTAAACATTGTGAAAATCAAATTAAAGATATCAATTTTTCCAAGCAAAACTATAACTGTAAGAGTAATGGATTGTATCTTTAAAAAGGGACATATCTAAAGAAAATACTAGATTTATCTTTATATGTATTCTTCATTGAAAAAGACTTAGGTTGTGTACTATCTATTTATTATAAAAAATTAAATGGATAATATTTCGTATATAGATGGCATTTAATAACATTAAGGTACTAATTTTTATTTTTAATTCTTCACATGGAACACCCTTTTTCTATTATTATTGTTATTATTGTTAGAAATTTGATAAAGGGTGGTGTTCAAAAACACCAGAAAAAAGAAGAAGGTTAGGGGTCTTTCTTCTCCTGATGGCCAATACTTCTAGCTAGCTTTGATTGACACAACAACAAACAAAAAGACTCTGAGGGATATTAGATCCCTCAGGGAAAACATGAAAACCATTTTACATGAGAATTCCTTCGCACTTATCATTGTATGGAGGATCAAGAAATAAACTCATTGATACATCCAATTCGCTAAAATGAATTAAACCATCCAATAAAGTCCCATTCAATTCATTTCCATAAAAAGAAATAGAAGAGTAGGTGATTCTTTCCCCTAATTTTGCAACCAATCCACCATCAAAGTGGATCTAAAGTTTCTAAACATTGCTCGAAGAATGCTCCACCATTCTCAACCCATTCAGGTTGGTCATGCAAGTGCAATGTCAGTACTGAGGATAGAGAGCTAATCCTTGCAAGGGTTGGTCATGCAAGTGCAATGTCAATACTGAGGATAGAGAGCTAATCCTTGCAATCAGATTGTTTTGACTTTAGACTGGATGATATACATTCCAATCTTCGTTGAGAAAACTATGCTCAACAACAATAATGTATCTTGAACCATTTGCACCAAACAATGATATCCGACAACTACTTCCTCTTCCACTTACAGTTTCCACTTCCATTTCCAAACGTAATGCTGGACAATATGAAGTTAGGTTAGTGATGGTGCCTCCATCAGGGATAATAGCCATCCTTGAATCTTTGTTTTTCAATTTTGTAAAATATTTAATGAGATTTTTTATTTTCTAATTACAAGTTTTTTCTTAAATTTATAAAATAAACCTTTAATTCGAAACAATATATTTCGTATTATTCTTTAATTAAATTATTTCTTGTGTGATTTATATTAATTCTTAATATCTATATTTTATTTTATTTTGCATATTTTTTTTTCCATTAAATTTTCATTTTTTTAATAAAATTTTATTTTTTCTATTCTTATAATACATTAAAATGAAATACAAAAATGTAAAAGTTTTAATCTAGATTTAAAGTAGAGTATATAACATAGTTTAAGACGCCAATCCCAATATGTTTCTTTAAAAATAGAGTGTGGAAAAAAAATTATTTAAACTACAAACATGCATATTCATAAAAAAAATAAAGTTAACATACTAGGATGAAAAGAATCACACAAAAAACAAGAAAAGAACTTATAGATATTATGTGGATTGTGTAGAGTTCATGGTTTATAAAAATAAATATAACTAAGCTACAATATCAATTTATATAAAACATAATCTTAGATTTTGAATTTTCATTTTTCTTTGATATTTTTTTGCTTTGGCAGTCTTTTCAAATTTATGTAGCCTTTGGAGTTGATTCATTAGTATGATCTCATCTGGTGTTTAAATTTGAAATCATGCAAATTTTTTTATCTTTCTAAAAATACAAGTATAAATATACAAACTTTAGATGAAATATTAATCACAACATTAATAAGATTAAATTTTGAAATCTAAAATTTTAACTTGCATGTCAATTTGATTTTTTTTTTTTTTTAAATAAGAACTTTATAGTAGTTTTCACAAAATATCAAACCCAGTAATAACCAATGATTTAAAGCTAATAAATAAAATAAAAAAACACCAAAAAACATGCATAATTAAGAATTACCGTAGCATCATAGAAGGCTTGCAACCTGCATCGCGAACTTGTATATTGAATAAATAAGATTTTTTGTAAACTAAATATATAGTAACAAACAATTGTCCTTCACTTCCTAGCATAAAAAGGAATTAATTTCATTCACCTTATGTTCCAATTTTAAAAATATTATTGCAAATTGGGCGTCAAAATGAAAACAAACTCATTGGATGTCATATTAAAGATTAATGAACAAACAAAGGCTTTAGCAGTTGCTCCTTTTAAATATTGATTTAAGTTTTTTTTTTTCTTTAATAAAAAATTGATACAATGATTGAAATTATGCTCAAAAGAACATAATGCATTTAATCCATTGAGAATAATCTTGAAGGATTACAATATAAGTTTGTTATAATTTTAATTCTATATTGTGCGAAACAAGGATTTTTTTTCAGTTTGAAGAACATCTAGATGCAAGATAGTGATATTGAGATCGTTAAAATTTCTATTAATGTTAAATAAAAAGTTTTTCTCAAAATCCGTGAATATATAATGTATCGCCTTAATTTGTGCACAAAAGTTTGAGGCGGAGAAGCCTCTTCAAGCTATGGATCCACTCAAAGAAGTATTTACCATAACTTGTGTTTCCATCAGGTACATTTGTTTTTCTATTTGCAAGACCTTGTGACGAGTTGCAAAAATGATGGAAGATGCGTTCAATAAGTCGTTCAAAACATAGATGAAAGTGACTTGTACAACACACTACATAAACAAAATTTGGAGCTCCAAAAAGAACCACCCATCACCTTATTTAGTACTTCTTAGTTCAAAATAGTTGGTATGGCAATTAATGACTATTTTCAACATAAATCTTTTATTCAATTCATCTACATTAATAATGTCATTTTCTCTATATCTCTCATATATTGTAGTCACGCCCTTAATGATAAAATTTCCTTGTATTGCAAGTTCATACAAAATTTGAAATGGACTTTTAAAGTCGTGATGTGAATTTTTGAATGTTGCTAGATTCAATATGCAGGGAGATCTTTGTAAGATGGGAGATGTGTTTTTTCAATACATGGAACTTTAAAGTTTCCTTAAAAAAGCTTCAATTATGTTTTATTTTTTATTTTTTTACAAGATTTAAAAATCAAATAAATATCTTCATGAAATGAACGTAAAATTGGTTTTTAAAAAAATCAAGGTGATCTTGAAATTAAAAAATAATTATTTCAAATAAATCTGTGAGAGAATGTAAATCTCAAAATTACTTCGATAAAGTTAATGCAAAATGCTTTTGTTACTTTATAAATTTTATACATACTTTTTGATAAATTTTATGAAATGATTTCTTTTACACGCAGTCATTTATTAAATTTTATTTTTTTCATTATTCCTGAATTTTGTTATTTTATTGTGATTTAAAGTATATATAGATGCTATAAATACTTTCTTTTTGCAAGTAGTAAGCAATAAATGCATAAATATTCCAATATGCCATTGCACAATTAAGTTAATATAAATATTAAACAAGGATCATTTCACCTATTATTTTTTTTTCACATATACTTAAAAATGATACATAACAAGTATTAAGTTTTCTATAAATCAATACAATAAATAGAAGAACATCATCAATCCTAGTTCAAAAGTGAAGTCATAGTAAGCATTTTCGAAGGTTTAAAATACATTCAGTATAGTGAATTATTGTGACAAAAAGAGTTTAATTCGAATCATTGAAGAATGTCTGATCATAAGTGTCAAAGTTACCATTCTTTGGAGAATGCATCGAATTTTAAGGATGTAACATAAATTTGTCTATGAAACCATAAAATGATGATTATGTTTTATGGATCTAAAATTAAAAAAATAATGCCAATCACTTGATAACATGTGATATGGCATCTGTAATAGACGGTGTCATAACCACTTGCAGTTGATACTTTGAAAATGAGACATGATAAGTAGAAATAATGGAGAATAATTTGCATGAATAAGAACCATTTCTTTTACTTTCATAAAAGCAAGATCATTGATGTGAAATTTGCAAGAAATATCCATCAAAGGAGCCAAATCCTTCAAAGATTCAAAATTTTGGAAATGGTTTACATACGTTCGAATCATTTTTCATTTATTTTGTTTTCATATGTTAGAACAACATGGATTAAGGGATCCTTACATGATATCCACCAATGAAAAAGAAGCTTAGAACACCGGTTCCGTTAAAAGTGTACATAGCCATGTACGTTTTTTTTTTAAGATAATTTTTTAATATTTAATTGATAATATTATGGCACAAAACATGTTTTTGATCATATGAATTTATTATTCAGCATAATTCTGCACCAATGGAAATCATCAAAGACCATGAAGCCTTATCTAATTTAATTGATCATCAAATATAGATTTGAAATAATTAAGAAATATTTTATTTTTCCTTGATATTTGTAATATAAAAGTAGAAGTTGATTTGTGAATTATTTTTGTTTGTAGAAATAAAGTGTAGATATGTAGTTCTAGTATTATAGAGGTAATACATCATTGTCAAATTTACATAGATGGAACATATTCAAAAAATCAATGAATACTAGCTCATTAGAAAATAACACATTGTATAATTTATAGATGATAAAAAGTGTCACATTACAAAACAAAACCAACCTACAGTTATGACAAATACTGCCACCAATGTATTACACATCCATAAATCTAATGCTGTTGAGACTCTGTAAAACCTAGCCCCAAAGAATAAATATCCTTTTCAGCTATCAAAGCATTCTCTCCATAATGGGCTGCTTTAGCTACAGAATTATTAACCTCGGTTAATTCGTCCTCATTAAGACCAACAACCTTAGATCCGCCAGCTTCTTGATTTTCTCTTTCGTTGCAGACTTCAGTAAATGGTAATCGAGGATCAGGTGTACACAAAATGGTGGAGTCTTCCTCACCAATAGCTTCAACGATTTTTTTTTTCTTCACTTGATGATGAACTCCCTCATTAATACTTCTTTTGCGTTTATTTGTTGGTGATGAACTTTCTTCATCACCCTCTTCAAAATCAGAACGACTGTCTTCATCAAGTGATTCACTTTCTTTGTCCAACCAAAGAGGATCTTTAATTGGAAGCGGCTCTTGAACCTTATCAACATAAACTTCCTTCCACTTCTCGAGCCACAGATGCACTTCTTAGAAATATCCACCAAACATTGTTCATTATATTTAGTCAAATAAAAGATGGACTTATGTCCTATTATATAGCTCTCAATCACATCTTTATACTCAATCATACAACACAGGTATGTGAGAAATCAACAAATTATTCTTCTCCTACACAAAGTGCACATGTCTTACTTACATGAATGTTTGTGCGTTCAACAATAATCTGTTTGAAAACATTGTATGCACATTGCAAATTTGGTAATTTGTGTATTTGAAGTATCTTTGTTGGTGTAAGCAATATGAACAATGTATTTATTGCAATATATTCATTTTAGAAACAACATATAAATGATGTACGATAAACATGTAATTTTCTTCAAAGAAAATATTACATATTGATTTGTAAAGAAATTTTATGGTATAAACTAAACATATAGCAATTGAATATTTGATGTTATCTCCATTTCATTTGCTAAAAAACATATATAGAAGCATGACTACTTTAATTTCAAATAAACATGATTTTCTTTATGTGAATGCACCATCCAATGTTGTTTCTATAAGCTTACTTCAGCTTGAACATGTTATATATTCAACTTACTGCTCTAAAATACATTATTCATTCAACCCACTTTACAATCTTTAAGGCAATCATATTTAAGTAGACCTTAGACTTCTTAAGTCATAATGGAAGAGTATTAACAAGTGATCATAGAAAAGAAACAATGTAAGTGGCCATAAGAAAAAAAAAACACAAGAAGCCACTAAAAAAAAAACAATGCATGTGTATTTATTCACTTTTTTAACATTCTTTCACGACAATCATTTTTAAGTAAGCATTAAATTTCTCAAATCAAAATGGAAGAGAAGTATCAAATTCTCATAAAAATGAAGTAATGTAAGTGACTATCAAAGAAAAACCAATACAAATAAAAACAATTTGAAGGTTTTTTATAATATCATAATGTTCTATAATTTTTCTCTTATTTTTATAATATCATATTGTTCTAGAATGTCATGATGAAAATTGGTGCTAGATACTTATCAAGAGGTGGACTTCAGTCTCTACATACAACCTCTCAGAACATTGGTATAAATAGTTAATTTTCGACGTACTGTTCAACATCTCCAGGTTGTACTGCGGGAGAGTGACCCCGTAAAACCCGGGCCGACCTAGCTCAGTTGGTAGAGCGCGTGGCTTTTAACCACGTGGTCGTGGGTTCGAGTCCCACGGTCGGCGGTCATAGGTAGTCGGCTGTCTTTTTTTACTTTCCAATCCTATTAATTTAGGTTTATAGGTACCTGTAGATGTGGCCCTGAACCCAAGTTCCTTTCTCTTATGTGGGCCCTGGGGTGTTGAACGTACGATGTCGCTCTCGTAGGCAAGGTTACCGGAGTACAGGAACATTCCTGTATTTGCAAATTTTAGCTACGTACTTCTAGCTAGATTTATACATACTTTCAGATTATTTTACGTACTTGTAAATAACCATCATCTGAATATTCTAAATACTTTAGAAGTACGAAAAATTTGTATGTATGTGAAAGATTCCTGGAACAAATACAGCATATTCTCTGTACTCCGGAACCATGCTCGTAGGGGAGGTGACTTGGGGAATTCCGTTGAGGGAATTAGGGTACTCCTTTCGCTGCGCCTTCACGACATAATTTAGGGTTCAGGATTGGAGGTACCAGAGCCATTATGGTGCGGATCGCAGACTTGGACATGTGGGATTGCGGAAGAAGTATGTTACATCATGTCGGCCATCATCTCAGGTAGGTTTATTGCGGCATGCGATTAGGAGAATGGGAGACACATTCTGGCTAAGTGATCATCTATGTGTGTACTAATCCGCCCACTGTTTAGTTCGCTCTCTAGCATTACCCTATTGATCTAATTAATCCATGTGTCTTGTTGAACTTTCAGTTTTACATGTCAAGCTTCAGCACTCTGCATCCGTGATGCTACTGTGCAAAGAGCTCCAACTGGGTTCAGTTCTGCAAGGTTCAGAACCGAGCAGTACTGAATTGCCAATGTGGAATTGATCAACCGATTGATATCTGGTGAGAGTTTTACATTTCTTACTACTGCAAGGCCTCTATTAATTTGAGCTGCATCAGGTTTATGCACTTAGCGAGCTCCATCCAACTTCATGTCCTTTGTGTCAGATCTTGAGGTCTCATCCCATGATTGTGGAAACAGAATTTTAGAAAAGCAAAGCAGGACATGAAGTTGCTTCCAAGTCCAAAGAGGACCCTGCCACAACAGTTGCTCCTTCCTTTCGCACGGAACTAATTAACCACGAAACGCACACTGTGGACAATTCTACAAGCAATTGCAGCAGCTGCTTTCACTTTCAGGAAATGGAAGCACCTTCTCAGTTCAAATCCTGCCCAAGTGCAATAATTTCTGCCACAGTACTTGTGTCTGAATGTAAGCAAATCCCACGAAAGTCCAACTTCGGAAAGCTCGTCCAAGTTCCGTGGGACAGGTTCCTGTGAGCTTCGACAAATATCCCACTCCCTGAAATGAGCTTCAAAGGAGCCATGATAGTCACGTCCATGAATGTTGTACAGATTTTGTACAAAGTCAGTGTGCGAATTCTTCCATGCCTGTACCTCAAAGCACACAACTAACGCTCCTTGACTAAACTCAAGCACTGTAGGACGCAACTTGCACGTTTGCGAAAGTGCAAAAGCGAGTGGCGGTGAGGCCCCACCGAAACCGCAACACACCGATTCAACTTGAATTTTCCTAAACTAACTTATTCCAAACTTCTCCAGTCACCATCTGAAACGTGAATTTTCGCATGGCAGCTCGGCAACCGATCGAGCTCCTTCACGGTGCTGAGGCTGCACATTCATGTACAGCCACCGTGTGGGATAAGTTTCTAATTACACCTGCCTAACTTAAATTGCAACCCACATGGCCTCGCCTTGTCCGGGTCGCCGTTGCTGACACGGCAAATTTAGTGCTCCACCGCTGCGGTCAATCACTTGGGTTTCTTCCAGCTCCTGTGTTTATCATCTTTCATCATCGCTACAGTGCCACTTAATCCTCCTCATCATGTTTACTTAATCCGGACAAACCTGCAGCTAGCAGGAAACAATTTTCAATTCTAGCCGTAGAGGACTTTTCATTTCACTGACTCAGACATGAGCAAATTCGAATGACAATAAGAAGAGCCTGTGGTTGATCAGTTGACAGGGAGCTGCGATTGATTGTTAACCTTGACGTGATCAGATAGAGAGGAGGTAGTGATTTGGGTGCTTGTGTGTTAGTTGTTGTGAGGAGTTACGTGTGAGTGTTGTGTTGGAGGAGAGAGTGGAAGCTCTGTGTGTGTTTTGGTTTGGTTCTGAGGGGTAGAGGAGGGAGAGATTGAGTGGAGATGGCGCCCTACGTGCCGGGGGATCATCTCAACTATGGGCACATGAAGGTGGGCTACAGCGTCGACGATGGCCAGGAGACTTCGTACTTGGACCCCCGCTTGCCGTTGCTCCAGCACGCCGACCTCACGGACAAAGTTGTCCTTCTCCGCGTCGACCATAACGTTGTCAAGAAGGGTACTACTCTTCACTACTCCTTTGATTTCGCAACCATGTTCAGAATGCTTCCAGCGTTCGGGATCATTCGAAGGAAGTGCAGCGATCATCCCATTAGCACGCCACTTCTAGTATCAAATATCAAACGATATCGCTGAATTTTCTGGAGTCAAGAGAGATGGCGAGATTATTGAGTTGCTCCTGGGTGTTTTGGTTTGAGGGAGAGATGACACCTGAGATTTGGAGAATTGCCATTGTTTTTACTGTGGGAGAAGGTGCACAGAGTTTTGACACCATGAGTGTGTGTGACGTGCAGGGAAGATTTTGGACCAGTACCGAATTGATGTCACTCTGGCGACAATGTACAATATCATTGAGCGGGGCGGGAGGCCCATCATCATGACCCACATCGGCCGCCCCTACGACAAGAAATCCAAGAAGCTGACGGTGAAGCAGGACGAGTCTGTGGACGCCGTCGTGGCGTACTTGCAACGCAAGCTGCGCATCAAGTTTGCAGTGCCACAGTTTCACGTGACGGAGAACGAAGGCATCCACGACATCGACACGTCGATTAACTGGCTCATTCATGACCTTCGCGCCAGGAAGATTGGCGGCATCTACTTGCCCAATACCCGGTGGTTTGCCGTAAGTTGACCCTCATCACTATTCTTTCTCTGGTTTTTAATCAGAAATCTGTTCTACCCGGTGCCAATCTTATTTTCTGCTGGTGGATTGATCTTTGGATTGATGGCGTTGATTGCAGGGAGAGGAAGACAAGGGTGCGAATTTGGAGCGGTTCGTTGTGCAGCTCGCTGGGCTTGCAGATGTGTTTGTGAACGACGCCTTTGGGTCATGGCAGCCTCACGCTTCCACATACCACATTACGAAATACTTGCCTTCTTACGCTGGCCTTTGCATGCAGGTTAGACCGTCATTGCCCTCGTTTTGCAATCTGTTAGAACTAGTTTTCGAATCACAATTTTGTTAGAAAAGGGATAAGTAGCATAGCCACTGGTTTGTGGAGTTCGCAATAGGTACTGAGACGACGTTTGCTATTTTCTTTCCAGGCTGAGCTCTCTCACGTGAGGGAAGTGCTGGAGCCCAAGCACCCATTTGTAGCGGTGGTGGCGGGCTCAAAGTACGACACGAAGATTGGACCCTTGACGGAGATTTACAAGAAAGTGGACAACCTGATTCTGGGCGGCATCATCTACAACACGTTCCTGTGCGCCAAGTACAACATCCGAATGAAGGGAGTGGAGGAGTCCGACATAGAATTGGCCAAGGGCCTCGTGGAGCAGGATAAGCTCGAGAAGAAGATCCTCGAGCTGCCCATCTTGGTGGAGACTGACACGCTCGCTGGTCGGTTTGAAGGCCAGTTCCGCACAATCCACATCAAGGATTTCGCAGAGGGGCAGCAATACGGGTATGTCGTGGACGTAGACCCAGCCTCATTCGAAGCCCCGGAAGTGCGAGAGGTTCTGGAGTCAGCGAAGACGATCTTCGTGAATGCCGTGATGGGCATGATGCCCGCCTTCTGGCACGGCACCAGCAAGATGGACGAGGCCATCGACCGCAACAGCACGGCGCAGAAGTTCTTCGGAGGCGGAGACACGCTCCAGGAGTTCAAGAGCTTGTGGCCTGGGCTGTACCAGGCAGCTCTGGACAGCGCCAAGTACTATCTCTTCACCGGAGGCGGCACCGTGTTGAAGGTTCTCGAAGAAGGGGACCCCTTCAACCTGCCTACTGTGAGAGCCCTCATCGAAAACGGCGAGCATTTCAGTCACCAGAATGGAAACTCATCACCAAATAGGATGTGAATATGATAGATCCAGAGGTATACTATGCATTTTAGGACAATTCTTCATTCTTGCACATTGAATCTCTTTCAAGCCATTTGGATGCTGGCTTCTCACCAGCACGAGCACATGGGCGCAACTTGGATGCGTCCATCGAGTTGGAACAACATTATTTTATTGAATATACACACAATTGAATGTACGATGATCCCGTATGGTGTGGATTTGTCCTGTTTATTTTTTAGTCTTCTGATGTGATTTAGTTTGACTGCATCAAGTAGACCCGAGGTTTGCAGGTGGGTAACCTTTCGGATCGACGGTGTTTTTGATATTGAAGATGCCGGCCGGTTTGTTCTGCTGAAGGTGAGAGTTGGTTGAACAGGAACTTTGTTTTGCTTCGCATGAAGACTCTTGGAGTGCCCAATGGTCACTTACACATGTGTTGAGAGGCTCTGCAGTCGTCGGTTAGGTTTCGGCCGAATTGGACAATTTCTTGGGTTCCCGTGTCTGTGTTCCCGTTGCAAGTATGGTTCATCGTTTCAGGGTTTCAAGGAGTGGATCCTTCACGCGCTGGGCCTTCCTCGGCTGGAGTCCCATCTTATTGGCGTGAGCGCATTTCCTCGCCTCTAGGCAACGATATCTGTAAGTCTGTTCAACACCGCGATTGTTTGAAAGGGTCCTTAAGAATGGCGTACTTCACATCCAGGTCTACATTGACATGTATTCTTTCATTCTTTCCTTCAGTGGCTTCGGCCGGCATCTCCTCTCCTTATTTCATTCTGTGTCAAAGCTTCGATGTCACAGTCGGCTGGTGGTCCTCTATCTGGCATTTCTCTGTACTTCTGGCAGTGGAATGAATATGTTCGAGAGTTTTTGCGCAGATTTTTGGAGAATTCAACCTTGTCCAATCTGCCAAACTTGCTCCTGAATGATTAATGTGAATCTCTCACCTCTGACTTTTGGCCCATATGATTTGTTGCTTGTGGTAAATGAATTGTTGACCAGTAGTTTGGTATGCTCTAATCATCATTGGGTATTTCACTGTAGGCATGACAAGAGTTGTAAACCTGGCAATATAAAAGCTCAAATTGATATCTGTAGCCGGTTATGTTTCTGTTTACTAACGATCATTGCCAAGTAACGCGGATTTCCTAGAAAGTGTGACTTAAACAGAATCACAAACTACGGCCTAATGAGTAGCTGTTTGTTTCCAGCCTCCAAACAATGGTTTCCTCCTATAGTTCTTTATCCTCATTGCTTACGTTTGAAAGTGCTTAACTGCCCTCTAAGAATTTGGGTTGTATTCTATTCTACACTTGAATGCCTTCACCTAACCAATTGTTTGATGTTCATTTTCAAAGTCCAGCATCTGGTCTCATGTAATCAATGCTGGTAATTTCCTGCAGCTAGGAGATTCGTGGAATTCTTGGTTCCCCCTTGTCGAAATCTTACTCAAAAGCAGAAGAGGGAGAGAGAAGTGGAGTTGCGTCTCTGTGAAAAATGCTTTTGAAATCAGTGTCGCAAGCTTGGTGAGTGAACTACATACCTGTCCACCATCTCTCTGTTGAAGTAGAGGATGTCACTCTGCATCTCTTGCATTCAAATTTAGGGCAAGAAACTGTAATGGTTACTTGGTATCAGTCAGTCAGGAATCTTGAGTAATGTATACAGAACTTACAGCTTCCATTTAACTTGATACATCTTAAATTGCCTTTTCATTCTCTTGTACGAGTATGGTCGAGCAAGATAAGAGGACTTAGTATTCTGTTGGGGTTATATTGTGGAAATTGGTGTATTCTGGCAACTTCTGCAGAGATAATTGAACATGAGCTTCACTGTACCGAGACGGAGGTTGATGTGAGAAGAAGCAGGGAATAGAGCGCTTTGTCTCCTAACCGTGCATGAACAACAAATTGTAGTAGTTACCTTGACAATGGGCTCTTTTCTTCTTTATTGTGATATCCTGTCACTTCTTTAGCAATCAGCAACTGACTGCATCCGAACCTACATCAAAACATACATTTGAGCTGCGACTCAACACCATTTGTTGAGATGTCACACGCAAGGAAATTAAGAGGTGGTAGTGTGAAGGGCTACAATTCAGACCTCTGTGATGAATGTGACTCGGCAGCGAAACACGGAAGCGGTTCAAAGCTCAGCCAGGTGCCTTGTGGTCGATAGGCTGACCCACGATCTCTGAATTTAAGCTCTAAAATTGTGTCATTGTCTGAAATCACCTCCATTGACAACTGCAGTAAAGGAGTGGGCTTCGATTCGCTAACAACTGATGGAATTTATGCAGGGAACATACAAGAGTGATGTTGTTTCGGATGCTGTTTCGAAGCGTACGGATGATAAGGGTAATGCAGAGTGTGATACTTTTCTGTACTTATTTGCTCTCCCCGTGTACAGTCCAACAGCTTCCTTATTGTCCATAGTCAAGATGGAATATATATCCTTGAAACACTTGTTCGGAGGTTTGTATAACCTTGAGGTCATCTGTTATTTGTTGACACGACAGAGAATCTTTCGGATGACCGGAAGGTCCTACTAGCTCTTACTGTGGAGATTGAGGATGGATGTGTGGAGCGTATTCAGTTGAAGGAAGGGGATTCTGCTGAAGCAGTGGCCATAAAATTCTGTATAGACCATGCTCTTCCAGAACAATTTGTTGCACCACTTACTGAGCATATTGTCAACAACATCATCAGTATAAGGTGCGTGGTTACAGAATATTAGTTGCAGCTCCATACCGATCCTGATGCCTCTCAGAAACCTCAAGGTGTCCTATCTCTAAGCAAGCCTGCCATGCCGACAATGTCTTAGGACATTGTCGTCTAATATTGTACGATTCACCGAAACATACTACTGCTAAATGGCTAACCGCCATATGTGTAACTTCCCATTTACAGCAAGGAGGACAGCGACATTGTGTTTAATTCTCAAGAAGAAGGTATGTCGAACAATGAGAATTCGACTTTGCGCGGTGGAGCTTCTTACAGCCCTAGAGTGAATAACCGTCCTGAATCGCCAACCAAGTCTCGAGTTTACGGACGTCGACCCGCATCAGCCGAATCGAACGCTATGCTGGCCAGACGTGAGCGCAGAAAAATGGATGTTCCACCGAATACGTTACAAGCCTCGCAGAAAGTGAACAGGTCCCCGGTCTGTTGTTCTCCAATGTGCGGAAACAGGCCTAGAAAGAAAACAAGGCGCCGTAAAAGACGAAAGAGTTTCTCCGATCGATTAATTGGCCCAACGATCACAAGCTTGGCCAAAATCGGAGCACTCGATTGTATGCACAAATCGAAAACACGCATTCGGCCTCTCTCTGAACAAGCCGTATGTTTCTCAAGAAAAGAAATAAAAATCTTCTAAGCATTGTTGGAGGTGTACTTCTGCAGCTAAAATTGGTATTAGAATTCTAGTCTATAGAAAGAGAGCCTGCAACCTAACAACATTTCTAACATGGTGCTTCACAGAAAGCTGTATGTATGCGGCTCTCCACTGAGCACCTTGGGCAAACACATAGGTGTAGGGATGAGGTGAAACGCAGCAATACTTTTTGCAAGGAGAATATTGCGAGGAGCAGAGAGCCTGGTCTTTCCAAGGTAAGTGAATCCTTGTAACCCTTTCTTAGGATATTGAGAAGAGTCCCGTTCATTTCTCGCATCTTAATTATATTATCAATCAAGCTACACCCGGCATTGACAAAACTGTGGCTCTCTACGTACCTTAGATTCAGAGGCTTATAAAATCTTGGAAGAAAGTGGTTTAGAAGATTATCCCGGGGGTTCGTGCAACTCATCTGTTTCATGGATGAAGTGAATCAGAGATCCTGGTGGTTGTCGCGGATGCGTGGAAAGTTTGCAAAGCAGTTCAGGAACTATGGAGAACTGTTATATGCTGAAGGTCTTACGAAGAGACAGAATCACATCAAGGCTGTACGTGAAAGAGCAGAGCAGCTTGAATCGAGGGAGCTGGCTGAGGTTACGTTGAGGCCCAAAATCAGGTTTGTAAGACCTGTGTCACTACGTGGAGTAGAAGATTCGGGTGCTCTTGTGCCTCCATTTCGTCTTGTAGCCACTTCTTACTTAGGTCCTTTAAGGTTTTACGGTGAAATGTCTCGGACCGAATAAGTAGTTCGTTTCTTTTGTAGATTGAAAATTGTCGTTGGTTAATGGCTTGGACCTTAACTGTGCCATCAGATCTTTGTCAACATGTCCTATCTCTAAATTTTCTTTATGCATCTCCATCTCTCATCCATCGTTGCATGCTTGAACTGTGAAGCAAACGATCAAGAAACATGAAAAGAAACCAAAACCAAGTTTGGAGAAGGCTTCAAAGTGACGACAGACCAAAGCAGGACCAACTGCAAGAGCTTCGACAAGAGGTAGATATTTCTGCATAAGATTGTAGGTCTATTTCTCGTTAACACAAGATTTACGTGGGTAGGACCTCATTTTCTGATGTGTTTGATACAGGTATGGGAAGCCAAGCTCATGGAGTGCACTTTCAGACCTCGGATTAACCAGAAGAGAAGGACTGATAGCCAGGATCAATATGGCGATTACTATAGTAACCGCTTTGAACAGTTGTTTCTGGATGCTGAGAGCCGCAGGCGCCGTCAAGCAGAACGCATGCAATGGCATCCTGAGGGGTTAGACATCTCCTGTTCGTACTTGCTCTAAGTCAAGACGTTTGAAATCTTTCTCGTCTGCAAATTTACTTCTTAAGAGCTTGTCTTTGGTTTCCCATTAAGGCAGCGGCACTGGATGATGGAATCATTGGTTTTGGAGAGTTGCAAAGTTCACTGACAAGGTCGAAAGTGACTTGGCAGAGTGACATTCCAGCCTTCTATCAACAGAGGCATTCCATATGGGACGTCGTTGATGGATGATGATTGTCTACAGGAACGTTCTGTCTTTCGTAGACTCGTGGACAATGCTACGAAATTAATGGAGAAGAAGCACAAGCTGGAGCAATTCTCTCAAAGACCATTTGATCCGCGTACTGGTCGTGAATTATTTAAACCTCACATTGGCCGCAAACCTTTTAACGTACAATGCTATCTATCGCCTCTCCAATCCTCTTGCGGATAATGTTTCTTCCTGGACTGGAATTCTAATTACAGTGTAGGAAACTGATAATATTTTGGCTGCAAAGTATTAGAAATACCCTCGTACGTTTCAGGATTACTTATAGTCAGCGTTTGTAGTACCGAGCTGAAACCACAGCTTTGGTATGTTTTCCAGAGAAACCCAGTGCGTTTGCCTATTGGAGAATACCTCTACAGAATGAGTTGTGCTTTTAACAGCAAAATTAAGAGTTTAGCTGCAAGGGAAAACAAAATTAAGAAAGAACAAGCACGAGCACGGTATGTTGGACCTAATTCCCAGAGGTTACTTGAGCGACTTCACGACCGTGGTTTCAAGCAGGTTTTTGATTTCTTGGATACAGACAAGGTTTTCCCTCAGCTTAACTCTCCATTTTTAAAAGTATTATGCAAGTCAAATCTCTTTATTTCAGCCATCAATTGAATTTGTTGTTTGTAGAGAATGTCAAAAGATTGCACCTGCGCTTGTATGTCTGAAAATTACAACTTGTTAGTAGTAAAAACATTGCGAAAGTCACTGATGTTTTGCCAAAATTTTAATGGCTACTCTCTCCAGGATGGTTATGTGGACCTTACCACAGCCAACTTCGATCGCTTAAACCAGGACGTAATAGAAGACCTCAATCGATTGATGAAGATGGAGTTAGGCAGGGAAAAACTAGATTATGATAGATTTGTAGATCTGATGCTAGAGACTGAGGTAAAATCCTTGACTATCATTTTATGTAATTTACAAGAACTGGTTGGTACACTTGTGCCTCTCTGGAGCTTGTCTACTTCGGTCCGTGAGACATGAGGTTTTGAACCTCGGGCAAAATAGGGTTTTATAGATTTTTCTTTGAGTTAGAACATGTAAGTAATGAATTCCAGGAATGATGTAAGAAGCTGATATGATGGGAAATCTTGCAGATGAAATACCATACAGGCCGGCAAGTACATCTTGGTCTAAAGCACAGGAGGCACAATGATGTTGATAACTGCACATTCAAATTCAGAATGGACCAGCTCTCTCGACGCCTTGCGAAGGATAGGCGGAAGTTCAGGTACATTTCCAGGTTCAATGCAAAGAAGTGTTATTTAAGCTCTACATATCATATATGAGTTTTAGATTACAAAGACGAGAAAGAATGCATTGATGTGAAATAGAGGTCTTCACTTATGACATGCAGCACGCATGAGCAATGGTGGCAAATAATCATCGCCGAATACTTAGCAAACCTACAGAAGATCGAGAAATGGAGGAAGCAGAAGCTGCAACAGCAGATGGCAGAGTGCACGTTTAAGCCCTATCTCATAAGGATTGGCAGAAAGGTACTCTAACCCATTGCCTTGTTTTGAAGTTTCTCGATCCACAGTGTAGTAGACTCGAAAGTAATCGTTTGTTGGGAAATCCAACGATTTTGTTTTCTGCGAAGCAATCCATTGCATGTGAACACTACGAACTTTCAGCTCAAGCCAGCATCCTGTTTACAGCGGAGGCATTTAAACTACTTATCTTGATTAATGTTCCCAGGGTGCTGGAGAATTAGCCCCATGCGGTGAAAACGGTATTGTTCAAACGATATCAGATATCTTCGAGGAAGTGCAGGGATTCTACTTTCAGAAAGAACCAGAAGGACCGGGTAATTTTCACTTGTCTCAATGAGGTTTTTATTCTGAGGTCACATTCTTTGAGCCTTGCACATTAAATTGCTACATGTGCAGCAATTTGGCAGAATTCATCATACTTCTGGTTGCTTGGTTGTAATGCAGAGTTGTTAGGAGTGCCCACACCAGGTACACCAGCTAGTGCCAAGAGTGGACAGGGTGGAAAAAAATGTGTCGTATCAGGTCCGGATAGAGTGTTGGAGTTGGACGATTTGCCTAAGACAAAGGCAGGCCTGTTTTTCGGCCTCATGGGAGCCTGATAACAACATCCGACTTCAATTTTGTTCTTTCAGTCGATGTACTCAAGGCTCTCACAGGAGCTTCGGACGCAATCATATGGTACTGATCCCTAGCTTTCAAATGATTCAAATTTTCTTTTACATATTTTGAGTGAATTGATCTTCCTAGGCTGTCGATGCTGGGACGCAGCTAAGCATTTAGGTAGAAGATCTTGAAACTGAGAAGCACATTCCCTTAAATAGGCTTGTTTGCAACAGACCTCTATACTTTCTAACCTCCCAAGATTGGGAGTTACTGTATAATTCAGAAACCCATGTAATATTATGACCACCACAAATACTCACTCACACTGCAAAAGCCTGTTAAATTCCGAAGTACTCCATGTCCACACTAAACTTGGACAGTTCCAGAGTTTGATCCTGACTCCGTAGGCAATAAACAAAAACTACCAACACACAAGCCGATCTAGCAGAGCAAAGATGGTAAAGATATATAAATATATATTTGCTGTACAGTTATACAGGCTGTATGTAACACCGCAATACACTGGTTCAGCTGACAAATCTCACTTCGAATTATTCCTAAAGCTTCGTCTTGATCTACAAATCTATTGCCCTTTCTTGGAATCGACATCATAGTCTTCCATACCTGGGGGACGAGCAGGGGTAGGAAGCTTGGACTTCCTCTCAATCTCCTCTGCCTTCCGCTTCTCGGCCTCCGCCTCAGCTTCTGCTTTCCTCTTCGCCTTCTCTTCCATGTAAATTGCGCGCGACTCAAAATACTTCTCAAAGGCACGGGGCAAGAACATGGGGATCAAAAACACGAACAGGTTGATGGTGTAGTAGATCGTGTTTGCACCTGCTAAGAACTTCCCAAACCAGAACCATGCTTCCTCCTGCAACCCACATTTGCACAGCACGTCACTCACAAGCAATCCAAAATAGGGCAAAACCAAAAAATGGCCAGAGACGCAGCCAAACCAACAGTACAATCCCTACAGATGGTGCCCACCTAGACCAGCCACAAGACCAAATACCTACATCAAGGCATTGCTCTAATATTCACCAATTCTGTAGTCCAAAGACAAAAGTCTCAAACTGGAAGAGGAACAAAACTACTGCTACAAAAAATGAATCATATCACAGACTAGATGAACAATCCCACTGGTAATGTCAACACCAAAAACATCTTTCGTTCACACAAAAGTACTTTATGAGAAATATCAATTTCTAAATTGAATCTCTGCAACATTATTGATGGAACACCAATACTGGGCAGATTCAAATTAGTGTGCTGATACAGAAGGCCAAGTAATTCCGCTTGGACTATGTCAAACCATTCAAGTCAGCTCACAGAGTGAAACCTGGAAAAGTTTTTAAAAAGTTGTAAAGCAAGCTACAGATACCCAAAATAAATGACTCGTTAAATGGCAGACGTGACAAATGACACATGAAGAGCATGGGAGCAGAGATGACATACATTGACAGTGGGATCCTTGGACAAGTGCCGGGTGATGAACATCTCTTGAGTCCAGTCCACGAGCGCAAACAAGCGTCGCGTGTTGTACAGAATGGGCATCAACGCCCTGACAGGCAATGAGAAAATCTCCAGCATGCTCACGAGATTCTCACTCAGCACCTGGCACGATAGCAGGAACAAGTGCGGGGTCGCAGCCCGCACAGACTCCTGGTCGTTCCTCGCGAACCCGCCCAACACATAAGACAGCGGCAAGAACAGCCCGAGGACGGTGCCCGTGACGACGTAAATCTGGAACGCGCGGTTGCCCTTGAACACCTGCAGCTCCGCGTTCTTGTAGCGCGGAAACACCAGCTTCGAGAGCAGCACGGAGTAGACGCTGATGACGACCGGGAAGAGAATGTCGATCAGCGGCACCAGCCCACTGGCGGAAAACACCACGATGAACGCCATCAGCTGCAGCTCGATCACCCGGAACGACCCCATCACTCCCCCCATCCCCCCGAACTCCGCCATATTCTCATGCGCCCCGCCTGGCCTCCCCTTCCCCTCCTTCGCCACCCGCGGCCCCGCCGCCAACGTCGCCCCCGACATGACGCCCAACCTCTCAAAACCCACAAAAACAAACTCCTCCTCAAAAACCCTCAAAAAACGAATTCCTCCAAAAACCCACAAAACTAAATTCCACCCCAAACCCACAAAAATAAATCCCTCCTCTAACCCACAAACCAAAATTCCGCTCCAGAACCACAAAAACGGATTCCTCCTCAAACCCACAAAAACTGATTCTCCTTCAAACCCACAAAATGGGTTTCGTTCGAGACCCAGAAAATGGATTCCACTTCCGACCCACAAAACTTCACGAAATCTAGCTCGCTAGAAACCCAGAAAAGTGCTCGAAATCTAGGCTTCTCCGGTTGAAATCCTTTTGAAATGCAGAGTCCTTGGAGTGGAGTGGCCGGAAACTGAAACCAGAAATGGTAGAGGTTTAGGGTGAGCTTGAACACGTCTAGTTCTAGAATGAATAGTTGCTTCCAGTGATGGATTCCGGTAAAGGCTGCATTGCAGGGCCAGTGTCAGTCCCTGTGTATGCCAACTGCCCTCCCTCTCGAAGTAGACTCTCTCCGATGGGAGTACATTTCGCAATGCACCGGGCCTACAACAAACCCTTCTTGGGCCCCGCTTGCACCGCGTCTGGGATCGAATCGGAGGGTTTTCGGAGTCGGAGGGGCAGAGGGTCCAGGTGAGGAGGAGGGAGGTATGGAGCGGGTATTATCTGGTTATATGGGCAGTATCTACATATACTCAGGGTATTGACGAGAGGGGTATCGAAGTGGTTGAGAACTTGAGAGGTGGAAGTAGCTGGTCGGTGTCAAGGTGGGGGCTGGAGCGTGGCCTTGGGGGCGCCATTGCAGGGGCGGGTGCCTCGTGGATGGAGGGAGCTGGGTCAAGGACTTTTATTTTTACTTTTATTTGCTTGTTAGATTTGTATTTTTACGAGTATTTTGCTTTTTCCTTTTACTTTTCTTCCTTTCTTTTACATTGTAGGCAGTAGTGTAAATAAGTATAAATAAGTGTTGGATTTCATTATATTTTATCTTCCATAATTAATATTATCATTCTATTGTATCTTCATAGCTAATCTAGTTTGGATTGAATTTAATTTTTTATTATTATTTTTATTTATTTATTTGTTTCTCATTATGGCGAGGCGTAAGTCGGCAAGGGCGAAGAAGCCTGTAAGGAAGCCAATAAAGTTGGACAGAGAGTTTAAATGTCCGTTTTGCGACCACGACAAGAGTGTGACATGCAGAATGATAAGGAAACATGGCGAACCGCATGTTGGATGTTTGTGATGCAGAGTTTGTTTTGAACATTATAGCAAACCAATTGGTAATTTGGCCGAGCCAATTGATGTTTACACTTCGTGGCTCGATGCGTGCGAAAGGGCCAATAATCCACAATTAGCGCAAGAGGAAGAAATTGAAGAAATTATTTAAAAGATCAATATTTTGTTACATTTAGGAACCATATTATAAATCATAAAAATCAACAAAACAATTTTGTATTGAAATATAATGTAAAACATACATTATATTATTATTTATGTTTTTTGAATAAACAGTAATGAAATAAATATCCTTTTTTTGATTACAGAATTTATATATTGATGGTTTTTTTATCAACTGTAATTATGCTAATTGCTTAAACTCTCAAATTGGGTCACTTGGGCCGGTAGTACCGAGACTCCGGCCTTGCGCGCGCCCAAGTTCTACCCCGCTGATGACGTCGCCAAGCCTTTGTACAAGAACAAGGTCACCAATGCGCCCAAGCTCCGGTACGACTCTCTCTCTCTCCTCTCTCTCTCATCTCTCGCGAAGAGAGATGAGAAGATAGAGCGCAGAGAGAGAGAGCAGAGAGAGCGAGAGAAGAAGAGGAGGAGAGAGAGAGAGAAGAGAGAGAAGAAGAGGGAGAGAGAGCGAGAGAGAGAGATAGAGAGAGATGAGAGCGAGAGAGAGAGAGAGAGAGAGAGAGAGAGAGCAGAGAGAGAGAGAGAGAGAGAGTAGAGAGAGAGAGAGAGAGAGAGGTATATAGATCGGGAGCTAGATCCGAGCTCTCTCGCTCTCTATGAGCTCTAGATATGATATAGTCGCTAGATATTCTAGCGCTCTATATATATATCTCTCCGCTATAGATCGATCTCTCTCGCTATCCTCTCGTCTCTCTCTCTCGCTCTTCCTCTCTCTCCGGCTCTCTCTCTCTCTGCTCTCGCTTCGTACTTTAATTGAGCAGCAGCAGTGGATTTTCGGGTTTTGGAGGGTTTTAGGTGTTGAACGTGATGCAGCGAATTTTTTACTAGGAGACCTGCTTTGAGGTTAATATTAAATGTTTCGTTGCAATAATCCGAGATGATCTCGTTTCGTTACAGAAGGGAGTCATTTCAATGGAGCCGGGAATGGGGGATACTAGGATTTGCATCTGCACTTAGTCTCGGTGGATCTGCAAGGGGAATTTGCTGTGCTCAGTAGTGGTATTTATCGGTCGAATTTGGACTTCTCGTAATAGAATCTTGATTGAGATTAGGGCTGGACGGTGTTCTTGATATGAGTTTAGGATTTTTGGACAAAAAAGTGAAAGTACCCTGATTTATTTGTACAGGACAAGCATCACCCCAGGGACTGTCCTCATCTTGTTGGCTGGTAACTTTAAGGGCAAGCGCGTTGTCTTCCTAAAGCAGCTGGAATCTGGCCTTCTCTTGGTTACTGGTAAGCTGATGATTACTCTTGTATGAATCGGTGTTGTTTCGAGCCTGCTATATTACCATAAAGGTCTAGGTAGGCACTCAGTTTGTGCTACTGAGGTGAATACACCGTAGTAATAAATGTGTGATGTTTTGAAAATGCTGGTAGGCCCAT
The DNA here is from genome assembly GCA_014871385.1 of Ceratodon purpureus. Taxonomy (NCBI): domain Eukaryota; kingdom Viridiplantae; phylum Streptophyta; class Bryopsida; order Pseudoditrichales; family Ditrichaceae; genus Ceratodon; species Ceratodon purpureus. The sequence goes on along the minus strand of CM026424.1, from coordinate 19,479,489 downwards.
TCAAGGTCATCGGTGTTCCTCTGAGAAGCGTGAACCAGGCCTACGTGATTGCTACCTCAACCAAGATTGACATTTCGTTAGTTGATGTTGCGAAGTACTCTGATGCTTACTTCAAGCGGGCGGTGACCAAGGCGAAGAACTATGAGCAAGCTGAGCTAGGAGTTTAGGGTCCACATCCGAAGTGCGCGATCATATAACCCATACTCGATGCCGAGACACTGCCCCGCTCTGGAGTACAAGAACCAGCGCGTCTGCAAAACCTGATTACTCAGCTGGGTGCTCAGCACAGAGCGAACTATTCTTTCGCCTTTTACCAAAGAATAGCGAGCGCAGGGCACACACACCGGCATAAGCCATTTTTTGGATCGCTCCTCGCGGGGCCCAACCAACACCAAAATCTAAACTCGGAAGACTCCACTTAAAACCCTCCCACCTACACGGCAGGCTGTGAAGCCCACTCCAGAACTTCCCCGCCAGATACATTCAAAGTTGTAGGGGAGTGCAAGCCCTGCGGCCCGCAGAGCTTCAATGGCACAGCCATCCTTGGATACCTGCGAGTCACAGACTATTACATCGCACTCGGGACACTTTCATTTAGGTGAGCTTGATTGCCGCAGCGGGATTCGAGTGCAAAACATTGGCAATGCGAGCGATTTGGTTAAGGTCCCGGCTAAATTTGAACTCGCGTTACTGGATTCAGAGTCCAATGTCCTGACCGCTAGACTACGGGACCATCGGGAGAGAAACGTTGTACATTTCGGAGCTGCAGACGCTCGGAAGAAATCGACATTTGCAATCGCCATGCAGCTCTTGTGGCGTGGAGGGGCCGTTGAAGTTGGGGGACCTGGCGCAAGTGGGTGGAGAACTTTTGATCTCGACTGGAGGTGGCGGAGGCTCTTGATAGAGTTTGGGCAGTAGATTGGCTTTACAACCCAAGCTCTTCCGGAGCTCGTTTAGGTGGGCCTCTTTCTCCTCCTGCGCTTTCGCTTCGAGTTTCTTCCGCTCCTCCTCCTTAGCATTCATCCTCTCCGATGACATGAAATTAATGTGAGCTTGACTGTAACGAGGTGTTGGTGGAGGCGGGTGTTTGAAGTGGGTGGGTCGGTGGCGACGTGAAAGCTGCGTGCAGAGCGCTGCTAAAGTTTGGAATCTCCTAAGAGGCATCGGTCTGTGGACTATATGGTTGAGTCGTAACAGTAGAGTTTTTGAAGGCACTAGTCGGTGCAACCAGAAATTGAGACAGGTCGTTTGGGATTCCTTACTTGATTATGGTAGAGTAGCTTGGAACAAAACCATGAAACAGATTAGGAGAAGTAGTACTGAGATTCAAACTCAAGAGTGGTTGAGCTCCTTCGATTCGACTTGGCTCACGCAAAACCTTCTGGGTACCAGAGTAAACCTCACAGTGAGATGGAACTTAGTCCTACCAATAACCAACTGGCTCTAGTGTGCATCTATTTTCGATCTGTTTCAGTCCATAAGACCGTCTTTCCACGCCCTGGATTAAGTTCCGATGAGGGCTTGATGTATACCTTTCTCTTGCAATGAATTACTTCATTTGCTTAAAAAAAGAAGTAAAGAAAGGTGCGTGCTCAGCCCAGTTTGTAATGACCAAATGCTACACCCTCTATCTCTAGTCCCATGATCTTTCCACCAATACTAGCAAAGACTTTGATTGTGGGCCCCTCTGACAGCATCCGGCCTGTTCCCAGCTCCTATCTCTGCTCCCACCAGGATTTGGGGACGTTGAGAACTCTGGGGAACACCATGCGTTTGTAGTCCAACGGTTAGGATAGAAACGATAGTGGTAGTGACGATGCGGAGCTCCAAGAAGCGGCGATGGCGGATTTGATCCCTTCACGCCTGTCTTGATGCTTTTTGCTCTTTGATTCAACCAATTTATTGCTCTCTTTCGTAGTCATCTCAGCGAGAGGAAGGTTCTTAGACTTTCTTTCCGGGTTTTGCTCTTCTTTAGCATTAGTTATGGCCGAGTCTTTTTGTGCGAGGGAGGTCGCTCCAGAGGTTCCTAGGTGTACGCAGGATTTTGTAGGCGTAGTACGGGAGCAGGGGGCGATCGCACGGGAGACTATTGGTGTAACTACTGCTGCTGAAGACGTACCCACAGGTGGCCGGACGCACGCGCATTCTACTCGTTCTGGGTTTACTCCCGACGGTGTTGCTGCAGAGTCAAATTGCGAAGAGATTCCTGAATTGGTTCTTTCTACAGAAGAGCTCGCGGTTTTTAATTCTTGTCGTCTTTCTGCTACCAAACTCACTGTCTTAGAACAGCTCCCGGGCTCCAGCCCAGGTTACCCCGCACTTAGAGAGTGGGCTAAGTCTAATCTACACAGCTCTTTTCGCGCTTGCGCCCTCATTGGTAATGGGTTCTTTGAAGCCTCATTCCATAACGAGGAGGGAGCACAAGACGCTCTTTCTAAGGTCTTTTTCTTTGAGGGTAGGGAGGTCCCGTTTTCCCCCTGGAATCCGAATTTCTCTCCTGAGAATCCATCCTCATTGTCTTTGGAACACCCAGTATGGATTCAATTCTTGGGTTTGTCCCTTCCGTATCGTAATAAGGCCTGTATCTCCATTCTTGGAGCTAAATACGGCAAGGTGCTCTTCTTTGAGGACTCCACCTCTTTTCTTGGTAAAACTTCGGGTCTGAGAGTTAAAGTTCTTGTTAAAGATATCTCTCTCATTCCTGAGCGGGTTCGTATTAGAGGCAATACTCCGAACTCCTACACGGAACACAAGATCTTAGTTACCGGCCATCCTAATCAATGCGCCCGTTGTAACAAGTTGGGCCACAATTCAAGAAATTGTCCCAATCAGTCGGGGGACGGTAAACCAGACCCTCCGCATCGTGAAAGACAGAGTAATCGTCCGGAACAGAGGAGACAGCCTGATCATCTTGACAGGAATCGAGGGCGTTCAAGGGAGAAGTCTAGGATGCCCTGTGATCGTCGTCACTTACGCCGCCCTCAGGAGCATAGATCAAGAACTCCCCCCCTGCGTTCCAAGGAGACGGGCCCTTCGAAGGGGAGATCGGTGGGCAAGAACCCTAGGGTGAGAGACCCCCGCCCGAGGCCCACAGCAGATTTGGGTCGTTCGGAGAAAGCACCAGCGGCTTCGGTGGGTGCCCCTGCGCCCCAGGACCGAAGAGATGGGTTCGAAGAGGTGGACTCCACTCAGCGTGGTGACGATCTTGACTCGTCTACAAAGACACCATCCCCACAGAAGAAACAGGGCCATCCTAACCCTTCTGTTACAGTGGCCCCGACTAAAGAAGCTGCGACCCACGGATCTGACTTCGGAGTTTCACCGGAGTTTCAGCCATCTTTGGTTTTTCCCACCGTCCCGGATCGTGATCCGGTGAGACCTCTAAACCCTACAAATCCTCCTGGTTTTGTATTCGGTTCTTTAGGCCAACGGGAGGTTCATAAGGCCCCCCCTCGCACCCCTGTGAAGATGCGAGAGTCCCGTCCAGGTGCTTCCAGCACCCCAGGAAAGATGCGAGAAACACGATCAGGTTCCGCTTCTAGGATACCACCTGACCCTGAACCAAATTTTGGTTTCATTTGGAGGAATGGCGGTGCTCAGAATAAAGCCACCGAGACGTCATCCAGAAGTGATCTCTCTCCATCGCAGTCCAAGAGAGGACACCGGTGTTCGACAATCCCTAACTCTTTCTGGGATACGATCCAGATGACCTCTACACACCACTCAGCGAATAAAAGGGCACTTCGGCCTTCAGGATTCTGTCGGAGCAGGACTCGCCATTGAAACACCCAGTGGCTATGCGTCAGCTTACAGTTCTTGATTCACAAGCTTGCTGGTCCCTTGAGGAAGCGAGACAATTGTTAGTGAATGAAACCTCTCTTGCCCTGCGTAAGGTGGTAGTTAACAGACATAATCAATTCCATCCCATCCGGCAATGGAATGATGCAACCTGGTATTTTACTTGGATTCGCGACCAGAACGGTGGAAATCACTGTGTGATTATCCCCATTATAGCTATTACAGTCAGAGACATTCCTCTTCACAAACCAGACCGCCACAAGTGGCTCTCGGTGGCTCCAGCTCTGAAGGCACATCTCTTGAACTCCGCTGAGAAGGGCAGAATCCAGATTTTCCCGGACTCCCTTTTAGCTCACCTGAAGTCCTTAATCGGTGACCACCTATATGAGGAGGATCCGTCTCCATCAAGGCCAGATATGAAGAAGATGAAGCAACAAGGCTCCGACCTTGGCTCAAGTGACCAGCACCCTTTGGGCTGCGGGGAATCTCCAGAGGAGGAGAAGCGGGTGCAAGACCAGCTTAGTAAACTTCCTAATTTCCCTGCAGTATGACAGTCAAAAATCTCGTAATAGCCTCCTGGAACGTCCGATCCCTAGGGCAGGGCGTTCAAGGAATACGGAAGCGGTGCGATATTCGCAACTTCCTGAGGAAGGCAGATCCTCAGCCACATATTTTGTTGTTCCAGGAACATCATCTTCCGATTGAAGATTGCTTCAATCAAACAGATCAGCTCCAATTTAAGGGAGGTGTGAGCATTTGGAATAATGCTCTTTATGACGCACAAGGAGCTCGGTTCTTCGCAGGAACCGCGATTTCATTATCTCGAGAGACAGCGGCTTGCCTGATTACCTCGGCAGTTGTTGTAGAAGGCAGAGCTCAGTATGTAATTCTGAATATCAAAGGGATGAAGATTGGTATTCTGAATGTTTACGCTCCGACCACGACAGGCACTCGCACAGCATTCTGGAATACTCTGGCTCAGCATGAGTTTCCAGAGGCCGAGTGGATTGTTTCGGGCGACTTTAATATGACTGAAATCCAGGAGGATCGGAGCCAGGATTTCAATTCCAGGAACATGTCCAACAGAGAGCTTAATGCCTGGGCGAGACTGGCATTAGCTCTAGGGGTAGAGGATACCTTCTATTCCGAGGAATACAGGAGACTAGGGTTGAAGAGGTTCGCATGGAAGAGGGAGCGCCCTTCGGCATGTTGGTCTCGCCTGGACAGGTCTTATGCCTCATTGGCTATCCGAGCGAAAGGAGGCACTCATGGAATCTGGCCTTACCTTGACTACATCTCTGATCACTCAGGGATTTTTCTATCGATACCTTTGGAGAAAAAGCGCTCTAAGAAGCATGATTTTTTCAATAAAGGCTTGATCTCCAATACAGCGGCTATGGACCGCTTTGTAGACGCATGGCGTGATGCCATGGGCCATTCCGGGGAACACCGTAAAGGGACCCGAGTTGCTGTCGGTTTCGAGCAAATCCGAAGGCTCAGTGCACAGATCACCGCGGATCAGAAGCAGCAGGCTAGAGATACGTACAAGCAGCAATTTCGTGAAGTAGAAGAAGCGGAAGCAGCTCTCCAGCTCGACTGGGCAGATCTTGACTCATGGGAGCGGTTAAACTCAGCTCAGGCCTCCCTGGAGGAGATTCGTCTGGAGAAACTCGAATCATCGAAGAACTCCATGGCGGCACGATGGATCCAGGTGGGAGATAGGTGCTCGAAAGAGTTTTTTGAGTTCCATAAGGACCGAAAACACAAGACGTCTATCACTGAGCTCCTTGACGGTGGGCGACTTATTTCAGAGGAGAAGGAAATAGAAGCCTATATACACAATTATTACAAGGAGTTGTATACCAACGACTTGGCTGTCGAGGGCAACACTGTGGGACGGGCTCGCTGCATGCAAAGTGTCCCTCGCCTCATATCTGATGATGTGAACGAAACACTAACGTCACCACTCACACTTGAGGAGGTTTTCATCGCCCTTAAGGACATGCCTTCAGACAAGGCACCAGGCCATGACTCGATTCCTAAAGAGCTTCTCCAAGAGCTCTGGGATGAGATCGGTGACGACATTCTGGAATTCTTCCAGGAGTCACTAGACAATGGTGTACTAGAGAAGTCCTTCAAATATGGTCTGACTTCATTGATTCCAAAGGATGGTCCCCTTTCGGCAATCCGTAACTTCAGACCGATCGCTGTACTATCTTCGGTGTACAAGCTTTTGGCTAAGACTCTAGCCAACCGTCTACAGAAGTTCCTTCCTGACTGTATTCAGCCGACACAGACGGCCTTTGTGAAGGAGAGAAACATTCTCGACAACGCCTTCCTTGCTTCTGAAGCGATTCATTATGCACGGGAGAGTAAGCAGGACACTGTCATCCTTTTGCTGGATTTCGAAAAAGCGTATGACAGGGTGAATTGGTCCTTCTTGGAGGCTGCCATGGCGAAACTAGGATTTTTTGATAAATGGATATCCTGGTCGTCGACACTTTACAGGGATGCTGAGACTTCCATTTTGGTTAATGGGAAACATCTTCCCCCGTTTGCAGTGGAGAGATCAGTAAGGCAAGGGTGCCCTTTGGCACCCTACCTCTACTTGTTCTTCTTGGAAGTGTTGACACATATGTTCAACGACCCTGTTTACGGCATAGCAGGCCTCACACTTCCGGACGGTTCCACCGTAAGGCTCCAATGCTTCGCCGATGATACAGCGCTCTTCCTTAGGGGAGATCCGGCTAATCTCCAAAAGGCTTTCGACGTCATAGAGCTTTTTTGTAGTGCCTCAGGTGCTAAGTTAAATTGGCATAAATCTTTTGCCCTATAGGTATCAGACCAGCCGAAGACTTGGAACTGGGGTGAAGATAAAGGCCTCCAATGGCTTACGGAGGGCCAGGCGACAAGATACCTCGGTTTTCCTTTCGGCATCAACCTCAGCCAAGCAGATAAGGATACGAAGGTCTTGCAACATATTCGTACCAAGCTCAATACTTGGTCTTCACGCTCTCTTTCATTAGCAGCCAGAGTGCTGGTCTCTAACCAGGTGATTTTGGCGAGCATATGGTATTTGGCCAGCTGCTGTGACTTCTCGAAGAGCATTCTTCTGAGGGTCAGGGCCCTCGTCCGTAACTACGTCATTTGGAGTGGTAAATCTGAGGGTCAGCCCAGAGCCAAGGTCGCTTGGCACACTGCGATGATCCCTACAATAAAAGGGGGGATCAGGATCTTTGATCCGTTGGCTCAAATCCAGGCCCTCCTGGCGAAGATGATGGTTCGTGCCTTAGCTCCCGGCCCGGAGCCCTGGAAAACTCTACTCCGACACAGGGTTGATCAGCTTCAGCTGCGTAGGGACGGCGACTGGGGAGCATCAGCGGCATGGCTGGGATCAGCTCCCAAAATCCGCCCTCAAGGCTCTTCTCTTTGGTTGGCTATTTGGGGTGCATGGGTTGCTGTCCGCCCAGGTGTACAGAAAATCAAGGCTGATTCTCATGCGGAGAAATTACGACAGCATCTGTACTTAAATCCTGAAATTGTTCCTGATAATTCCATCCCTTTAGGAGTCGAGAGGAACTCATTATTTTAGAATTGGTCCTGTAAAGGCATCAATTCAATTGCAGACGTGAGAACTGCAGATCACAGAAACTGGCTGGATGTACCAACGCTTCAGTCACGTACCAGATCAGTAAATACGGCGGCTCTTCGAGACCGAGTTCTTGACGCTACTTCGGACTGGGATTTATCCACCTCGGTTGCCATCTCTACGGGCATGTGGCTGCAGGGTACCGATCCGACTTGGCTGGACACGTTCTTTCATGTGCTCAAGCCAATGGGCAACGGTTGGCTTACTCGTATGTATCACCGTAGCCCTCACTCGGAGAAACTCATTAGAGATCCGAGTGATCCTGATCTTTTACCGCAAGTGAGTGTCTCTGAGGCCCGGATTATTATCCGCTCAAGACAGGGTGAAATTTCCAATTTCAATCCGAAGGTTCCAGTCGATCCTCCTCTCGAGGTCTGGACCTATAGATCGGGTTTTGTTACCGACCTCACGTTTGATCCCAAGGAATGGCGTTGGAGAAGACAGGGAATCATCAAACCTGGTCACTTTTATGACTATCCAACGAAGCGAGGGTATAGAATTATCCAAAAATCTCAGTACAGACAATTGAGGTTTGATAAGTGGATGGAGGACTGTGGGTATTCTGACTAGCAGCGGAAGAGCTTCTTTAAAAAGCTCTGGCACCCCTAGATTCCCAGGAAAGTGTCGTCAATGGTTTGGTTAACCATTGCTGAAGGGCTTCCTTTGGGAGCATGGCGTAGGCGGATTGGCCACACTGGGATCTGTCCCTTGTGCCTCGGCAATCAGCTACAGACCGACGAGCATGGCCTTTTCACCTGTGCGGCTGTAAAGCCGCTTGGGAACGTCTCAGGGCTCTCCAAGCACGTGCAGGCATCTCTCTGCCTCTATTCTCTTGGCATGATGCTCTGTACGGAGAGATTGGTCGTCCACAAGCTCGGGGCTCTGGACCGGGCATGATCAATCCCGATGAGGATGTCACTTGGGATACAGGGACTCCCTGCTCCATAAATAAGAACACCCCATGGCACATTATTAGATGCACTCTCCTTTGGTTCATTTGGTGTCAACATTGCAGTCACGACCTGAAGGATGGATCGTCTCACATCGGTGTAGCGTTGTACAAGTCGTGGCAATGCACTGTTCAGGTGGGAATGGCTGCTTGGCGGCAGCTACAGAAATTTAAGAAGAAGCGGACCTCCTCTAAGCACTCAGAGATGGAGGCTACCTTCACCTCCATCTGGAGCCAAGCAGACTTATTCTGTTCTAACGACGGTAATAAACCTCGCTGGCATCCGACCCCGGACAGAGATTTTCTCCCCCGGGAACTTGCGAATAGATATTCTTCAGCTCGGATTTTCAGGGCTGATCCTCCCCCAGTGCAGGATTCCTCTACGGAGATTGAGGATTCCCTCTCGGAAGATCAGGCTTCACCGGCGGCGACTTTGATCCCTCGTAGTATTCTCGAAGCTGAAGAGCTGGCGGACGCTATCATCGATCAACTTTGTGACGACATGGAAGCTGAAGTGGAGCAAGAGCAGGAGCCCCCGGCTACTCTCGATCCTCATTCTGACCATTTGTCTCTTCCGGACGACATTCAATCGCCCAGGTTTCTGGCTGCTCAGAGCGGGATTTGGTCCCCTTTCATTAACTTTTAGTTTTTAACCTTCACTTAGTGTGGGGTTTTGACTGTTTAGTTTTTGCCAATGGCTCTGCTTTTGGCTTTAGTTTTTTCTGTTAGTTTTTTGCTTTCACTTTGTCTTGGCTTGGGGCTTTCAGTTTCTGCCTTTGCTCTGCTTTGGGCTTTTGTCCCTTTGTTGGATTTCTTGCTTGGCTTTGGCTGGGCTTTTGCTGTTTAGCTTCTTCCGGGCTTGTTGCTTGGTTGTCTTTTGGCGCGGTTTGGCGTCCCCCCCCGAGGTTGTTCGGAGCTCCCTGGGCTTGGTGCCCTGGGTCTGGCTTTCCCGGCCTGTTGTTCTGGGGTTTCCCCTGGGCTTTGCCCGTTATTTAATCTCACTGTACCCGAAAATGGGTTTTATGTCCAACGGTTAGGATAATTACCTTCCAAGCAATGGATCCGGGTTCGACTCCCGACAGACGCAATATTGTTTATCCCTCCTTTTCGTCATGCTCCCTTTTGTGCCATTCTTTTTGCTCCACTCTCGCACACATATTTTTTCCCAAAGTCCCTTTGAAAGTCATACACTTGAAGAAAGAATGTAGCCTAATGCACAAATTTTATTATTGCACCACTTCATTCTATTTCTGCAATGACCGTCTGATGCTATCTCTGCAATTCTCCCTTGTACATCTATTATCTAACATAATTTTGAAGCCAATGGATTTGAAAAGAACAAAATAATAATTTATTCAAAAATATCATATTCATTACCATTTTTTTACATTAAACCACATCTGCATTAGAGGCAAGAACTAGAAGATATGATAAGTTGAGAATAGATTTGTGGGGGCTTTTGAAATAGTTGCTTGCAACATCTTTAACTAATATGCCAACAAATTCATATTTTTGTTTGAATGTTCATGAAGAAAAGAAGGATTCTTTTAATGGAGTCAAATGCAATGACAAAAATATGATTTCCAAGATGTCGGTCAATACAATTCAAAATATGACAACGTTTTCTCAATCTTCTAGTGGCTCCAATTCATTGAGGAATTGTCTAGCAATAAACAAATCAAGTATGCCCTCTTTGAAGAGCTTGAAGATAGAAGATGGCACCTGTGAGTACATTCTTTTTTTGACATAGAGACGACTGAAGATATTTCCACATATATTAGCATTGAAGAGGCACATTTAGGGGTTTGTGACTATACTTATATTGAAGTTTCTTACCATCTTGCAACTGAGAAGTTACAATCATTCAATTTACACTGTGGACTTTTGATCATATATAAGGTACAATAGTATAAAGAATTAATTTATGCGATTATAGAAAGTATTGCTAAATGACCTATATGGCAAAGTCACCCTTTGTCTCCAGACAACTTGCTTAATTCTTTCTTCTATTGATTGTATTAAAAGTGAAAAAGAAAATCACTTCAAAAAACAAAATAGACTTTATAAACTAATATTTGTAATTTTTATTACTAGTTCCTTAAGAATTACTTATCTTGAGCATATTTATTCATTTTTAGACATTCAACTTTATATTTATTATTTAATTACTAGTATGAACATGTATCCTCCAAATACAATTACTAAAACGGAAAAACAAATCCATCAAAAATAATAACTTTCACTTAATTCCAATAAGTTGATTTGCTTTGGATAAAGAAAACTCACTTTTAAATATTTTACACAATAATTAAACAGTAGATGAAGAAGCAAGGAGTATGTTCATTAAGATGCCATTTCATAAAAACAATGTCCCTTCTCTAAATAACTAAATAAATAAACTTAAAAAACCAAAACAAAAAAACGTAATACTCTTACCATTTTTCTAACTCATACCTTTAAGGCTTATGATTTAACTGATATGACTATTTTGTTGACACGTCCAATATGCTCCGTCACATAATTTGCACAGGATGTTTGATGTAATCAGGTAACTTGATTCAAACTGACTGAAAACTTTATTGGACCAAGCTATGGTCTTCAACTAAGCTGATTTTTTGATTTCAATAACTTTTAGAAAATCCAAATAAAATATGCAAATTGTTCTACTCAACAATATTTCAAATACTCAATAACAAAAGTGTTGATTCAAAGGATTGAGTGAGAGTACCATGACTGACCAAAGTTGCTCATCCGCTGTATCAAGAGAATGATGAAAGTTTTGGAATCTGCAAAGATACACTGGTACAGTGCTGGCAACCCGGCAAACCTTTATCTATAACTAACTAATTAAATTAAATTTATGCTAAGAGTGAGAAATCAGTGCATTGCCATCCACAGGGCTCCCAAGACCTACCAAAAAAGAAACCAAGAGTAAAGGATCTACAGTCTGAGATATCCTGTCCAGAGTCAGTCTACTTCCGCATGAGAAGCACAACAGTGTGAGCAGCAATGCTGCGATTCTCACCAAGACTGTCCACCTTCTCATGTGTTTTGGCCTTCAAGTTGATGACAGAAGGATCTGCCTCTAGAAGCTCACACAAGTTGGCCCGGATTTCCTCTTTGTGAGGGCTCAGCTTGGGCCTTTGCAGGATCAGGGTGGCATCCAGGTTGCCGATCACGTACCCTGCAGCCTTCATCCGCCTTACCTGATACAGTGGAAATTCCTTTCAGTATTTAGCATCAGAAGAGTGGATGCATAATGTATTAGTGTCACACAAACAGAATCTAGTGGAAAAGTCATTACAAATAGAGCATTTTTCAAGGTGATATTACCAATAGTGCATATTACAAGTCTGACTTTCCAAGTGATATTACAAATAGAGTATTTTCAAAGATATATTATAAATATGAGAACTGGTGCTTTTTCAATGTGATAACCTCCGCTTCTTCAGGTGCAAGTTCTGTTCTACTTTGAGAGCTTACATGAAAGAGCCTCGTTATAGCTTTCTGTGAGGTAGATTCCTTTAGGATTTAGTAAGTATGTTATGGTAGAAAGGAAGCGAAGGATTGGCTAAAAAGTACGATTCAAAAGCAGGAAACAAGAATACTCACAGCCTCGACAACAAAGACAGATGAGACAGCTCCCTTCCACTTTGGATCGTTATCTGGAAAGAGCTGGCCAATGTCAGGAAGGCCCAAGGCACCCAAGATGGCATCCACCACACAGTGCAGCAGCACATCCCCTGTAGAAGATACACAGCAGCTTTCAGTGAAATTCTAAAAAATTAGAGCCAGATATTCAAAAGCCAAGAAACAGAGCTAAGACTCCAAATCGGTCTGTTGTGTTTGTGACTAGAAATGAAAAAAACTAAGTAGAAGCAAGGATTTATGGATACTAAGATGGGGTAACATACCATCGGAATGAGCCTCACAGCCACGGTCATGTGGAATGTTCACCCCTCCAATGATGAGGGGTAGTCCGGGTTCTAGACGATGAAGGTCAAATCCATGACCAATTCGGAAGGGAAGAACAGGAGCCGCCTTCACTTGAGCGACATCGTTCTCAACGTCGGCGATGGAGCTCGCAGCTTGGCACCGAACATCAAACAATGTCTGTTGCTTACTTAGGTCAGATGAACACACTCGACCTCTTGAACTCGTCTGCAAGCCCTTTCTGCAGATGACAGCCATATCATCTTCAGCATAGAGATAGAGAAGACGCAGAAAGGTCCTTCCGAACAGCAAAAAAAGGATCATACAATCACAATGACGACGAACTTGAGTGGGTATCAGAGTCTCTCGCAACTGTACAAGCCTATGGCACATGAATTGACATATATTGTAAGGGCATGAACTGGAGTTTAGGAGTTTGGGAAGAAATCAGACCTGGAATTCGCTGCAAAACGCACACTGCTACTCCCATATGTCGAACTCTTCCCACACAGCAACGACCGGCTCAAGTCAGCCGTCGTGGCCAAGTGACAGCAGGCCGCGGTGGAGGCAAGTGACGCAGCCATCGAGAGGAAGGTTAAGCTCGCTTAAAATGTGGCACACACAGATATCCTGATACAGAGAATGATGTCCACCATGAACATACTCTTCTTACACCAAATTCTAAACAACCCAAAAACCACCAGAACAAGCAACGATGAATGGTCATATTCTAATTTCGAGCAAACTCCCAAACACCTAAAAACAAAGAAATCAAAGTAAGCTAACAAGTACTACTGAATTCACCTCCGAAGCCTTACACTCCTTCCATGACAAATCACTCTCAAATTCTCATCACCCTTCTCTCAAACAACAACACATGAGCACAATTCCCAACAAAATCTCCCACCTCTACAACCTTACCCCTGGCAAGGTTAACCTAAGCAACACATGAGATCACAATCACGACACAAATGCCTTAAAAACGAAAGCCAGAACTCAGTCCCCAATCAAACAGAACACACACACAACAAACACAACAAGAAATTATGCCAACAATCTCCACAAACCACTCGAGCAAGGAATCAGCACATCACCTTTCAATAAACGAACCCATTATTCCAGCAAAACTCAGATTCCCATCAGCAACACGAAGCCCAGAGTCATAAAAACCAGACGAGAAACTCACACAGACACCAGAAACTCACCAGCAGGTCGCGATTCAGCTCCAATCTGCTCGCATTTCCCTGCCAAACCCACAAGTGCTGGCGCCCAAATTTGCCAGCATCCTTCTATCGAGGCTGGAAAATCTGGTCGCGAGTGTGCTCAAGTTGGGTGCGCTTCGTCAACCGTGGCAACTGTTCTCATCCATCCGCCTGCGCCTTAAACCCCAGTTTCTCAACTTTGGAGCTCATTTCTGCACGTTGGGGAGCTATGGCGTCGCTGCATAGCGCATTGGGAAGCCTCTCAGGAAGTGGGTTGCCTCTCAACCCGACTCTTCATATAATTTCATAAGATTTTCCTGAATTGGGAGCTTGTTTTTCAACTAAATACAATCTGGTTTCTGGGTTAAGATTAGTGGATGTTAGACCGAGGTTTATGGTCTGCAATTCTTCAGCGTATGCGTATGTCATGGGTGTTGATGCAATGAATTCATGGACACGGAGATTATCTGGCTCGTTAGATGGTGAATTACCTCAGCTTCTTAATGTGGATGTGTGAGATGAGAGGAATTTGTAGCTCTTTGAGGGGAAGATTAGGGGATTACACATTCTGTGGATCAGTGTTGTGTGTTTGCGGATCATGAAGATGGTTCGCTGACATGAGTCCAGTTGCATTGCATCATGAAGACGTCTTCGTTGCTTGATAATATCGTTTATGAGGTTTTGGGAATTGGGATTTGCGTTGTGTGGTTAGGTCTGTGGTGTGAGGCTTCGGCGCCTTATGGTGCTAGTGGACGGAAGGACGGGAGTTTAAGGCCAAGCAGGAGGAGCTCTGTTGTGGTTTGCCTTGCGAGCGATCGTCGCCAGGACTTGAATGGGGAGACTGTGGCTGTGAGTTGAACGATCCTTGACAAGCTTGGGAAGAGGGATCATGTTGCCCTCTTTGCTCATGTGGGAATATCCGAATTGGGTGCATAAAGTATTCTGCACTGTGTTGGGATGAATTGTGATTAAGAGAGATTGCAGATAGAGAATGGTGAAGTCATATGATTCGTTTGGGGTTTAACCATTGCTGGGACTGCAGGTGGTAGGATTGGGGGCGTCTGGAAGGGCAGCTGTGAAGTTGGCCTTGGCTCGGGGTGCAGATGTGGTGGCTTTGGATTCGAATCCCTCTTGTCTACCACTGGAGGTTAGGCTTTTTATCATTCTGAGTGATTTCAGTTATTACTTCATTCTCTGGCTGGAGGCAAAGCTGGTGAAGATAGCTTGCTGTATTCTTGAAGAGTGTGAAGTGGGGCAGTGTGTGTGATGAAGAAGGTAAATGCAATGCCATCTTACGCGTTGTGGAAAGACAGGCAGCTATTGTGCATGTTGCCTGTGGAGCTGACTTACTCTTGGGGGAGGTCTGAGGAGAGCACATATTTTGTTGCTGATAGTAAATTTGGGTAGCAATTGACTACAGGAGGACTCAGCTTTTGAAGGTTATGATTTAAAGCGAGTGCACACAGAGCTTGGTCCACATAAACGAGAGACGTTACTGAAAGCATCACAATTAGTTCTCTCTCCTGGCGTGCCGCTCGCACAGAGTGACATCGCTGCTGCTATTCAAGCTGTAAGTATGATCATTCTTAACATGACCTGGCATATTGAGTATCCATGTATGTTGGTATGTTCTCATATATGTATGTATTTTTCAAGGTGCTCGAGGCATGCAGAAATCCTGAATTCCCATTTTCTATTTTAGTATATACTATTAAAAATCTCGTGTTACCACAATGACTGCGTTACTGGAATGAAGAGTTGAAACGGAACGTTCAGGGGGTGCCAGCTTTTTCAGAACTGGGATTTGCAGCAGCTGCTCTTCCAGAGAATGTGAAAGTCGCGGCAGTGACAGGAACGAATGGCAAGTCCACAGTCACTACGTTCACTGGCCAGGTTATTATGTTTGAAAACCCTGTTTTCAATAGTCAACCAGGAATCTAAGTGCTCTTTGGCTTGCAGTTTACTGATAAGAATATTATTCCGAATCTCTTCAATGTTTTCTTACTCCTGTGTGTATGGCTGCTGCTTCAGTTGTTGAAAAGTGCAGGAGTTCGAACATTCGTGGGCGGCAATCTCGGCACTCCACTCTCAGAGGGTGTTTTACAATGTCTTGCATTCCCTGCCGAGGATCCTCCTTTTAATGCAAGTCCCCTTTGACTCAGTTGACGACTTCATTGTTTTTCGATGTGCGCTGTTTAGAGTTTTTATAATTCGAAAGTTGTGCAAATAGAATGAGTCTCTTCGTTAACCTATAGTATGTTTTTATTTGAACAAGCAACACGGGCATAAGAAATGTATGGAGCACTTCTGAGAGAATTTACTTGCCAGGTAGCAGTGGTGGAGGTGAGCAGTTACCAGCTGGAGCTCCCAGGTTCTTTTCATCCGAAGGTATTGTCTACCCCGCCTTATTTTCCTATTCAGTGTTTGGAATTAGTTCCATATTTTAGTCTTGAACCTGTTATGACTTTCAATTCTTACATGTTTCGAAGCATGAGGTTTTGAAAACTTGAAGATATTGTTTGCACGAGGTTTGGAAAGGCTTGCAGACAGGGAGCACAGTAACTGCATCTGACTCATCACACACGGTGTATGATAGTGCTGAATCGAGTGGATGTCTTGTCAGGTGGCGGTGATTCTTAATTTGACACCCGATCATTTGGAGAGGCACAAAAGCATGGAAGCTTATGGAATGATGAAATGTCGAGTGTTTTCGCGCATGGAGGCTTCTGATGTTGCAGTTATACCTCAATGTGAGAGACGTATAATAACCTATTTGCATATCACTTTTACGTAAGGCCCTCTTTCGAAATGAATGTTGATTGTAGTTCTAGTGTGCATCCTCATTTTTGATTGCTCGGAGACGACTCATGGGTTCTGGTAGCTCGCAGTTACAGATGTAAGGTATTAAAAAGCAGGCCCAACTGACGCTACTTATTCTGTGCCCTCACAGCTGATGCTCTATTGAGACGCCTGGCTACAATGTCTGGATCACAAGCGACCAGAGCATGGATGGGAGGACTTCCTGGTGTACAGGTCAGCATACTTGGATACAATGGACTTAATTAATTCCAGACTAAATACTGCTAAGGTGTTCAACAGATTCTTCATATACAGTAAATAGAAGAGATTGCACAAGCTGGAATATGACATCTATAATAGAAACGTTTACTAGTCAAGAAGTTGCAACTGTAAGAGTAATCTACCATCTGATTTTGTGAAATGATAAAGACCCACGAGTCATTTTCAATGACCCAAGTTTCTGCCTGCCTACACGTGTGGATAATGGTTTGACTTTTGTTGGGTGCGAAGTTGGACAGAGACGCTCGAAGGGCCATTATTGTCGTGCCAACCACAGGTGTTGAGGCACGCCTTTACCTAAGTGGTCTACAAGCTGTTGGTGCGCACAATGCTCATAATGCAGGAACAGCAGCTCTTCTTGCCCTATCCTTAGATGTTGGACTGCAATCAGAAGATATCCAAGCAGCTCTTCCTCTTTTAAAGACTCCTGCACATCGCATGGAAATTGGTATGTTGCCCATTTACCCAACGTTTCTGACCTTCTTTTCAGTTTAAATCCAAGTGTTGCCATCACATTTTCTATGTTCAACTACATGACCTGCTTGAGACAAATTCTCACTACTATGTGGGCTGTAATAACCGCTAAAAGGATAATCAATGACCATGTGGTTGGCCAGTGTATCGAGACGATCAAGGAGTGTTATGGGTGAACGATAGTAAGGCCACCAATGTGGACGCCACCTTGGTAGGTATAAGAGGAATTGTGGGCAAGAAAGCAGTTGTCATGCTTGGGGGCCTAGCTAAGGTTGCCATCTCACCCTTCTATACATGTTTCCAAAGTTGCCTCCAATATTGTCTTTTGTGATTGACTGTTATCTCAACCACAAAATTCCAGAGTATCATGTAACCAACTATGTTATCCGTATATCATAACTACCGTGGGAAAGAGTCATGCAAGTAAGCTGCTAGATACTATGTCATATTTGGATTTATGAGTATTCTTTTGAAAGTTATCTTGAAGTAATAAGGGTGTCCAGACATTCTATTTAGTGTGTCGACCAGAATATCTCGTTCCAATAACCACTTCATGATCAGGCTGGAGCCGGGGGCAGCGGACTTGGATTTGGTCTCCTAGTAGAAGTCCTACAATCTCATCGAGCTGTTGTACTTGTGAGCACCCAGTGACTTTTAACTCTCAATGCTAGTGATAAATATGCTTGCATGCTCACGTATGACAATCGTTGGTTTGCTAATCTCCTGTATGATATTGTAGGCTCATTCTGACTCAATGTCAACTTCATTCATGTGATGACGAATGGTTGATTGTAGTTTGGAGCATCTGGCCTCGCCATAGAGGAGGAATTGCGCTCTGCAGGGTTGGATATTCCATGTCAATATACAGAACATTTAGCCGATGCAGTTCACCTTGCTCGATCTTTAGCACAACCTGGTAAGAACCTTTTCTCAACCATAAATTTTGCTTGTTCTCTATACTCAGTTTTCTGCGTCTGGCTCATCTCCAGAATCTTATGTTTTTAAGTTGTAAAAGCGATAATACATTTGTATTTAATGTCATTTTTCTCATTTAGAGATTGTCATCTAGTCTTGAGCTCCAATTATGTAAACACTATCTTTTTCTCTCATTCGATCTGTTTGAATGCATTCCTTCGTCCTCAGAGATGTGCCCACGAAAACCTACATGGTACTGGCCTACAAGAGTTGCTAATTGAGATGTTGCATGGATGTTGCAGGAGACGCCGTCGTTCTAAGTCCTGGCTGTGCCAGCTTTGACGAGTTTAAAAACTTCGAGCATCGTGGCCAAGTCTTTGCCGATCTTGCAAAACTTGTATCTAGTTGATGCGATCTTGACGTATCTAGTTGAACTTGTATCATCCTTTCTAGACGTGCAGCCCCAATTTTCGGTGCCTATGAGACAAACGGGACATGAATTCTTATATCAAACACAATTGTTACACTGCGAAATTATTTCTTTGTCATTCCTGCGGTGTCAAGTACTTTTAAAACAACAAATTTTAGGTCTAGGCAGCACCTATGATGGTAGATCGCGTTAGACTATGAGCCTCTTCAAAAATTCTGAAGGATTATCTCTTTGAAAAACACTCTTCCAGCAGGCACAAAAGAAGGCAGGTGTGCATGCACATATCCCTAAAGACAGATTGTCCATTGTTGGAACTCCAAAACGACCATGCTGGGGATCGAACCCAGAATCTCTTGCTCCGTAGGCAAGCGCCTTATCCATTGGGCCACACGGTCAAGTGAAAGTAAATGGTACGATGCTCATTTCAAATTTACAGTAAGTAATTAAATAATTATTTTTACAAAATCTTGTTCCTAATAAAATAAAATATTAGAGTTTTGTTCCGGTGTTGAATGAAAATGTATTGGTAAAAGTTGTTATCGAGGAGGCTATGAGCTCCCATTTTTATTGAAATAAAATAAATGTAAGATCACATATCCATTAAAATAAAAGCAAAAACAATCAAAAAGTAAAACCTTTTAAACTCCAAGGCAAGTATTGATAGTAAGTTTAAACAAAATATCAAAGTATCATCCTAAGTGAAATAACAAAAGAAGAAAATATAAGATATCTTATTCAAGATCTATCAATCACTGAAACAATTTAGAAGAACAACCTAAACTACAAAGAAAGAAGACAGTACACCTCACAATCACCAGCCTCACGGAAGCTTTGTAACCGAACATGGTTTTGAAACCAGTCACTAGACATGGCTTAGGAATGTATATTGCAGTATTGCTTATCATTGTACAAATGCAATCTACCCTAAAATGAATATTTTTTGTCGTCAACTTCTCTCCTATCAATGGGTGTGAAATATCACCCTTCCTATTTCTCAACACACTAATCCTCCTATTGATCATCTTCTGTCGAAATCCTAATCCTAATCCTTAAGACAAGATTAATAATCCAACTTTGACACGATTATGCCAATCTTATCAGATCTCAGCTTCCAAAAGAAATCCTCTCCAAACATGAATATGAAGTGTCTTTTGAAGATACAAGTTTCATTTTGGCAAGCATAAAATTGCCAAAGTAATGAATATCTCCATCGATAACCCAAGGGCATAACTATACAACATGATACAGAATTTGGTAATCAGAAGGTGGAGGTGAAGCTCCCGGAGTAAGTGTAGCTGCCGGAGAACGATGCTCCACCTGGTGAACTCAAGCTGCTGCTACCTCCGGAGCCGGCACCACCACCTGCAGTGCGGCCAGATGCACACGCTCCTCCTCCGCATGCACCTGCGCCTCCACACTCAGCTGCAGTGCTTTTCGAACTTGTTGAATCATACATCTCATGTGCCCACACTTGGGAGCTCATGGTCCACCAGAACCGGTTCGTCGAGCTCGGCCCATTGGGTTTGGTTCCGGTCTCTATATTTACAGCTCCTGTATAGACACCGTGAGTTGAATGCAGGATGTTAGAGGCCTTTTGTTTGCTAGATTGTAAGGATTTAACTGGAGAAGGTTGTTGAAGGACTGGATGATTCACTTACCCCATTCTGCTTTGTTAGGCAGCGTTGTTTTCTTCGTCACCTTCGTTGGTCTCTTGCTCATTGTGCCTAGTAAGTCGTGGATGGCTAAGGTGGTGACGGAGCATAAGAGTAGCACGAAGACTGCATTTTCTCCCGGAGTTACCTGCAAGATGAAACTTATAATCAAGAAGTGGCCCTAATAAAGAGAATGAAGGATGTTAAGCAAATGCTGGAAGAGGATTGTTGTGAGGGAATTGGTAGTACTTCTTACCTCCATAGCAGCAGACTTCCAGTTGAAGAGTGCCGTGGCTTTGCCTGTCGGACACTCCGGGGTGTAGCGAATAACAGTCACAAATCCACGTTCCTCTTCAGGTTGGCTGTCTTTGACTTGATACTGCAACCATCTCCCTGAAACTAGTCCGATGGGACAGCCCACAGTCCCTTCAACCGTGAGCTCGGGGTACTCGTCCATCTGAGGGTCGCGGTTTTTTTTCACGGTGAAGATCGTGTTCGGTTCGAACAACGCCCACTGTCGTTGCAGATGGGCATTCTCGAGCTGATCCTTTGTGTCCATCAGCTGAATCGCAGACGCTGCAAGTGCAACTGCAATCGCACATATACCAATCTCAGATACCGATCTCCTCCATGGCCAGAAGCTAAGCTTTAGGGTTACAATAAAAGCCACATTGTGAGATATGAAGTAAGAGATCAGCTTTGTTCTTACCATTCGGATCGCCGGACTTTGCAACTCCGTTCGGTCGGTAAACGCTAATAATTCTCTCATTCTCGGCCACAGGCACCAAATCCTTAACTCCCAATCCATTCGCCTTCCTACAGCCTTTCAATTTCCTGCAACGTAGAAACAAAACAGCCATGAATCTCCAGTGCTATGGTTTGCAAGCCTCTAGAGAAGGGCGGAATAGAGTTGCAAGACGCTTACCGAATCCGCACTGTGTAGATGGCCTTCCCTCGGTGATCCAAAACGGTTCTCGTCAACCAGCGACCCATCTGCGAATGCCGCCATCGCTCCGACACCTCCTGGAAGTTATCATCCGTGGTCTTCGCATTCACAGCTCTGAAAAGGTAAGGTGCGGAGACCGGAGGCGTGATCGAGGCTGCAATCTCAAGGGCGGGAGGCTTTTTGTGCAAGTCCCAGATCTGATCATCCTTATGAAGCGACAACCAGTCCAATGCCGACAGAGTCGGCGACGCCATGAGCATGTTGAACGGGATGTGTGCCTCTCCAAGCAAGGTAGACTTCTTCTTCAATCCCCCACCCAACAAACAGCTCTTGCGCATCCGAAGCTCAAGCACAACCCCCTCCACCGACGTCTCGAAGCTCAACGTCCACGGCCCTTGCTTCCACCGCGGCTGCTCTGAAATCTCCACCTCTGGAGTATTCATCTCAAAGCTCCCGCACTTCCGCATCGCCCTCATGCGGACGAATATCCTCGGCCCGGACCGCTTCGGAGCCGGCACATTCTTAGCGCCAAGGATGTTGATCCTCATCTGCACAGTCTCTCGCCCCGTGAGGTACCCATACTGCGCTTCCTGCTCGGCCTTGTACGCACAAGACGTGAACCTTCCATTCTTAAGAAGCTCCAGAGACGACGTCGATGAGGAGAATTGCAAAGACGTCGGGGCCTCGCCTCGCCACATTGCGCCCGCCTTCTCAAACGGAAGACTATATGTCTCCTCCCACAACTGCTTCGTTTCTAGAAAACAGTTGCTCAGCTTCGACCCCTCGTGCCGCTCTGTTCCCGTGTCGTCGTGGTCCAGCACTTTACCCAGAATCTGCAGGGTGTCGATCCGATACGCAATCGGGTCGAGCTGGTGTGCGTGCCACATGAGATCGATGTCGTAAGTCGGGACCAGGAAGAGCTTCCCCTTCGACTTCGCAGCCAGGTGCAGGAAGCCCTTGTACCGCATCTCAGCGGCGTGCAGGAATGCTTCCTGCCGAACATGGAGCTGGGAAACTTGGTAGTAGAACGAGCTCTGGCGCAGCACTGCGTCCACGAGGTTGTAGCTCACGCGCCGTCGGCTTGCAGCGATCCCCACCTTTCCGAAGCTGGCGGTCGTCACACCGTGGTGTTGGTAAGGCATGATTGGGTACCGCTTCTTCCATAGCTGGATGGTGGTCTCTGTTGCGGCCACCATGCTCCGCGCTTCGGGCACGGGCGCGCCGAGGATCTTCCCGAACACAGCCTTGCAATCGTGTGCATACCGAACCTGTAATCCAACTAGCATTAGAAAATCTATCTTCCACGCCCACAACAAGCTCGTATCACATCAACTTCCACGTCGCTCATCACAAGCGCCATTGTTTAATTACTTACTGGATTGAGACGGTGGCAGTGCCAAACCCAAGCGCAATCCAGAGGTGGGACGAGTGCGGTTGCTCCTTTCTCCTGGCTTGCAAGTAACGGCAGCCAACAAACTTCGTATCTGTATATTTGAAGAAACAGAGTTTATCAGTAAAATGCGGCCATTCTAGAGGTTTGTCCAAGCTGACCATCACTCTGCAAGAGCAAGCGCTGCATTCAATCTGTACCTGCGCACGGCGCAATCGAGTGCTGGACCTGCATGTGTGAGACCTGGGTCCTGGTTCACGCGCGCCAGAAAACTAAGCTCCTGCTTCGCGGCCGTGACGAGGTTGGGGATTGTTAGAGTTATGGCTTGCGCTGTTCTCCACTCGGTGGCGAAATACGATCGGTCATCGTCATCCATTCTGCCGGATCAAACAACTATCCCACCTGCAACGAACTCTAGTGCTCCCCGATCACTTCCAGTGCCATATCGTCACACCAAAAACTCTTCCAAAACCGACCAACCATTCCTCCGATCGAATAGCTTCTTCCAAGAACGACACATCACTCGTTACAACTCCAACATCCCGAGCCGGCCATCAATCAACGCCGGATTACGGCGAGATTATCAGCTGTTCGGAGCGACACACATTGACACAGTTTCTGTTCAACTAATCAATCAACCAATCAAGGTATGCACCAAAGCGCTTCAGTGAAGTGATGGCAGTGCATATTGCAACAGTTTTGATGCAAGCATACAAAAATGTATTAACTTACTCCAGGCTAGCAAACCGTTCGACGTGCTTTATAAGGCAGGAAGCACCGAATTAAGTCCGTCGGTTAGTGCACCTTGGAATCTTGACGTCACAGCACGATTCATCAGGACCGTGCCGCCGGAAGCACACACGCTGCGCTGCATCGCAGACTCTCGAGGTCCCACTGATTGCAGCTTCGGCCACCAACAGAATCCCGCCTCGTGCAGGTTGGCCTAAATTCAGACATCCTCGTGTCGAACCCTTTATCCCGAGATTAATATCTTACTGGCATGAATAGAATTCTCACTCATCACTCGGATTTTCGGTGCTTTTTGGATCGAAACGTCCATTGACCAGGTCGTCCAGCAGAAACTTTCAAGTTTTAAGGTCAAGACACCTAAAACCAATCATTTAAGAGATTATGTATGCAATATGGAGCTGGATTGTTGCAAAGTAATTTTTCCTCCGCAGAGAAATAGGGTTCTTGAGGTTTGGAAATTTTTTCAAATTTTTTTTTCGAGTGTGCAAATAACTGTGAATTTTTGAACCAAAAAGTGTTCAAAAACTAGAAACCAACCAATAGGCTCACATGAAACCGACCACCATGACACCAAAACTTGATCACTCTACTACCACCAAAATATTCCCATATGATTCCCTTTCTACCAATCATGCTTCATACTTTCTTCTAGATCTCCCAAGATTTTAAATCTGAAAACTTGTCGGAATTGGAGAAGTCTAGTGATCGGTTTTGGGGACCCGGTCGGCTATGGGTGTCTCGACCATACACCAAGTTGGCTCGGATGCAATAATTTCCCATCTCAAAGAGATCATAGAATATGCGTTGACAGTAGGTCACTTCTGCACATGTGAGAGGAATCATTCAGACAAAATTGATTTTAAATGATTAAACTGATTAATGAACTTAGACGTGGAATGATCTAGTGAATAGTGTGTAGTTCATGTATATGCCATGACTCACCGACTACTGTGCGATCCTGAATCCATGTTGCCGAGCGCATCGAATGTTAATTTTCACTTCATTTTTTATTTCGAAGGTATGGGTTATCATATTATATTTCTCACGTGAGTAACTTGTGAATACTGGCAGACTGGATTTACTTCGAAATCCAAGAGTGTCCGTTTTCGGCAAGGAAGGAAATACAAGATGCATCGCACGTGTCGAGGAGCAACTTGTGCGTACGGGAGAGATGGCAAAGACAGCAACCGTGCTGCAAACGAGGGTGCCCAAAAAACCATTGCATGGAGGTCTGACAAGCACCACTGCTCATACAACCACTGTACCGAATTCGGCTTTGGAGTTTACTTTGGTCTTTACTTCGTTCTAGAATCTAGAGTTGTTTCCGAATCATCGTGGACAAGGCTTATTCTCCGAGGTGTACTTTTATTCTCCTAATATTTCACTTTTCGAAAATATAATAACTTCATTTTGTTTCCTGGCTTCGACACAAATGACCATATGGCTTCGTGGAAATACATGGTTTTCCTTTTATCTAATTTTCCTTTTAACTTTTTTTTGTTTTGTTTTTTGAAACAGTTGATCTCAACCTCAATGCTGAGGAGAAGCGGTGAACATTCCAAGCAACCGGCTGGTCAATAGCTAAATAACAAACCAGCAAAGAATTTGTAAGTACATGGCTTGGAGGAAGTTCACCTAATTAATGAATGTGGTCATGTCAAGGGGTGATAGAATATTAGAGACACAATTATTTTCTCAGATTATCCCAATTATTTCAACTTATCCTTTTATTAGATTTGTTGATTCAACTTTTCTCTGACTTGCATAAATAGTACGTGGTACAAATACTGTGATGTCGTCGCCCAAGCACTGTAAGGCTCCACAGTTTCACCCAATAATTTTCCATAATTTCCATCCAATAATTTCACCCTCACTGTTCAGAAGACTGGATTTATGGAAGCTTGGTTTCCTCCGAGTTACCGGCACTGTGCAAAATCGAAAGAATAAATCCACCAAAGTCTTACCAAACCTGTCAATATTGCAGCAGAACGTGCACTACAAACGAGGTCCATCATATGACTCCGTGCTGGTAACGAACAGTGAAGTCTGGAAATTCTGGATTCTCCAATTTTTGAAGTCATGACAAACTTTAGCGTTTGCAAGCATTTTTAATTGCTTTATCATTCATGCTCAATACTGTTAACCCGTAAAGGACCATTGTCCTAGAATGGGCTTTTTAAAAATTCAGGCATGTACCTGTGACTTCAATTGAAGTCGAGATTTTTTGAAACTTTTTGTGAAAGTAGGTCATAACAAGAAATTTGAGGAAATCTTGTTTTTTTTTTTTTTTTCAATTGGACATTTATAAAAATAGTTATGGTACCCGAAGTGGAAAAAGCTGTTAAATGGGCAATTCGAGCAGCCATGCTAAATACATCAACTACCTCTGAAAAAAATTCTATAAATACTTCATGATGTCATCTTTGAGGTTTCCAAAAAAAACGACTTTGAGTGCATAATTTTCACTCCACAAAATATGAAAATTTTCTCATTGTATCGGGCAGTGTACAAAAAAAACTTTTTTTTTCCTTTATAAAAGTTAGAATAAATATTATTTTAGGTTTTTCTTTTTTGTAGTGAAAAAATATGGACATCAATCTTTACTTTGACCGTTTGGATTGGGACTTTATTAAAAAAAGGAATTTATAGGAAAGTAATAAGATTTAGCACTTTTATGTATTCAACTCAATAAAAATATTGTTTTCAACATGCTACACTTGAATTTTTGGTGTATTTTTTTTTATAAAATTACCGAACTTTGTCTTCTTTGACAAGCACCAAAACCTTCAAAATCCATAATGCAAAGAACCTAAGAAAAAAAAAGTTAGAGTGTGACAACTTAGTCCAAACTCTTGTCAAAAAAGTTTGTTTTTAAATTTCAATTGCTATAATCTTCTAATCTATACATTTGATTATATTGAAATTTTTGGAGCTGTTTATTACAATAATCCAATTGAAGATCTTACGGTTAGAAATAGAAAATAATGAGTTTTTAGTCATTCAAGCTTTTTACATTGGAAATGGCAGTTTTGGAGCGTTTTTTGGTGAAACATAGTCAAGGAACTTTAGGGGTTAAATCCCTCCTCAAAATAAATATTTGGCTTCCCTACTAAACTTAGATGTCCACTATTTTCACCAATTGTTAATTTTGTGCACATTGAGAAGCTGATAGAGTCGTTGTAATCAAAGGATCTGGTAACTTACACTATTTTGCTGTTGTTACCAAGCACTTCAATCCTGATTTTTGGATATGCTGTAATTGTTCAATGGAGTAGCAAAATTTTCAGAAGAATTCACAAATATCAAAGTCCTGAACAGGAACTCTGCATGCATCTGTTGCCATCCAGATTCGGTGTCTGGTCGTCCCTAGGCTTCACTTTGCACTTACATTTTTACTCATATTTTACTTTATTATGTCTACAACTACTTGACTTTATTTTTAGATGACATTTACTTCATTCCATAATAGATTATTAATGGTTAAATACTTGGATATTTTTACATTATTTATTTTACTTTTGTTCAGATTGTCCATGTATAATTTACATGTAATAAGAGTATATAAGAGTTTTAGATTTTTGTTATATTTAAAATTAGACTCAATTTTTTTTTTGTAATTCTTTGTATTTATTCTTTTAGTTTACTTATGGGAAAGCGTAAGACCAAGGCCAGACCAAAGCCTATTAAGAAGCGAATAAAGTTGGATACTGAGTTTAAATGTCCATTTTGCTATCACGATAAGTCTGGGCTTATGAAATGAGAAGAAAACCAGATGAACTGCATGTAGCAATTTTGAATTGAAAGATTTTTGAGGAAATTGACTATTTGTGTGAACCAATTGACACATATAGTACATGGCTTGACGCGTGTGAAGAGGTCAACAACCCACAAGTATAACAAGAGAATAAAACTATTCAATAAATTCATTTCACATCCAATCAAATAAAATGTTATAAGAAAAGATTGTTCACTTATTGTTTGTTCAAAATTCTCAATAAAAAAGGAAAAAAAAAAAAGGACACTGTTTCTCCAAAGTTGTACATTTCTGTATTTGAATCAATGATCGGGGAGATTCGGCAGTCAGTTGTAAATTAGTTGAATGAAGTTGTCAAATTACCGATTCCATTTGAAAGAGTTAGGGTTTTTTCGGACTCGTATTTTAAATATTACCTAAGTATCACATGGGTATCACCTAGGTATCGTGTAGGTATCATACAAAATTACCGAATGCTTTTATAGAAAAGGAGATAATAGCTGGATTGTATTAGAAACTTCCCAAACAGTGATTTGAATCCCGTCCAACAATCAAATTTTCGGAAGATTAACACATTGCTGTTCTTATATCAAACTAAGGTGGAGGCACTTATAACCGACCAGTTAAGAGATTTGCCACTAAGATTGAAG
Organism: Ceratodon purpureus; assembly: GCA_014871385.1. Lineage (NCBI taxonomy): Eukaryota > Viridiplantae > Streptophyta > Bryopsida > Pseudoditrichales > Ditrichaceae > Ceratodon > Ceratodon purpureus. The sequence goes on along the minus strand of CM026424.1, from coordinate 19,451,919 downwards.
GTGTATAAGTTGAGAGAGATTTTTCCTTGAAGGGGAAATAGGTTTAAGGAGGAATGCAACTTTAAATGTCATGTTTACTTCAGTATTTTATTTACTATGAATTTTGAAAGACATTTTTTTTGTAATACATACAACCGATATGTAGGCACACCTAAAACCGACCACCATGACACCAAAACTTGATCACTCTGCTACTACCAAAATATTCCCACAGGATTCTCTTTGATTCCCTTTGATTCCCTTTCTACCAATCATGCTTGATACTTTCTTCTAGATCTCCCAAGATTTTGAACAGTAGGTGGTTAGAAATGGACGTCGGAAATGGAGAAGTCTACTGATTAATTATGGGTACCTGGTCGGTTATGGGTGCCTCCACCTTCCTCCGAAATTCAGGATTTAGGACCAGTGTGTTAAATCGTCGACTTCAGAATGCTCGGCTTATATGTCCACCACCTTTTCCCGATAACACAGTCCAGTGGGTTAGCAACCGACAAGGCTAAAATTGTAGTGCCAACCGTATTCCCAAAATTGCGTCTTAATAAGCAGCCAGTTTGAACTAGGTACGATGTGCAGAAAAATTCTCTGTTACATGCCCATGAATTCTCCCCGCATGTGCTTGGAGTCCAAACCCCTAGAACATAATTCAAATCACTTGTATATGTTCCTCTGACAAACTAGAGCTGCACGCATTCGACCGTCTCATAGCCTTCCTGGCAACGATGCTCCTGACAACAATGACATCGTTTCGGTACAAGGGCAAACTCTGGAAGAAACTCATCAGTCTAATCGTAACCATGCCTTCCGAAATGTGTGCGTATAGATAGGTAGAGAAGCATGTCTAGAAGAGTAGATACATGACTGCCATCACTGATTTCAACGTCACAAGCTCCCCACATACATGTCGTGACGACTGCTTTTGACTGCAACACATCTCATCATTCCCGCACCTTAAAATAAGCACATCAGGTCTCTAATTTGTGAATGCCGCTACTCATTAAGCAATTGTGATTCAGGAACCGTCTCTCATGGAAGGTCATCCGAATTTCTGAGAAAAGAATTTTGTCACGAGAATAATGCAACGAAATCCCACTGACGTATCCTTCATGTAGGTACTCAAAATACAAGCTCGTGGGGCTTGACACCAGACTTCAAACTAAACCTGGCACTCAAGTAGGTCTTCATCTCGGGGACTGCTTCAATTAGGGGGATCAGCTTGGCATCAATAGCCTTCTGGTCCTCTTTCTTCTCCTCGGGCAAGCTCTTCTCCTCCTTCTACAATGCCGAATCCCAACGTCAGATTTGATGCAGGCGAGTGCAGACATTCACATTCGATGGTGAAAAATCCCTAAAAAACTGGTACACAGAAGTCTACGTTGAGAACATAAGTCAGATTGAATCGCTTACCTCCTTCTCAGCTTCAAAGAACTCGGACTCGCCCTTCTTCGCCTTGGTCACCGCCCGCTTGAAGTAAGCATCAGAGTACTTCGCAACATCAACTGACGAAATGTCAATCTTGGTTGAGGTAGCAATCACGTAGGCCTGGTTCACCCTTCTCAGAGGAACACCGTTGACCTTGAATGGGCCTGCCAGCATTTTCAAAACATCACAGGTTATTACTACGGTGTATTCACCTCAGTAGCACAAACTGAGTGCCTACCTAGACCTTTATGGTAATATAGCAGGCTCGAAACAACACCGATTCATCAGCTTACCAGTAACCAAGAGAAGGCCAGACTCCAACTGCTTCAGGAAGACAACGCGCTTGCCCTTAAAGTTACCAGCCAACAAGATGAGGACAGTCCCTGGGGTGATGCTTGTCCTGCACAAATAAATATGGTACGTTCACTTATTTGTCCAAAGATCCTAAACTCAGATCAGGAACACCGTCCAGCCCTAACCACAATCAGGATCCCATTACGAGAAGTCCAAATTCGACCGATAATTACCACTACTGGGTACAGCGAATTCCCTTTGCGGATCCACCAAGACAAAGTGCAGATGCAACCCCCAGTATCCCCCATTCCCGGCTCCATTGAAATGACTCACTATCTGCTATTATAGTCTCTGTAGCGAAACGTGATCATCTCGGATTATTGCAACGAAACATTTGACATGAACCTCAAAGCAGGTACCCGAAGTGAAAATTTCGCCACATCACGTTCAACACCTAAAACCCTCCAAAACCCTAAAATTCAACTACAGCAGCTCAATCAAAATGCGAGCCAGAGAGAGAGAAACTCGTACCGGAGCTTGGGCGCATTGATGACCTTGTTTTTGTGCAGGGGCTTGGCGACGTCATCGGCGGGGTAGAACTTGGGCGCACGCACGGCCGGAGTCTCGGCAACAGCGGCCTTGGCGTGGGTGGGGAAGGTGCCTCCGTTCTTGGCCTTGATGGCCCAGAGGCCCCGCTTGTGGTAGGTCTTGGACCTGCCGTTGCGGCCGATGCCGCGGACGAGCTCCTTTGGCCTGCTTACTCTGGTGGGCTTGGCCATCGCTGCGAATGCGAGTAGCGCTAGGGTTTGGAGACGCAGAAAATGCTCGCTGCAAAAAGAGCCCCTACCTCGCTCTGCCCCGCCCTTCTCCCCTCCCGTGAGCCCCAAACCCTAATCAGAAACCCCTCTCATGGATGAATGAATGAACCCCACCTCAGTCCCCATGGATGAATTTGGTTCATATATTTTTCAAAGAACTCTTCAGAAGATACCTTTGAGTTTAAACTCTCTCTTCCTATTACAGTTTAGCATCCTTTATGTTACATAGTTGAAGTTATATTTGAATTTGAATTCATAATGACATACTGCTGGCACACCCAATTCAGAATTTTTAGTGAAAAATATTAGAATGTAAATATATATTTACATTTAATTATAAATACAAAATGTATGTTTGTTTTGGGACAAAACTATGAGAGAAAATGAGAAGGGATCATAACATACATAGACGTTGTTATTGAATGAATATGTACTTTACATTACAACCTATCTAAGTTCAAATATCAAACTGTATACAATGGGCCTAGAAATACCAAAAATTGTATACATAAACAAATTTGCATATTAGAAATAAAATTATTTTTTTGAACTTTTTTTAAAAACAAAAATCATAAAGAGGAAATGATTTTATATTCATATTTTATCTAGATGACAATTTTTCAATGTAAAAAGTATTCCAAATTTCCGAGTGGTTGTATAGGTTCATCGTAAATTCAAACTAGAACTTAATCAATGTCAATATATAGCTTGATCTACCATTCTATCCAGAATAAAGGAAACACAAGAATCTAATCAATCAACATTAATCTCCTAAAATACAATTTATGGTCACATTTTTATCAATTCTAATGATAATTTCACGTACAACTTGCAAGTCTTGACATTATGATATTTCTACATTATCTCATTATGTAGTACCTTGTAGAAAAACCTTAGAGCATTCATAGTTTCAAAATGTTTTTACCAATTCTGCCCAAAGATCAGAACTTAGCATTCCAAAAAAACAACAAGTGTATGTCAATTTGTGTCATAAAGAATGTAAGGCCTGTTTGAATAAACTTGCGTTAGAAAATCCAAACTACATATGTTGTCCAATATGCACAATAAAAATAAATAAAAAATTTAGTAACCATATCAAATATATATTTGATATGTTGGTATCTGAAGGTTTTGAGATAGATTCTCTAATAGAATTTCATGATAACTTAAAAAAATTACCAACTTTTTGAAGCAAGGCAGTAAATCATAGAAGAAAAATTTTACAAGGTCGTATGTTATTTTTCAGAGTACCTTTGATACACAAGGATTTTTTGAATGTTTAGTGTTACAAAAGTTTGTTCTTGAAGTTGATATGCGCGTTGGAATAAAACATTCAAATGTACCAAATACATGTGGTAAAATAGATGATCAAGCACGTTTGCGGCAAAACAATAACTACAACAGAATTTGGGCAGATATTTATGAAAACAAAATTATATTTCCTAAAACAACATCGCATATATTGTTATTAGATGGTATCTATATCTTGAAACATGACTTAGTCAACTTAAATGATATATCTTTTCAAAATATTTTATTGATTCACATACTGAATATAAGTCTTCTTTCAATTACTCCACACTCATATCAATAATGAATATGTACTATGAAAGCTCTCCTTTGGAAGCAAAAAAATAAATCAAAAGGATCCTAAAAGAGGGAATTGTAAATTCCTAAGTCATGATTTCACTACATATGAAGGAGAGAAGTCTCTTAGAAATATAGTAAGGTATGATCAAAAAAAATTTATCCAAGAATTTACAAGAGGCTATTAGAAGCCAAGGAGACACCATTGCAGCAATAATTTGGGAACAATTCAATATGTGTGAGGATTTGATTGAAACATTTTTCCAAGATCAAATTTGAACCAATGGTTCTCTTAGACATTTGCTTAGAGAGATCCGAGGCACCTTTACATCAATTACACATATCGAAGAACTCTTATATCAAGCATCACATTGACAATTCAAATTTTGCAAACAGCTTTAGAGATCAATGACATCAACCATGATCTTTTAACACCTAGAATGACCATAGAGTGAAGCTGAAGTGTTAAAAATGCATATAATAGAAACTACGTATAGATTCAAATATTCGATCTAAAAGTTAATTGCCTAAAAGTTAGGATTTATGAACGGGGAGCACGTGTTTTTGCGTCATATAGATGTCATTCTTCGTCGAGATATAGATGGATTGGATGGTGTCATACTTAGGCAATATTTGCTTAACCACCTGCTCTGCCACTTTTTGCAGCTAACTCCAATGAACAAATCCATGGCCACACTGATAGATCAGAGAATGAAGGTTCCGTCATTTTCTTCGACATCTTGTCGATGTAGAAGGACAATTATTCCTTTTGCCCTTCGCCATCCACATCTTCTCCAATTGGAACGTTTCGGAGGTCCATCAGAGGAAGCCTTAGAGGTTTGGAGCTATTATACCTCCAATTCAAACCTAGCGCAAGAGACACTCTGTTTTGGGTCCTCAGTCTAGCCTTTGCCTTTTTGCCCCGGACATCTGATTTCAAAGGAAGGAACGATTCAAAAAATGGGAAAACGTAGGGAAATTTCTCCACATAATCCCGAGCGCGTTTGCGTTTTCCTTCATTTGTTAACCTCTTCGCAAAGTACTCGCTTCCCGGCAAATACAACAGTGAATTGTAAGTTCCACTTGAAATTCTTTGTTCCTTCTTCCATTTCTTCCACTGCTCTCCGTCAATCGATCTATCGGAGGACAACAACATCTTGAGGTCTTTTCTGATGTCCACAATCTCCTCCTCTATAATCTTCTTCCGCTTCCATCGCTCTACCCATTCGTATCTAGTATGGTGAGAAGGATGGACGTTCATAGTCTTGAAGACTATGACCTTCGAAAACGGTTCCTTCCATTCTGGTGTGCGGCCTAGAAGGTGTTGGACATACACCTAGAAATCTGCATCCTTGAAGTGTCCAAAATGCTTGAAGAACTCACGGTTTAGATAGAATTTTGGGCTTAACTTAAACCCATCTTTCTCTCTTTACATCTTACCTGTGTCATGGTTGATGAGCTCACGGCTATGGTGCGTCTCGATGAACTCCTGCCACATAGCAAAGTGCTCATTCTCTACGATTATCAGCTGTATCTCACTCTTTAAATCAGTATGAATTACTACACTTTTTCCGTCTTTGTTGAGGTTAATGGCTTGAAATTTACTGATAATTGCTTGTGTAAATTTCTGCAGGAAGAACCAGAAGGAAGTAAGATTACTGGAAAGTCTTATAGCAAGAATATTATTTCGACTCGAGGGTGATGACGTTGTTCCAAGAATCATTCCTGGATCCTCGAATCAAGGATAAAGAACGGGAATGATCATTACAAAGTATTGAACTAATTATAAGAGCACTAAGTAGTCTGTAGGAGCTTCATAGTTTCAGAAGCAATAATAACATAATGAAAATTGATTATGTGATCAATGTGCAACTTACAGCGTATGGAGTGTAGTTTACAATGGCACCATTTTTGTGTCTCTCATTGTCATTCTCCTTATCTGTTGGCCGTCCCGACACAATCCAAATTCTCCGTCCAGAAATGAGCTCCCATCCCCAAGTAGGTTGAACATGCTCTAAATGGTTAGCAGAGTTGTAGAATTTGGAGATCTGAGTCAACTTATCGGCATCAAAGGTCTACACAACGAATGCATCCCACGACGCTAGCTCGTTCCTCCATGCTTCTCCACAACCTCCAAGCTGAAGCTCAACAAATGCCGTAATGCTATGTTGACCATTGATAACCATGAATTTTTCATCCTTAATCTCTGACTAAGAGGAAGGCTTGGTCTTCAATAAGTTCCCATCCTCATCGACTGGTGTGAGGCAAATTTTTTGTCTTTGCCTCTAGTCTCCAATCTGAACAAGTTGCGCTTTCATACTCTCTACAATCTCCCTCTGGAGGCGTTGTATAATATATTTGTCTTTAGCCAGAATACATTGGCTAATCTCGACACTATAGGATTGCTGCCCAAATATATAGCAATCCTTACATTCACTCCAAAAATCTGACTGTAGTTTGGCAAACTTCTTATACTCTGGAACCGCTTCCAGTTTCTTTCCTTTACTGCGCTCGACTTGCGTGAGTCCGGAGCTTGAGCTACCTCCCCCGCTAGGTGACTTTCTGCGCTTTGAAGCTTGGTCTAAAGATCTTGTTCCATTTGCGTTACGCTTTTGATGTTGAGCTGGGACAACAGAAACTGAGTTGTTCGAGTTCCAGCTTCCTTGTGTCCCCGAGGTTGAGATTTCTTTTGTCGATGCAAATGCTAGTTTGCGCTTTCCTTTGCTCCGGACATGGACATTTTGAGGCACTGTTTCTGCCCAATGCAGCAACGTCCTGTAAATAGACACAATCCTCCTATATACTCTTCCTGCCGCTTGTCTTTACCCATGGCACATAAATCTTTTCCAACTTAGCCCGTAGTGCTTCGAGTGCGGATCCGATAAGTTTCTTCAACAACCCATATATATCAAACTGTGCCCCAAAATCTTCACCAATCCTCACTAGAATGGTGTAAATATGTCCTTTCTCAACATCATTCTCTGTTACTTTCGACAATGTGATGCCAATGTAGTCGGGTGGAAATGTTTTGATGATACTGACCTTCTCATCGATTCTTATTGATAAAAACGGAAGTGACTCATTCTCTCTATGAAGGAGGTAGACATAGTTCTTGAATCTGGACACTCCCAGTGTCCAACTGTGCACACAATAGCAAATCTTCACAACTTTCCATAGTTTAAAGTGCCATCTTCAATGAACGGTCTGTCAAGATAAGGGTTCTCAAACTCAACCAAGAAAGGAGCACTTCCTTCGTAGTCGTAGTCATCTTCAGAGTCTATCTTGAGATCCAATACATGTGACACGTTAAAGTTAGACATAATTTGGAGTGCTATATAGATCAATATAGGTTAATATTATTAATAAATCCTCTTTGCAGTAAAATTCACTAATTATGTACAAGTCTATTCTCAACATGGAAGATTGCAATGGATAGGTATTGACATATGTCATTGGTGAACCTTGTTATTTTTATTTTAAAATTCTAACCCAAACTTTGTTGAACTTTCGAGTCACACACCTTTCCAATTATAGAATTCAAATACAAATTATAATTTTCCAATAAAACGGTCCAATCTTACTAAGGTTCAATGGGCACTAATTTGGTCAAGGTTAAATATCATTATTAGCATCACTAACTTCAATACACATAGTTTAAAAGAAAAATCACCCAAAAATTATAGTCTTGTTCTTTTGACCTCATAAATTAGTAACTCCCACGTAACCTTGGCATTAAGTGCAGATGGGCGCACAAACTTCCAGTTTAAATGCTCGGAAATACACAGGCTCTTCTTAGAGTAACTTGAAGTAACTCCTTGTCTGCAGGCTAATTCCAGAACCCTGCAGTGCCTTGGATGATGAACGCTCCAAAAGTGTCATCGGCTGTGTACCCCGTGCAGGCCGACACTTGGAACACCACCAGCTACTAAACTCCTTCGAAGAAATGCTCACCCCAAACCAACACCATCTACGCCTTCGTTACACCAAACCCAGTCCCCTGTACGTTTTAGTAACATATCCACGGCTTCAGGGCAAAGTGACGGCTCTGGGCATCATCCTCCCAAATCTCCAAAGTTCAGCTACGCGAACGACACCAGACTTATTATTCGCAACTGCCAGCCAGAGCTCGGACGCCATGGCGACGCTGATCTTCTCCCCATTGCATGCATGCAGTGCCGCCCCCACCCTCCCCTCCACCTCTCCGTAATCCTCTTCCCTCATCCTCTCCGCACTTTGCTTCAAGCCTGCCGCTTGCTGGACTTTGCTGGACTTAATTGTAACATGTTTATCTTAGTACTAATTGGTATGCTTAGCACTGCTAGTAGACTTGCAGTATGTTGTGTGGCAGCTGGTTTGATTGAGCTCGGTGGACAAGCTGGTTGATGTATCATGGAGATTTTGTAGATGAAGATCAGTTGGTTTTGGAGTGGTGAAGAGATGAGCTAGTTGATGACAGAGTTGAAGTCCTTGTAGTGGTTTAAGTGATCTTATCCGCTTTTACATTTTGGGACAACATCAGGATGGGCAGGGCAGGAGGGATGGATTGGTTCTAGTTCAATCAGGATATGAAGTGTTTCATTTCATAAGTTGATGTGAAGTGGAGGATTGTGAGCTGAATGGTGTCTACGTGTTTTTGTGGCTGTCAGTGTGTTTTGTTTGAGAATTTCTATCGATTAGGTGTTTATCTGTTGGGAATGAATGGAGGGTATCGCACGGTTGGGAATTGGGTGCGTGTTAGTGGGTCTTTGTATTCACAACGATTTTGTCTGTGCTGTGTCGGAGCAGGGTGATTAGAGCCCTGAATGTTTCGAGCATCCAATATGTGCAACCCTGCGTGAATAAGTTTGGGACAAACATTTCAGAGCTATCATCTAGAAATTCACGGCAAAGTAAAATTTCTGGGAGGAAATTTGTCTCAAGAACGCCTATCGTGACAGCCAGGTAGACCTTCTACCTTAGCAGATTCTGTTACTTTTTGAGATTATTAACTGATTTCAAACAAATTGACATGCGATGTGACGGCATTAGGTATGCGTTGCAATGCGTTCTATTTTCTGATACATACATGCTTGGTGGGGTGCAGCTTTGAGAATCATGGGATTCTTGATTCTAAATCCACAAGTCCGCCGCCGCTATTCGACGGCACAACTAGGTATGCATTTTTCTTCTCTACTGCACGGCATTGCTCTGTTTCATGTTGTGATTGTTAGTAATATTTCGCCAGTGGCTATGAAGTGGTTATGGTGCCTAATATGTTATCCAAATCATGTGATTTTCTATGTTATTGTTGTTGAGGATTGTGTGATTTCGATCTCTAACTGGTTAGGAGAGCTTTTTGAATGTAGGCTGTACTTCAGCTCCAGGTGCCCTTATGCACAGCGAGTCTGGATTGCTGTAAAGTACAAGGTAATCATGAAGTGAAATTGGAAATAAGCCTTTCATTTTAATAGCCCTGAATAGCCTTGGTTACAACCAAATTTTGTCATGAGGATTTTTATGTGGCGAATCCAGTCATTTCAATTCAATATTGTAACGAATGGCATGGGTTTGAGCTTGTAGCAATAGCAATAACAGTACCAGGTTTTGAAGACGTCAAGACCTTACCTACAAATATGACATGGTAGAATGTGAAACATTTGAATCGCTGGATTGTTCTCTAATTTGTCTGCGGGGATCCAGAAATCTTCATTTCTTATGCCGTTGATGGCTTGATGGGTGCAGGGTCTGGATGATGTAGAGTGCGTTGAAATTAGTCTATCTGATAAGCCCGTATGGTACAAAGAAAAGGTTTACCCTGCCGGAAAAGTAAGGATTACACTCTCTCTGATTCGTTCGTTATGTTATTCACCAATCTGGATTCGATCGAGTTACCTCATTTGAAAATAATTTCACCTCTGAAGTTATAACAGCTTTGGGCTTTGTATTCTACCTAATATGTTGTTGAAATATTCAGGTTCCAGCTCTGGAGCACGATGGTAAAGTGATTGGTGAGAGTATGGATTTGCTCTACTACTTAGATGAGCACTTCGAAGGGCCGAAACTTGCACCTGTTGTAAGCAATCTGCACTTACCCTTTTGTAAGTTGTTTACCTAGTTTGTATAGTTTGCTCTCCTGAAATTATTGTGTTCTAATTTGCATGGTGTGGATGCCAATGTGAGCGAGCAGGGGGGAAACAAGAAACAGGCAGCTACAGAACTTCTAGAATATAACGACACTTTTAACAAAGTAGGTTTCACAGGATTGAGCATGAAGGATTCAACTCCAGATGAAATCAGCAAGGTCGTAGGTATGGCACCGAACGTGAACCACTCCAAATTGGCATTCTTGTGGATTGGGCATACGATTTACGAATTTCTGAGGGTGATTATTTGCATTTTTTTATCCACGCCACTATCATGTCTTTTATTTCTGGAATTTTTCCATGCGGCAGGGTAGAAGGTTAGACCTCACTCTCATGTTAACCAAGTTTTTCATGTGCAGCTCCTGCATTCGATTACCTAGAAAACGCTCTTGCAAAGTTCTCAAGTGACGGACCATTCCTTTTGGGAAATTTCGGGCTTGTGAGTTAAACTTATTACCTTTAATCTACCATTGATTCAAAAAAAGATTGAACCATTTTCAATATGTCATATGTTTGAAGATTACTTATCCGTTGTACTTCCAACAGGTGGATATTGCATATGCTCCCTTCATCGAGAGATTTGAGCTTGCATTTGGTGAGATTAGACACTTAGACATCAAAGCAGGCCGACCGAAACTTGCTGAGTGGATTGAGGTAAAGTTGCTTTCTATGGTCAAGAATTAGAAGTTGTCTTTGAGAGAAGTTATCAATTTTGAACCTTAAAAACGCATGTTATATGCCGACCGAATGGCTTAGCAGTTACATATTAATTCTATCTACCAAAGTGCTTCATAACAAGGCCCGTTTTCCGGAGCTGGTGCTAGACTATCGGCCTAAAAATGAATTTCGTTCCCTTGAGCAGGCCATGGACAAGGTGGAAGCATATTCCAGCACGAAGGTTGAGCGCAGTGCTCTGCTCGAATTATACAAAAGGATGCTGGTAAGGCCTTTCTTTGAGAATGTAAGCATAATGTAAGACAAAAATCTATGACTGTTACAAGATTGTTGGTGACATCACTATTTTAGAAGCTTGTGATACTTACAGTCATGTAACTCAATAAGGGGCTTCATGCAGTATACAATATAATCCCTAATGAGGCAATACTTGTCATTGAAGCTCATCAGATTAATATTTTTCCTGGAGTTTGCAGGATAACGACTATTTCAAAAGAGTTGGTATCGTTTCAGACCAAAGCAATGCTGGTGGAACGCCAGTAGCTGTCAACTGAAAACGTATGTTATGGTTCACATCACTCATGTATACATATGCAAAACTGACAACATGAAAGGGTTTCCGTTGGGGTTAGATTACAAGATTTGTTTTATTAATCTTTAACTAGTCACAATAGTGGTGGCAAATTAGGACAATGGCTTGATTGTGACACTAAAAATTGAATCAAGCGCTTACCTCATGCATTTTTGTAGATCTACAGCAATCAGTTAAGTGAGGTGGTGTTTCAAATGGTCCACTTTAGTGATCCAATTTAATTTGATAGCACCTTCAGTGTTCTCCATCTCTCTTGGACATCATTATTGTAGCACTGCATTCTGGACCAATAGGTTTATGTACTTGAGTTTGAGATGTCTTGATCAAGCTTTTGAATTTGTGGAAAATGTATAGAAATTTGAAGTGTTTGTATGACTGTGGTGGACGACATGGCAGATTCAGTTCCGAGATTGGCTCTGCTTCGTTTGGGCGTGTTCACTTCAACATAATACATCTTCAAACTATGAGATTTGAGTGACCTCATCTCTGTGCTGAAATATAAGTTTTGATTGTTTGATACAATCAAATATGATTGTAGTGAAGATGTCATACAAGTTATAATCTTAAAGTTCATTTAAAAATCAATTTAGTCAACCTTGTCTACTCTAAGTTTATCTTCCATGGAGATTCCATTTTAAATTATTAAATATTAAATTAAACGGTTACATTACATATCACTATATATTTTTTAATGTAGAAAGATCAAAATTTCTTTGCACTTCAACAAAACATTATGTATAGAAAGATATAACTATTTTAGATGTTTCCAAAAGCTTAAGACTATCACCATATGACTATTATTGATAAAAATATGGGATGTAAAAAAGAAAAGAAAAGAAAAAAGAGAGGTTATATTAATCACATCTTGTCCAAAGCTCACTCAAAATTTGCTCATAATAATTTCATCTAACAATTCTCAACAAATCTTTCCAATGAACCCAATATCAAATGCTAATTACTCCAATTAGTGAATTCAAAGGTGCCCATTGAGAATGTAAGTATTCCTACCAATTGGATGATTCAAGTCAGTCCTCCTTTAAATTAGTCCTTCTTTCATGGCCCCCTAGAGCTAAATTAAAAACCAAAACCCCAAATTTAATCAAAACTCATGGTATCCAAGTCACATGCCAGATGCCTTTACAAATAAGCCTTGCATATCCCATTCCTCAACAACTGTGATCCTATAATCCGGAATCCCAAAATTGACTATTCAGTAGCCGTAGGGACTGGTCCCTGCCCTTTACACCCCCACCCAACCAAAACCCCCCACGTCAGCACAACCCCCCGAAGAGGGCTCGAAACTGGAGCCGCCCCACAAGCAACTTCCCCCAAAAGTACTACGATCTAGGCATCCACGTCACCAAGGGCACTCCCAGTCCCTCATCCCCGCCCCCGCGGAATAAGGCCCCCCTCTAACCCAAAACGAATATCATCCCCAATAAACGAATATCATCATCTAGAAACAGATCTCATCTCTGGGTAACGAATGTCGACCACTAATCTACTTCCAAGTTTCATTCATCGACCAAGTTGACTTGCCGGCGCCGAACGGGGAGCCCATTAAAAAATCTAGATCGCGGCATCGCATCGCATCGCATCGCGCCTCACAGTTTCGCTCAGGCTCGCTCGCTTTCTCAGGCTTTCGCTTTAGATGCCAGCGTCGGCGGTGGCGCGATTGCGTACTAGCTTCGTCGCCGGGGAGTTGCGCGTGTGGTCCGTCGTTGGGAGTTGAAATCTAGCTAGATGGTGCGGGGAGTGGGTTGCTAGGGGAGTTCCTGCAGGGAGGAGGGTGGGGAGGACTGGTGGGGATGGGGGAGGAGTTGCAGTGATGGGGGAGGGTGAGGGGGTGGGGTGAGGTGGGGAGGGATGGAGGGAGGGGCTGCTCCTGCTGTGGGGGTGGGAGCAGGGGCGGAGGGGGAGGTGGAGGTCGTGGATCGGCGCCGGAGGTTGGGGTCGTATTGGCACCGGAAGTCGTCGGCGTGTTTGCGTTACGGCCCGGTGAGGGTGCTGTTCGTGGTGCTGGGATGGGTGGTGGCGTGTGGCGTCGGGGCCGTGTTGTGGCGGGACGCGCTCAAGTTCATGGAGAATGAGTTTCTGCTCAAGTGCGAGAATCGGAGAGAGGTGGGTTGGGTTTTTCTCGTGGCTAACGTTTTTTCGGGGGAGAATTTTGGTTGGAGTGAGTGGGTGGTGAGAGTTCGGTCTTAGGTGTGCAGTAGTTGAGCGGAATTCTGTGAATGTATCGTTGTTGGAGGTTTGGAATTCAACTTTGAAGTTGGCAGAATTTGGTCCTTTGACGGGATGATCGAATTGACATCCCATGTATGCAACAGTAGAAGAGTTATCTAGCTAGTGTGAAGAGTCTGTTGAGGTGCAGATGCCGAATAGGTTTCCAGGAATGAATTAGCGTGTGCTATATAATGCTTGCTCTCAAAGATAGACTTACTGTAACTCTGAAGCAACTAGAAATGAGGGACCGCCTTTGGAGTACTGTGCAAATGGCTACGGTTGGGCGCTACTGTTGTTCTTCAACTGGAATCTATGGAATTCCTGCAAGCAATTCGTGCAGTGTAGCATCAGTGATGCAAGCTTCTAGACCTCGGGGGTGGTCTAGGGTGGAATTCGCTATTAATCATGAGAAAAGAGTGTTTTAGGTTTTATGCTATGTGGATGGGGGAGATTTCTCATATGAAGTAGGGCAATGGCACCAGGTTTTGAAGTCCGAAGTGGAGAACAACCTGAATGCGTCGTTCGTGATAGTAGGGTTAGTAGCCAGCGTCCCTGACCTCAATAACAGCCAGTGGGTCAGCTATACGAGGAGAACGCTGTTCTTGCGTCCCACTGTGAAGACGCTCGTGTACCAGCAACGAGTGCTCGCAAGCGAGCGCGCTGCGTTTGAGAGGAAGTGGAACAGGAGCATTCTGTACATCACGGACGATTATCAGTTCATACGGCGGCCCGACAATGACACAGAGTATTCGCCCATTCTGTTCCAGACAGACGATGTGAATTTTACGTTTGTGGATGCCGGGGCGTATCCTTTGTACCGAGGCGCCATCGACGCTGCTCGAGACACAGGGCTCTTCACGCTCTCCGCTGTTACGCCAATTCCACCGAGTTCCTGGCAAGTGGGAGCTTACCTTGCGTATTATGGGCCTGGTCGAGATTACACCTCATTCTCGACCATTGCGGAGCGAAGGCAGGCTTGCAAGGGCTATGTGGGAACAGTCATGAACGTCACCGAAGTTTTTCAAGGTGTTCTGTCGAGGTAGGGTTATGTAACGGTGTTTTGTTTAGGTGACTGTGGGTTCGTATGCATCTGTTTGTGTTGTTGTTTCTCTAGCACGTAGTTTCGTTTCATGGTGCTGGTTTTCTGTGTGTTCAGGTTTACGGATGTCGACGACATGGATGTGGTCGCTGTTTTTCTTGTCGACCCTAATTCAGGGTTGTTCCCGCAATATAATTGTTCGGCTACAGCTTCCAGTTGCGCAGTGCCTCTGTTTGATCCCGCGCACCGGGCACATGAGTTTACCAAAGCTGCTGTGATGTGGGACTATGGAACGCAGCAATTCGAAGTGCGATGTCTTTCTAAGCATAATTTGAAGCTGTTGGCTCTGCGAGCTGTCATAGCATGGCCGCTTCTTATGTCACTGGTGGTCATCTTCTTCTCCATTATAGTCTACCTTGTGTTGAAACGAATGCAAGCTATTGAGAGGGATGTGTCTCTCATGGAGAAGATGAATGAGGAACTCAAGATCGCCAAGGTGGCTGCCGAAGCTGCGGACAAGGCGAAGTCCAATTTTCTAGCAACAGTGTCTCATGAAATTAGGTCTGAATCTCTGCTACCTATCCTGGTTTCTTGCAAGCGCTATTTTGATGCTTGGGCTGTTCAGAGACGGAAACCGTGAACTTTGTTACCGTTTCTTGCAGGTTTTATTAAATTTTCATGTGCCGTTTTGTATCTTGCTGAACGGAATTCTTTGTGGCCGTGTGATGCAGGACACCGATGAATGGAGTGATTGGTAAGTTCTGTTTGTTTGGAGCTATATAATTTGGCAAATGTCTGTCCTTGCATTAGTGTAGCATATTCTTAATTTTTGCGCTGATAATTATTTTAATATTAATTCCTGACTTAAAGCACATTGTTATATTTAGTTTTACTGTGCCAAACATTTTCTGGATTATATTTTGCGAGCGTTGAGTGGATGGTAGTATGTTTACTTTGTGATTGCTTTCTATGTCTATTGCTAATTGAGAGCACAACTTATTGCTAATCACGGGTTCCAGGGCAACGTCGCCATGCCTAAGATATATTATTCTGACTCCATGTTTCTGCGTTGGACTTGTTCAGGAATGACCAATTTGCTGATGGGAACAGATTTGACGGCCCAGCAGCTTGAATATGTTAAGGTTGCACAAGCGAGTGGCAGTTCTCTTATGTATGTTCTTGTCCCTTGCACTATCTCCTTCTACTTGAGTCCTCCCACACATTTTTTTAGTTTGTTACGGGTACACATCCAGCTAACTTTGTTACTGCAAAGCAACTGTGTTTAGCCCCGCCATGTATTATGAAGTTTTGCTACCATATTGCCGGTGAGACTGCGTCGTGAATATGTGTCTTTTGCACATTTGTAGCTCCTCTTTGACGTGTGCATGTGTGTATGATGTGATGGCAGTGCTCTCATCAATGATGTATTGGACCTGTCCAAGATTGAGGCAGGCAGAATGGAACTTGAGACTGTTCCTTACAATATCCGAAATGAGGTGGATAGCGTTTTTTATTGCTTTGACGAAAAAGCACAACAGAGGTCGATTGAGATGTCTATGCTTGTCCATGATACAGTACCGACTTGTGTTATTGGAGACCCTGGAAGATTCCGTCAGGTACATGCTTTTCTTTAAAGAGAGGACTTAAACATTGGTTATTGAGTTAATTACGGATACTGATCAGCCGGGGGTTTAGGGTCTAGAGGGAGGTTGAATATTTTCGAGTTCGGTTCTGATGGTTCAAAGGTCCTGTCGAATTAGGATCAATGACCCTTCAAGATAGCGCAGGGTTTATATGCATACGATCAATCAGCATTTTCGAAAATGCATACACCTTGCTACTTCTTCGCTACAGTGTTCTGTGCTGGTCTTTTCATTCTGAGAGAATGCTAGGTTTGAAATCATGGGATTTGGTCTCCTGTGCAAAGTCTCATCTTTTCCTTCTTTGTGCAGATTCTTGGTAACCTTGTTGGCAACGCCTTGAAGGTATGATGATTAACTTTCAAAGATGAAATGCTTGAATAATTTAATCACGGTAAAACTAAACTTTCATTTTCACCAATCAGAACATCGGTCTAAATATATATAGGATACATTTCTACTGCTCTTAACATCTTATGGAAATTTAATCTTCAGAGGGGTCAATTCTGACGATCGGCTCTTATTGTTTCCATTTACTTTTTTCCATCAGTTCACGAAGGAGGGTAGCATTCTTGTCTGTGTCCGTCTTTTGGACCCCAGCCAAGGAAACGGTTCAGAATTCACGGCTATCAATATTGACCATAA
The DNA here is from genome assembly GCA_014871385.1 of Ceratodon purpureus. NCBI lineage: Eukaryota > Viridiplantae > Streptophyta > Bryopsida > Pseudoditrichales > Ditrichaceae > Ceratodon > Ceratodon purpureus. Next base: position 19,434,862 of record CM026424.1, on the reverse strand, counting down.
AGATGCTGCTCCTGGAGACGTACAACTTTCTCAGGTGCTTCCCAACAATACCCTTTCACAAGACGAAGGATTTGATGGGTCAAGCTTGAGTAATGGCAATACTGCTCCAAGGTTGAGTATCCAACCAGGAAGTGAGTTGAGCACTAGGGAAACAGTTGAGTTATGGAGGACATGGAAATTGAAGACTTCATCGGGCAGGAACTGCAAGCCTCCTGAAAATTTCACTATTATTGCCTCTGTCGAAGATACAGGTACATTCATACGCTATTTTAGAGAATATGGTCGTCTTGTCATTTCTACATAATAAGCTGCTGTTTTTCTGTGCTTTTTTCTGAATTCTAACGCACTGATAATCAGGCAATGGTATTCCGAACCACCTGGAGCATCGTTTGTTTCAACCTTTTTCTCAATCGGACAGCAACACCTCAAGAGAATATGGGGGTACTGGCATTGGGTTGTCTATATGCCAGGTGTGTTTATGTTCCTAGATGAAGCAGCATATCTTCTGAGTGCAATTTTTGACTTTCACAACACAGCAGAGCTTCTAATTTTAATGAATTTTTTCCTAGCTCTAATTCATTTTAATTTTCAAGAATCTCGTGCAAATGTTTAGACCATATATGTATGCTGACCGATGGCTACTGGCACCTTTTTGCAGAAATTGATAAAGCTGATGAACGGTCGTCTCTCTGTGAGGAGCAAACCAGGAGAAGGAAGTTTATTTGAATTTACACTTCCTGCTGTCTTATCTGACATGTCTGGAAGCAACAAGCCATGTTGCGCACAACCTGTAATGGAAGATAAGATACTGAAGGGACTACACGTTGCTCTTTTGGACAACGATCTCGTCCGGCAGGTATCGTCATCTTCCTATCACAATTCAACTATCTTCAGCTTGCTATCAAGGATGACATTCTCTCTCGGTGAATTATTTATATAGTCGCTTGCCATTTTTTTTACTGCGATGATTGTCATGGCATTGGAGACGACTGATTTGGGTGCACAATTATGTTGCAGGAAGTAACAGCTAGCTATTTGCGGTGTTTAGGGATGCGTGTTGAGTTCGTTGAGGATGTGAAATCTACGTTGGAGCTTCTGACTAGGTAAATCACGATAGACTCTGTTCGATCATGATGCTGACAAATGTGACTTAGCAAAAGATGAAAGAGAACTAAATTTGGTTTTTTGGTTTCTGACGCATTCTTTTGGTGATGTTAACATTTTTATCTTTATTTACTTTTGAAGGACTGGAGGTCCTACGTTGCAAGCTGTCCTGGTCGATCCGAAAGGACTACCCATTTCATCAATCACCGAGTTGGCCACCTCAATACGCAACATACCAACTCTGACGGCCTTACCTGTGGTGGCTCTCGCTTTTGGTCTGCCTCCTTCAGCTGAGAAAGATTTAAAGGCCGCTGGAGTTTCCATCGTAAACAGGCCACTCCGATATCCTACACTTGCTTCTGTGTTGCACGAGGCAATGGGATTGTTACCCAAAGCCCCCCCGAAGAAGAAAGTAAACAACAACGTCAAATTGCTGACCGGCAAGAGGCTCCTTGTGGTAATTCTCTACTCATTTTTAACTGCGAATTTTTTCACTAAGCTTTCGTTAGCTTCGTAATCTACATGGACAGAGTAGCATTAATCTTCTCATTATTGTTGTGATTTCTTACAATTCTGAAGCTAAAATACAATTGAGTAGAGATTTAGCAGTTCTGCGAATATCATCGTTAGTTGTCAATATCACTCTTCTGATGTGCATCACATTCCAGGTGGATGACAACATGGTCAACCAAAGAGTAGCAACGTCAATGCTTAAAAGATACGGTGCAATAGTTTCAAGTGTCAACAGCGGCACGGAAGCTGTAGCTGCTGTCAAAAACCAGAAAGACAATGAGAAGCTAGATCTTGTGTTGATGGATATCCAGATGCCTGAGGTATACTCCACCACTCTTCCGAATTCCCACAATATCCCTATATCTCAAGAACACTTTAATCGAGAACAATGTTGTGGCAGCCACTATTGTTCTTAAATAGACACACTTATGAGCAGAACAATCACTTTTGGTTTCCTTGAGTTTGCAACATGCATTGTTTTTTGGGATGCATGTCAGCATTGGATACCTCTGTGTGTAACAAAAATGGTGCTCTAAACAGATGGATGGTTGGGAAGCAACACGTCACATACGCAACTGGGAGGTCGAGAATTGCACGACTTGTCGAAATACCAAAGTAACATGGTGCCGACACAACCGTCTTCCCATCGTTGCTGTTACAGCAGACGCAATGAAAGGCACTCACGCAGAGTGTTTCAGCTCAGGAATGGACGACTACATAACCAAGGTAAATTGTCCCACTCCATTAATCTCAATTAAACGTCCTTAACAGCTTGACATCCAGTTCCTTGACAGATTTAATTAATTACACGTCCTTGACAGCTTTAAGGTTAAGGTTCAGATCGAAACAAACACAGCTCCCATTTTGAAGAAATTTTTGGTTGCAGCAAACAAGTTGATTGAACTGACATACTTTGAATTTGCTTTGACAGCCTCTGGATCAGAAGCTGTTGCAGTCACTGTTGGAGCGTTTCATTGGGAAGGAGATGGTGAATGCTCCACAAATGACTGCAACGCCTGTTAGTTAATCATGCAACAGATTTTCCCATCAGTTTCTGAGTTTTACAGGAAATGATGGTTTTTCCTTGAGAAAGTTTAGAGATAGTGGGCAAGCTCAAAAAAGAGTTTTGTGGCTGTGTATACTAGTAGGTGATGTAATGATGGTCTGAATTGATCACGTTGGTGACTCCTGATTCTTAATTTTTTTTCTTCAGATCTTTTCAATTGTGCTCTCCAACTTGTGGGCTGAATAGCAGTGCTGTTTTTTTAAAACATAGTCCTACAAAACACTGCTTTTAGGTTTTTTTTTCCAATTTTTACAACAACTACATGCTTGTCATTGACAGGTTTGGATTGGTTTTTTCATGGGCTGGACTTTGTGTACAATCTTTATTCTTGAACATATCAAAGGGAAGCTCTTGTAATGTATTTCTTTGATCTAGTGATGGTTGTATGCTTTTTAAGTCCTGGTGAAAATCGTCATGAGGTACATTGTGGAATCTTATTGTGATGGTTGTGTTCAGATGTATATTGTTTTTATGTAATACAACATACTTTAGAAGATGTTTTAATAACTTGCATGTTTGATTCAATTTGCTAAATTGATCAAATAAAACACTTAGAAGAGTGTACGTGCTCCAATTCTAAAAAAGATATTTCTTGTCTGACAATCAATCAAAATATCTTCACTAAAATTTGAATAATATTTATATAATATTTTTTAAGTTACCATAATTATGATAGTTTGGATTTCGAATGTAAAAACAAGTGTTCACATTGTATTGAGGAAAAGTGGAGATTGCTTTTATTAACATAGTTATTTTAGTTGTTAAACTTCTAAAATAGTATGTGCCCTTCACTAAAGGTTGTGAAGTTAAAGATTATTTGAAAAGGTGTTCAATGATGTGAAGAGACTACTTTTATTTCATAAAGAGGTTTTTGAAGCTTCTTTCGACGAGGACTATATTTTGAATACAACATAAAATAAAGCAATAAGCTTTGCACATTTCATATTTAGATAATATCAATTCAATTTTTTTAAGAGGCAATATTATTTATAGTAATATGTCTTTAGATTATAGCATTTAAATTATAGCATTATTATTAAGTAATAAAAAAATTTGATTATTCAATAATTTTAATCAACATTATAAATTTTTATATTCTTTTCATGAAACAGTGAAAGTCACTTATGAAGTTTAAAAGTTTTTTTTCCTTCTTAAATGACTCTATGTGTAGTTTCATTTCCAAAATGAAATAGAGGTCTTACATTTATGATTTTAATCTTGGAATTTCAATAAAAGTTTTGAAGTATCATAAGAAATGCTTCTTTAGAAAAGTGTTAGTATTGTGGTCATGAATTAGAATACCATGTGCATAATACAATCATGGATTTTAATGCCAAGTGACAATTAGATTACATTTAATACAAGATTGTGATGGCATAAAGTCTATAGAGATTAAGACATAACAACATTTGTGATGGCATAAAGATAGAGATTATTAAAATTTCACACAATGGCTCCAAAGAAAGATATCAAATGTCCACCTAGATATGGAGGAAAAAAGAAAATTATATCAAAATATCCAGATGCTTTAGGTTCACAGCCTAAGGTAAAATCAAACTTTAGTGATGCGGTTAAAGAATCACTTGCAGGCAAGAAGAAAGGCAGTGGCGAAAATAGTGGTGAATCTGATCCCCGAAGTCCTCGTAAAGAAGGTGATCTAAAAGAAGGTTGTGATCCAAACTCTGAAGAATCAAAATGTGCTCAAGCAAAGAAAGAGCGGATGAAGAAAATTGCCATTGGAAGTGCTTTAGGGCTCTTATTTTTATTGCTCTTTTGGTGGTTGTTCAAAAATTCTATTTATAGGTTTATGGGATGGCCCATTGATGGTGATGGAAGTAATGGCTCGGGAGGTTCAGACGGTTCAGAAGATGGATTTGGGCCAGGGGGTTTTGGAAGTAATGGTGTAGGAGGATCTAAAGGAAAGAAGAAAAGCCAAGTTTGTTGGTTCAACCTACCATGCCAATATGATTATGAAGATGATGAATGGAAGAAACCAAAGAAATAAGCTTGAAAATTTTGACAAATTGAAACAAATATAGTTAAAACATCTTTCAGTAGAACCACTTTAATGAATTATGCAAATTATGAGGATCATGCATGCCCATGATATGTCCTGAAACTTCAAATTTTGTGGTTGTAAAGGAAGGTTTTTAGGGATGGTTAATGAAGGATGATCTTGGATCTTATAGAAGTGATTCACGTGCCTATGTTGGAAGCAAGAATTAAAGATCATTATAAGAATTTATATGTGAATATCGCTTTCTTAAATAAAGGCTTCATGAAACAAGGTGAATTGCTACAAATTAGTTGTGCCAACATTCTAAAAGGAGCTCATTTCAAGATATAGAGTTTTGGCTCCAAACATTATATATGATGGTATGATTTCTTATCTCATTCATTATACTTGTAAAGCCAATATTTCCTTGTCATGTCTTATTCTAATGACATTGCTCTTTAAGCTGATATTTGTAAAATACATGAAAAATTGATTCTGCTTGACAGGTTGCGGAGTCTTTCACACATAAGATTGGAGAAAATATCTCCTAGAGTTGAATGCCTCATTCCACCCAACGATGCGGAAGAATGACATGCCCCTAAAGAAGACCTTCATTCCATTACAGATCTCTAGCTAATTGATAGCTGTACTGTTTGGAAGAGAAGAAGCAAGGCAAACAATTTTGTAGATTAAATTCCCACATGTACTTCTGAAATTCTATTTGAAATGCTTTTGGGATCACAAAAGACCAATTTTTTGAAACTTTCTTTTACCCTTAAACATCTAGGCACTCCCCCATGGGTAGCCCGAAAATGGATCAAGCATCTTTTGGACTCGGGCATCATGAATAGTACACTTTTTGTACTTAGGCATCATGAATGAACCAATCAATGATGAGTTTGCAACCTCCTACAAGGTTATGTACAACCCCAACCTACCCACCACAATCCTTTCAAAGTACAAAATCACTCTTACAAATTGTGATTTGAATCGTAAAATTTCACTTTTTGAATGCATCTAAAGGAGGTGACCAGTTTGATATCAAAATAATAGTAAAAAGTTAAGTACAAAAGATTTTTTTGAGAAGATTCTATAGAGAAATGACCCCTCGGGTCACCTTGGACGTTTAAGGGTTAAAGTTGCACCATCTACGTGACATACAAGGTAGTTTACCATTTTTATAATCCGACTTGTTGATGAACCAAATCAAACATAAAAGAAACATAACATCCCCAAATTTCATGTCATTACCAAGAGTAGTAGTCCATGACAATTGTAGGTAATACATCAATGTCTTATTCTGCAAATCGATGTGAAAATAACATCTGTACGAGTATGTAACATAATTGCAATGAATCCATTGTTAGAAGTCTAGCTTCTGGAAATTGTAGCCAGTCCTCTCCTGGAGCATAGCACAGTATTTACGAATTAAATCAACACAAGTGGAACAGTTGCCCAATGCTTCATCTCCGAGTAGCAAAGCGTGGGTTCTCAATCGACAACCTCAATCAATGTGGGCTCGTAGTCATGAGGAGCTTCAAATCCATGAAGGTTGATGAAGGTGGAAGCAACATTCGCAAGGCCAGCATTAGGAAGATCTGTTCTGAATCGTACACCTTTTGGCAGACCTGGGCCTCCAATGGCAATAGGAACCTGCAAAAGACAAGGCATTCGCAATTCAGAACATGTTGCCATGCTGTGGCCATCAAATCAAAGTAGCTAGGGATGAGGATGGATCGATTAGCTAAATAAAAATTAGAATGAGACGAGTTAGATCTGATCGATTCGAAAAACTGCAGGAACTTCAAACGACTCAATTTTTAGGGTGTTACAAGCTTAATAAAATGTTCACCAGTAGAGAAAATAGAGCACAAGGAACTTGCAATCGGAACAACACTTACTGGAGCACAAGTGTGGGATGTGAGAATCTGGTAGTTCCCTTGCTTGTCTTTGATGGGTGCACCCGTCTTTGCATTCCGTTTCACCATGTCTTCAGCGTTTCCGTGATCAGCAGTAATAACGAATATTCCTCCAACCTCTTCTGTAGCGTCTAACATTATCTGCGCGAAGGGTACACGTCAGGGAAATCTTCTCTTGAACCGCATTATATTTCTCATAGGATTGGATTACTGTCAGCCGTATTAGAAAATCATAGTGAACACTCCAGTCAAAAAAATTAAAGTAATTGCTTTAATTATCTTTGATATGTGAGGCATTTTTCGACGGTACTATAAGAATAGTAGCGAATAGATTTTCAGTTATAAAGCTTTCGTAGAATGGCTCATTCATTTATATTAGATTAATTTTTTGTTATACTCGTATCAGCTACTTTAATATAACAACCTCGAGAGGGTTTAATCATTAATGCAAGAGAAGCTACCTTAATAGCCTTGTCAGTGGTAGTACAGCCAAGGATAGTGGCCTCAAGATTTCCTGTGTGACCTATCATGTCACCATTTGCGATGTTCACTCTAACCTGCAGCACATCATCAACAACATCGTTAATATGCTGTTCATGATAATTAAAAGCTGAGACTTGCAATTCGCACTTATTAATCAACGCGGAATATAACAATCCTTCCGCTCAACGCAGTAAGCACAGGTCAAAAGTGTAAAACACTGTCGTTGGCCTGCTGGTTTTTGATGGATATTCAAAATATGAAGCAGAAATAGAGAAAGAACGTACCTGGTCCCATTCACCACTGCGAAGGGCTTCCGCAGCCTTTGAAGCAATGGCTATGGCTTTCATTTCTGGTTGCTTATCAAAACTGATCCCTTGGTCGCTTGGAATCTCGACGTACTTTTCTAGAGTATTGCTAAACTGTCCAGAGCGATTTCCGTTCCAAACAAATGTTACATGGCCGAATTTCACAGTTTCACTGCAACAAAAACACCATGTTGATGAGAAGATGAAACACAGACTACATATTAAGCACGGCGGTTTTTGCAGAGACTACCTAAAAAGGAATTCAAGTAAAGTCATTCTCTCAACAGAAAGTGCAGCCCAATGAGTCTGACTAAGATTTTCACGAAGTATGCTCCCTTTGCCCATTGCTCTGCTTGAAGAGTGACAAATTTACGAAACTCAAGCAAGAGGGAGAAATGGAAGGAAAGGGTGACATAAGGCCTAACAGAAGGATATATACACACCATAAAACACTGAGATCATGCCACTATCATCAAAATTATACGAATCACTCAAAAAATGAATATCCATTTTACCTGCATACCCACGACTTGACTCCGTTGTGGACCAGGTATTCACCCGAGGTTTCTGTAAACTCTGGCGGGGATACCAGGTAGTTTCTGGGAAGCTTGAGATCGGCATCGTACAGGAGCATGCCAGCATATTTGATTTTAGGGCATCGCACTCGATCAAACTTGTCAAATTGCTCATCGTCAAGGGCTTTGGCAAGCATAACCATACGATCTGCGCGATAGTTGAAGGTAACAACAGCATCCCCGTCCACAATGGGTCCGACGGGCTTACCAGATTCATCAACCATAACGAAAGGGGGATAGTACTGATCATTCACACTAGGATCCTCCTCCTTGAGCTTCTTTAAAGCCTCAAGGCAACTAGTAAAACGGTGAGGAGCTTCTCCGAGCACATGAGCATACCAACCATTTTTCACTACATTCCAGTCATTCTGCATAAAAAACACAGTTAAGTTTAGATAAAGCTGTGATCTCGAGTTGTGAGGGATATAACGGATGACTGTGATTACATATTCATAGGACGAAATGTAGAAGTAATCTTTCGAAGCAACAGAGGCAAGATCTTGATTCATTGAACACATTCTGTCTGAAAACCATTCAAGAGTTATACACGTAGCGACAGATTTAAAAAATGGATCTCAGATTCTAGATCCCCTGCAGATACCTCATATCGGTCCATTGTAACCTTCATACGGCCACCACCAGAAGCAATTCTCGCATCACAACCTTCCCCACGCAATTCCTCCAATGTATCTTCGAGCATCTGGACATATTTGACACTGGAACCGTCGGCAACATCTCGACCATCCGTCAAGACATGCACTCGGATTTTCTTAAATCCCTGTTTGGCTGAGCCTTTCAAGAGGAGCTGCACAAGTAATCAAAGGTAAACTGAGTAATTTGAAGATCACAAACAGATTAGAGTTTCATATAATCAATGAAAATCAACTACTGCGGATTCTTGAGGCAGATTCTTCTGGATTCATAAACAAGCTACTCACCCCATACAGTGATACAAAGATATCAAGCAGATGGAGTTTAGCAGGTATAAACTAAACACTGAGTGTGGTTGTCACGAACCTGGAGTTGGTCGAAGCGGGAATGCACGCCACCATCACTGAGAAGACCTATCAAGTGAAGGGTGCCATTGGGCAATGCTTCTTTCAGATACTTGAAGCCAGAGCCCTCGAAAATCGCACCAGTCTCGAGCGCAGAGTCAACGAGGCTTGCCCTGCACAGATCCACTTCACATTAAGATTGTTCTACAGCTAATTCCGTTCAAAAGCAAAGCGACCACAATTCAACAAGCGAAGGCAATCACTCTTTTCTCCACAGACAACACCAAAAAAGGCCAAAGACCACAACTTGTGGAGGCTAAGTTAAATCTCTTAACTTCTGTACATCAAAGACATTACCGGTAGTCCTTGTTAACAAGCAGATAAAATAATAAAATAGATCTGACTCTAAGCTGGACGAGCATGACATACCCTTGCTTGAAAATGCGCCCAGCACCAAGAGCATTGTGACCAACTTCACTGTTGCCCATGTCCTCCTCTGTAGGGAGTCCTACTGCAGACCCGTGGGCTTTAAGCAGCCGCCACTTCTCTGGAGCAGTCTGCATTAATCATGAAATTGCAATTCCAATGAGATAACTGACCAATTTCCATTATCCTATGGTCAGCTGATTTCCAATCAGTTTAACCTACCAAATCAACATAACTGAGCTAATCTTCCCTTGTCACAATAAAAATGAAAAAAGTAGGTAAGAATCAACTTACAGTCTTCAAGTAATCCATGATTGGAGTCTCTGCACGGTGGATAGCATTGAACTCATCGGGTATCTGTTCGCCCCAGCCGTCCAGGATAATAAGCATGATCTTCTTGCCCTTGGGCAGCTTCGGGTGTGGGGCGAGCTTCATTTTACCTTCTCCTTGAGGCATTTTGATACACCTGATGAATCCTTTTCGGTCACTCTGCTTTCGCCATAATGCATCAGTTAGAGGGTTACTACAGCATCCAACAGCACGCGATCGCGAACGGGCGGAATTACTTGACCACATGCGATCTCCACATCCACAGAAAGCAGATTGCGTCCACAAATTTATGAAAGAACAGTTGAAACGCTTAAATTCGCAACTCGAGCACACGGAAGTAAATGCTATCATTCCAAGCACTGGACTTGACTTGCTAATGAATACCCACTTTCTGCCGATCATTTTTCAATGGTGCCTCGAATCACATATATAAAAATCAGCCAAGTCTTCCAGCAGATGCATAAGTTTTTGACGAAAAGCTTATGTTAGCATATCACCCAGCATTTCAAGGACGTAATCAGTAGAAACAGAGATGCCCACTTCTTGTCGAAATCCAGATCAAACACTTTCCACATACATTGAGATTCGACAGCAGCATAAGGTGGATAACATGCTCATGATAACCAAAACTTCAGGTCTGGTGCAAATATCCATACACAGAACACGAAAATCAACTTCGGAGGGAAGAAACAAAATCCCTCATCACTCAGAACCTCAGCAATCGGATTCACGTTTTTATAAAGATATCAATTAGAAGATGTAAACCATGTAAACCATGATTAGCGAAAGCACAACTGTGCTCCCGAAACCTTGTCGAAATGCAAATCAAAGAAAATCCTTGATAAAATCCCTCAGCAGCATTAACCTGAGGTTTGTCCAACAACAGGAGTGATCGCAAGTGATCGCGCACCTTACATACAACAACCAATTCAGCTGCTCTGTAGCATGATTAGGTCTTGAGGAAGTGCTACAGAGTTCCAAAACTTGTCCCTGAACGATCGCTTGCAGATTATCATCCCCAAACCACAATCCACAAAACCGAAACAATGACAACCATGCTTTACAACAAATCCGACTCCGAATGTCCTCCCCCAGTGACTAAGATCATCCATGTCTGCTCTGGACCCATCTGAGCAAAGATTTTCAACTTGGAGGGACTCAAAGGTATAAGAACGTAAACAGAGAGACAACAGGTGGATGCAAACACTGAAGGTAATTACTATTTGAACAAAGATTAAGCGGAACAAAAAAACAGACAAAAATATTCCAACTTCAGCCCAAATCCTGAGTAGCCAAAAAAGTAATGCAATTCGCAGACAGATCAACAATCCAGCGTTGTAAGAAAATCCGACCACTCTTCAAACCATGCCCTCACCACAAACTCAAACCAGCAACAGCACACCAAACGCAATACGGTTGGAAGAGGAAAATACAGGTACAACGATGGATCGTGGACAAGACCCTGCTCGAGCACCTCGAAGAAGCGCGCACGGACTTCGACAGCACAGAGACGAAGGGAGACAATCCCAAAGTTAACCCAACTGAAACCTAACCAAAAGGAAAAAAAAGCAGAGACAACCACAGCGTCCCGAAATTGTGAAAATCCTCCAAACATGAGACAACTCTCCCTCAAAAACGACCACGAAACGAACACCGAGCAAGGGTCTCAAGTCAACAGAGCGCACCAGTAAGGAAAATCCAGAGCGAGAGAAGAAACAGGCCCATGAGAGGAAGAAAAAAAAAATGCAATTGGTGTGGGTCCTCGCACCTTGCAGATAGAATTGGGTGACGAGAACGTCTGAAGAGCTCGGCGATGATTGGCAAGAGAAGCGAGCCACTGCAATTGAGCGAGCTTGCGAACAGGGGAATAGAGAGCGATGGGTCTGCGACGGGGAGTTTGAGAGAGGGAGAAGACTCTGCCACTTGTGACGAGGCGTTGGGCAGAGGCTCTGTGAGGTGGCGGTTTTCGTGATGGCAGCAGCGACGCCGCGGCGTCCCGAGTGACGGAAGCTCGGCCTGACTCACTTCATACCCTCATGGGCCCCATCGCAGAGCCCTCCTTCTCAGCCAAGAGCCACTCTTCACCAAAAACAGGAATTCCAGCGCCAAACTCCCGGTTCACGGATCGCAAACCCACGCACACCGTGACGACTCACTGCTCCACCATCCCTGATCAGATGCTTGCAAAATTTGGCTAAGTTACTACATGCGCATGCACGTGAGTTGGGGGACTTTGGAGTTGCAGGAATTAGTGTTGCTATGGCTTTACCATCATGGTGATGGTGTGGATTTGCTTTGACGAATGTGATGCTGGGATCTGGAGGAAGATGGGTATGGATGAGAGCGGTTCGACGTGTCTGGCATGTGCTCGGCCAAGTTCCAACTCGCGGCGAGAGCACAAGTGGCGAGTTCTGAACAGCGCTGCATCACCCTCGCCACCGATTCATGTCCCGCCGGGCGTCATTCCGCTTGGTTATTAGTACTATCCTCCGTGCTTGCGCTTGTATAATTGTGCGCATCATTTGGGAAGCAAGTTTGTACTGTGTTTTGTGTAGCTGCATGCTCCAAGGTACTCCATCGTCTCTTTCTTTTGTGTTTTCATCAAGCTTGGGTTGCCTTGGTGTTCTTGTTGCATGTTCGTGTGGATTGTGTGCTGTTCTTGTGGTTGTATTCTAGGATGCGTTTTAGAAATAACGGGAGTTTCATGTTTTTTGTTTTGGATTTGTATGATGTTCTGTTGGCGTCTAGAATGAAGTGCGGTGTTGTTGGGCTTGTCACAGACTACAGTTGTTTTAGTTCTTGTCCTTGGAATGGTCTTCGTGCTTAGCGTTTCTGGATTTCATGGTTCTTTCAAGGGTGTTCGAATTAGAATCTGATAAGTGGTGCTTGGCTATGTCTATTGCAGTGATTGTCGGATAACTTGAGCCATTTTTGTGTGCTGTTCTTGAATTCAAGGTTCGGTTTACAGACGAACAGTACTCTGCGCAGTCGAAGGTACTTGGTTTCTGCATGTTGTTAGAAACTTGTTGAGAATTATGGTTGCGGACGTTTGCACTGTTTTATTTGCTTCAACAGTACTCTTGAACATTTTTTCAAGAAATGAGGGTTAGGTTTTGAACAAAGATTAAAACACCATAATTGTGGTCTTTCACCATGAAAGAAACAGAACTAGAATTGCGAAGTTTGGTTCACAAGCTTTCGATGTCAACTCCATCTGATTTTGCATGTGAAATTTGTAGGTTAGAAGCTCGGCAAGATGGATCCAGCTCAGACCTCAAACCAGGGCAGGATTGGGCTCGAGGGACGTGGAGGAACTAAGATTCCTGGAAACATGCTTTCGAGGACTACCTTCCGATACGTCTTTGTGGGAGGCATGGCTGCTATTGGTAATGCATCCTTCGCTTAATTCGTATAATTACTTCTCTCTGTCATATTGACGATATTCAATAGAGGTTTTGAGGTGCTGAAGTTGTCAAGTACCAATGTATGGATGTTTAGGCTGAGATATGGAAGTACTTGAAAATGTGCAGGTCTCACTTGGTATGCTTCCTCCCATGGCTGGTTGGGCTCAACTGGTGAGAAGATGAATGCTGCAAGCAGAGGAGGGAGTAAGCCACCCACTCTCGGAGTAGACAAAGTGGACGACTCTCCTGCCGCAACATCGTCAACTAAGCCTTCGGCCCAGGCTCACAGTGGGACAGCACAAGGACACTCGGAAGGGTTGAAGCCCAAGTAAATCGTATGCTGCTCCAACCATACAGTTTGTACATTTGCACGAGATTGTAGACAGAGGGAAAAAGTTGTGCATAGTTGATATTCAAATGCAATTTTTGATTGCCAAGTTTTTAGTTGTGAAACGTGACTCAGACTTGGCGAAGGATGGTACCACCTATTTCAGCGGTGACTCCTTATCTTGTGAAACAGGGTAAGGTTTTTCAATTTAGATTGTGTCGATGTCATTCGAATGTAGATATTGAGCACGGTCTTCAGCAAGATAGGCCACATCTTTGTGACATCCACAGGAATATGAAACATCGGAGACGAATGAGAATCTGTATTCCTTGGCCTCAATCAATAACTCATCGGTTGTTGCACAATCACACTCGGACTCATTACATGTCATTTTACTTCACTCTTGGAAATTGTTTCAGATAGTTTTGGATACTTTTTTGAATCACATTAATGTCATTCCATGCTTACAAATGTGATCATCTCCAAAACAGGATCCGTTTCCCAAGTCTGGCCTAGTAGAAAGAACCCCTGGGCAGGCAAAACTTGGAGATGTTGATGATGGTGCCGCAACCCACCTTGTAAGAGACGACCCCAAGACCTCTCCCTCCGCTTCCTGCCATTCCCCTTCACTTAGGCTTTATCCACACACCTCTTCTTCACCGAGTTTCCGACCCTGTTTTCAAATCGCGAACAATTCACTTCCATTCATGTTACAAGTCTCAACAACTTCATTCACACAATTCTTTCAGCAACATTCAAAGTAATCTATCAAGTAAGCTTCCACGCTCAATAACTTATCTGAAACACAGTTCTCAAGTTTCACACGAGAAGGTAAAAATGAAATCCACCCTGAGCCTGTGCCTCAGGAAAAAATGCTACTTCAGCAACAAGTTAACAACCAAACATCTCTCACGTCCGGCCTCTAAAAATCTGTGTCAATAGCTTGTACTGATGTTAATGAACAGGATCTTAATGCTCACTCTTGTCCAACTTCTGGCGGAAGGAAGGAAAGTATCACTCTTTTGGGGGAGTAAACAAGCAAGCTATCGGTCAATGTAGCACCCACATGTTTGCCTACAGTGTCCTGATAACAGATTGCTCAACAATGATCACCATGATTCATCTGCAAGGCAATGTTAACCTTCCAAACTCTGAATCACAATCTTGAGTAGTTCGGTTTAAAAACTAGTTGCTCTGAAAGATGCTCTAAATCATACTTCCCAGTGGATTTAAAATGTGATTGTGCCCATAGCCGATAATGCAAGCAAGTGCAGAGCTAATTCTTCTTCAGATGTAAAAAGATCTAAAAAGAGATCGGGGCCAGTCTGTGATCTTTGAGTGTGGGCTCGGTTTACTGTGTGTGCTTTTTGATCCTGGTGACTTTTCTCTTCATTGATAATAAAAGTACCATTTGTCTCTTCATTGGTAATAAAAGTACCATTTGTCTCTTCATTGGTAATAAAAGTACCATTTGTCAAAAAAAAAAAAAAAGAGAGAACGGGGCACTACGAGAATCGAACTCGTGACCTCTCGCACCCAAAGCGAGAATCATACCACTAGACCAAGTGCCCGATACCCTGATTGGTAATGATACCCGGACGTGGAGGCAGTTGTTAATTGTCGGTTATCTCGGGCAGAGGACATGCTTTTGGTATTACCTTTTTATTAAAAATCTACAAATTTTTGGATTATGTTCTTCAGCAGTGGCAATGTTTTCTGTAATTGTTGAACAAGTTCTTAGATTTTACATGGCAGCTACTGTACATAAAGTTAATGGGAGTAGTTTTATCCAAGGATATTTATACATTTTAAATGATATTCACCTTCAAGGAGATCTGTAAAGCATGTGGACGCATTATTGCATAATATGAAAGAAGATGTGTAGTTGAAGATTACACATACTCCTTATTGCAAAGGCAGAACAAAATCGATACGCTTGAATAATACCAGTTTCAATTCTACCTGTGTCCACCTTTAAAGGAAGCAAAATGAGTTATGAAGGAAACAAGTTATTGCATCTATTGACATTGTAGTCAATATATTTCTACAGTTAAGGCAATGTTTTGGATATTTTCAACTTAACCCCTAAAGGTTCAAGCCGTTTGTGGGCCTCCAAAACCAGAAACTGTGATTTTTGACAACCTTGTAGAAGTTGAAGTATGATTCTTAATTTTTTACCTTTTTGATACATCCAACCGTAAGATCTTAAACCTTGCTACCTGCACTAATACCATGTCAAATTTCAACGGTTGGATCTTTACCATTTGTGAGATTATAGCGTTCAAAGTTTACTGTTTTTTTTTTTTGGCTTCGCGCAAAAGACATACTCTAAATGGTGCCAAGGAAGACTTGATTATTGTTACCTCAAACATTTTGCTCATATTTTTGCCTTCATGCAAATTATTTTCGAGAAGAAGGTACAAAAACCACAATCTGGTAAAACTTAAATGACGTGAAATGCTTTGGTTTTTTAAAAAAGTAAACGGTCAAAAGTTACTTCCATGAGTTTTTGAATTTTCGGAAAAAAAAATTTGAAAAATTCCTAAATCTCAAATTCTGACAAATTTTGAAAGAAAAAATTGTAAAATTACCAAAAATTGTAAAGGTTGTTTCTGTGATTTTTGGAGGCTGTCCTTGTATAATTGGTAAGCTTTTTGACTTAGACCACTTTGGATTTTGAGTAGTGAATTGGTTACGAACACATTTCCAAAAAAACAATTCTAAAAAAACCTAATTTTAAACTACTCGTTTTGTACTTGAAACCTAACATTTCTAGATAAAGATTCTAAAAGTGAAATTTGGCTTTGAAAACTTTACCACATACACTTTGCGATATAAGGAGCATTCAGTAAAATTCTTAGGCAAAAATATTACTTTTAACCCCTTCATCTAGGCTACCCGAAATAGTTGAGAGCCATTTTGGATTTCCAGAACTTTTAGGAGTTAATCATTTCAGGTACAAGAGTTTTCACTCTAACTTCTAATATTTTTAAATGTTTCATGCTCTGTAAACAACTTGAAACTTCCATTCCATTGATCAGATTTTAACAAGCAGAATACAAGTGGTCTATAAAATGAACAGGTCAAAGCTTATAATTAAGCAATGTCTATAATAATGAGATATTCACTGATCCATAGAGATGGTGAAAACAGACTGTGTGGCATAAAAACCTCAATCCGTGCAGTTACAGCAATTTACAAAACTTCAACTTTCTGCTTTATATATATTCACAAAATACATCTGTTTCAAAAAAAACAAGCTTCAGTTCTTCGCAAACATGTAGCTGAATTCTCACAAACCATGCTGCTACCTCAGATAGCTCACATCACTATATCACCAAAACTCATTTAGCAACATCACTCATCAATGTTGGTAAACTTAGACTCATCAATGTCAATGTCTTGGGCTTCCGCAGATTCATTGGGATCAGCACCATTGCTGGCTAAACCTCCTTTCTTGCCCATCTCTGCATACCCCTCATGGCCCAACTGACTTGCCCTAGTCTTCCCTCCCTTGCTACGTCCTGCTCACAGACCATGATCACAATGAGCATCCAATAAAGCATCACAGACCAAGAATGACCAAGAAGACTTCAACACAGAGTATGATGTTCAGTTGTAATGAATTTTAAGACATCGTGATTTATGATAACAAACACACATATACTACATTAGATTAATGACAGCTTGAGAAACAGCACAACGAGGGACTCCAACACCTAGCATTATTATCCAATTGCAGATACTAGACTAAAAAGAAGTAGCTGTTGCCAAAACACACTCATAAGATATAATCAATGTGTAAGAATTGTAGGAATTCCACACAATATCAGATAACAAAAGAAACCAGTGATTCGTAGAGTTGCATACCTTCTGCGAGATGCTCTTGGGCTTTCAAGCTCTTCCCACCGGTTCCACCCGGCACAACAGTCTCTCCTGCCTGAGCCCTCTGGTCCAACTCCTCTCGGGATGCCATTCTCACTGTACTTGAAGGTAGGAGCGATTATCTGCAACCAACAAATTACCATGGTCACCCATATTAGACAATATGAAACATCTTCAAAGTAATGCAAATTGCTTCTTAGCAGCACTATCTCTGGGCAATGCGACTTTACTCACCAATGTGGCAGTGCGAGCTGAATGTAGAGAGTAAATGATCAAACTAATCCTCAAAGCAAAATGCGTGTGTAAATCTGTGTGTGTGTTTTTGGTGAGATGAGTGATCTAAGTGTGAGGTTTTATAAGGAGGAAGGAAGTCAGTAATCGTTGCGATAGAAAGGAGCCACGTTACGTGAGGGAGAGGCGGCACTCGGCAGTGTGGATGTTAATCCAAGTGTTAAGACAAAGCTAATGCGCCATATGGGCATTGCCACATCAGGACATGTGCTGCCGCTACTTGTCTTCACCAACAACGAAGACGAATTACTAAAGAAGCCATTCTTAATTTCAAGTGTAGTTAATTATCCTTATAATCAATCCAAAGCTCAACATCTGGAGTGCTTAAGTACCTGCAAGTGTCGGATGGTTTACGGTTTACATTTGGGTGCAGAATGTTGGACGATGTCTTCCCAACTGCTAATGTCCACACTATTCGACAATAGTGCAGGTTGAGCAACCCTAATTATTCGTTGCAGGATGGAACTTGAGGCATTTGAATTCGCCGCCAGTTGCTTCTCTCTAACCGTCGTGAGCTGAAACAATACAATGTTGAGCTTGGGAAGTGTCTCCTTCGCATGCAAGTTCAATCACGATGTTCCAAATGTCACTTCTATCCTTCAGAGAACTTCGCTGCGGTTGTGCGCAACTATTGGATGCAGGAGAAACTACATAGTTCATAGACATCATGATCAGCAGCTGATGGCATGCTGTACCTTTGTCGAGTAGAGATGAACCTGTTTCCAACTACCTCAGCGCCAGCAGAAACAACCCACTCTCAACACCTGAAAGGAATGCAGCATTGCAACATTGGTCTGAAAATCCAAAAGCGGCCCTACCACTATCAACCTCATCAGCCAGACGAGTCACCAACAATGTACACGATGGGAGAGCATCATGTGATTCCGCACAAACTCGTCAACCACGGCCCCACCAAACCCCGAGAAGATAAACCCTCGACGCAAGCTCTTATCAACTTGTGCGCCCTCGTCAGGGCACCAGGTTCGATTCTCCCTCGCTCTTATCACAACAAAACCCCTCAAGATAGAAAACCCATCCATGACAAACCACGCTCACGCTGCACACATCATTCACAAAAGCCACATCGCCAACACATTCCCAACACATTCCCAACACATACTATTCCAATTTCCAACACATACTATTCCAATTTCCAACACATGATAATCCACTTCCAGATTGAATCCATGACGGACGATATGGTCGTGGAATATTTCCAAAATGGGCAAGACGATGACGATAGAAAAGAGGGAATTCGAAAGGGTGGAAAGGACAAGCGAGGGCGCGCGGGAAGCGGGCACCGGGCGAGGGTTCCCGATGGCGAGGCTCCTTAAACCCTAAACCCTGGATGGCAGACAGCACGGCCCATCACTCGAGCATTCGCAGGAGGAGCTGCAATTGCAGCAGCAGAGGCGGAGGAATCGTCGCTGGCTGCCTGCCTGCCCGGAGACGCCAGCACAAGGGTGGGAGCGCCCGTCGCCCAGGTGCCCAGTTGGCCAGCCCTGGTCTCAGTCAAGGCGGAGGCATAGATAGGCAATAGCACGGGAGCAGCCATGGCGATGGCCGTCACTTGCAGGGCGTCACTCGCGCTCCTCTCCTCCCTCACGTCGTCGTCGTCGTCCTCCCACCCGCATCATCGCTCCCTCCTCATGGCCGCGTCGCGGAGCTCCCACGTCGGAGGCACCCGGGACCTCCTCTCCGCCAAGCAGCGCCTCTCCTCTTCGTCCTCCGCCAAGGTCGCTGCGCCTCGCGCTGCCGTTGCGTCGCCCGCCTCCAGCCCCGGCGCCACCAGCCAGGGTGAGCTCCGCCTGCCTCTGATCGGTTGCCGTCTGTGCGTTTCTTTTGGCGCAATTGTGGTTTATTTCGATGCCAGTTTGTTTTGTGGTTGGGTTTCTGATGGTGGGCTAGGATGAGAATTGTTGCTGCATTGTAGTGCGTGATTGGATTGTGGAGCCAATAGTTTCATTGAGGGTTTCGGCTTTTGTATGCCTTGTATTCGGGAGTTATTGAGGCGTGAGTTGTTTTGGTTTTGTGAAATTCTGCAGGTGTGAAGCAGGCACTTATTTCGCTTTCTGATAAGCGTAACCTTGAATTGCTTGCGAAGGGACTCGGGGACCTTGGGTGAGCTTATTGCGTTTGGAGTATTTTGTGAATGTGAGAGTAAATGTCTGTTGAGGTTTGGGGTTTTTTGCTGGAATAGGAAGCTTTTTAGTTGCGAGTTCATTGATACTTGCTTGGTTTGGCGTGAATTGTAATGAGTCGTATTTGGTGCAGGTACAAGTTGGTGTCAACAGGCGGTACTGCCACAGCTCTTGAGAAGGCAGGGTATGCTGTCACCAGGGTTGAAGAGCTAACTTCGTTTCCAGAAATGGTAAGCGCATGGGGGAAATCGTTATTGCATCTTCAGAGTAGCAACTTTTGTAACCAATCCCTGTCCGCGGAATACTGTTGGTGTTGTCGCCGGAATAACATAGTTAGGTCGATGTTCCAAATTGAGGTATCGGAATGTATTATACTCTCAGCTGAGACACTGTTTGTGAATTGATTGTGTTGCTACCAGCTCGATGGGCGTGTGAAAACTTTGCATCCAGCCGTACATGGTGGTATTTTGGCGAGGCGAGACATGGAGCCTCATATGGAAGCTCTCCAGCAGCATGGCATTGGTGAGCAACTCTTTAATATCGCCTTGTAGCAATTGTTGATGGTCATAGTCCTTCATAGATTGAGGATTCAGTTGCGGTTCTGTTTTGGGCCCGTTTTGAATTAACTCTGCTCTGAGAAGTAGCGAAGTTCTTTTGCCTGGTCTTCAGAGCGTGTCAGTATTGGATCCCATTCCTGGTTGGTTCTGGATAGTCATTTGGAATGACATTGTTGTCTGTGATTTTTATTTGTGATATGAAGACAAATCATTTAGTTGACTCTTTCATCTCCGGTTTTCGTTTTCTTGCAGGAACCATCGACGTGGTAGTGGTGAACCTGTACCCATTCTACAGCACAGTGACGTCTTCAAATGTGGATTTTGAGACCGGAGTGGAGAACATCGACATTGGAGGTCCATCTATGATTAGGGCTGCTGCAAAGGTAAGGTGGGTCTTGTGTCTTAGGTTGTCTGGATTGAGTTAACAATCATGCCATACCTGTTGACTGACTGGACTCTTCAAGTGCTTTCCTACTCTTATCCAACTCATTGCTGTGAGTCTTGATAATTTTTACCATCATTTGCTGGATGTAGTACATTCTGGCTGGATCTACTCTTACTCTTTACGATCTAAAGTAAAACGGATACCTTAGCTGATGCGTCGCTTTTGTGTATCTTGTTTTATGCGTCTGATATCAAGTATATCTAAGAATTTCTCCATATTGTTCTTCCGGTGTTACAGAACCACAAGGATGTGATGGTGGTAGTGGACCCCGATGATTATTCTGAAGTTCTAGCGAAGTTGCAGACTGGTGATGATGGTGATACTAGCTTCCGGAGGAGGCTAGCATGGAAAGCCTTCCAGCACGCCTCATCCTATGACTCAGCTGTAGCTGAGTGGCTATGGAAGCATCAGCGAGACGGTGGTATGTTGACTGTGTCATAACCCCTCTTCATGACTTGAGGTTGGAGAACAGCTCGTTACTTTGATGGTGTCATTTTTTTTCGGCCATTGCAAATGGAAGTTCTTAGTTGGAGCAGAATTCCCGTTTTTTTTTTCCTTTGTCATTCCTTAAAGCGTGCTGTTCATAATGAAGAATGTTTGTTGCCAATTTTCAGAAGAAACGACTGAATTTCCACCAAGTCTGACAGTACCACTGACTTTAAAATCTAAGTTGAGATATGGTGAGAACCCACACCAGAGGGCTGCTTTCTATGAAGATAAGTCACTGGCGGAATTTGGAGCAGGCGGTATTGCCACTGCAGTGCAATATCATGGAAAGGTGGGCTATTCAGGAGTATCAAAATATGCCGTTTGATTGGAACCAATTTTGTACATTAAAATTTTGGAGAACTTTGGCATGCACTGCGTCTGGTTGTTACTGAGAACCAGGTTTTCTGATGAAGTCGTTTATCTAATTTATGATGTACAGGAAATGTCATACAACAATTATCTGGACGCCGATGCAGCCTGGAATTGTGTTTGCGAGTTTAATAATCCCACATGTGTGGTGGTGAAGCATACGAATCCTTGTGGGGTTGCCTCTGTTGGTCCAAACCAAGGACTCCTGGAAGCGTACCGTCTTGCAGTGAGGGCTGATCCTGTCAGTGCATTTGGAGGCATTGTTGCTTTCAATGTGGAAGTAGACGAGGTAAAGACTGGTTCTTTTGGTTTTCGAAATTTTCATTTCTTATTTTCATCCTATATTTTCTCCCTTCTGACTGAATGTCACATGTGCTTTTACAGACTCTTGCACGGGAGATTCGAGAGTTCCGGAGTCCTACAGATGGTGAAACCCGGATGTTTTATGAGATCGTTGTAGCTCCTAGTTACACAGAAAAGGGCTTGGAGATTTTGAAGGGCAAATCGAAAACTCTGCGTATTCTTAAGGCTGAACACACTAAGAAGGGTCGGCGATCTTTGCGGCAAATCGGGGGAGGTTGGTTGCTCCAGGACTCTGATGACAAGACACCTGAAGATCTTGGCTTTAGAGTCGTAACGAGCAAGGTGCCAACCTTGGAGCTCGTGGATGATGCCCAATTTGCTTGGCTATGTTGCAAGCACGTTAAGAGCAACGCTATTGTTGTGGCAAAGGTATGTCTCCTCGATACGTTTTATGAATTTCTATTTCTATTCTTAATTCCAGTATTTTTTAACGATGAAGACAGTGGTAAGTGTTGTGCTGCTTGTCAAAGTCTTGCTTATTTTGACGCTTCCTTGGTGCTTATAATTTGGCTTGATTTTCCAGGATAACCGGATGTTGGGGATGGGAAGCGGCCAGCCAAACCGAGTTAAAAGTTTGCAAATTGCGTTGGAGAAAGCTGGAGAAGAAGCAAAAGGCGCTGCTCTAGCCAGTGATGCGTTCTTCCCATTCGCTTGGAATGATGCTGTGGAGGATGCTTGCAAGGCAGGTGTGAAAGTCATTGCCCAGCCTGGTGGTAGCATGCGCGACCAGGATGCTATTGACTGCTGCAACAAGTATGGGGTTTCTATGCTTTTCACTGAAGTTCGTCATTTCCGACATTGAAGAAGGTGCGTCGTCAAACAAAACAAACAATCTCGGATTGATGATGGGAGAGTGTTTTTAACTTCTTTCGGAATGACAAGAACATACCAAGAGCACCAGTTTGAACCACATATGCAAACGCATTTTGAGCAATTTTCTCTGTATTAGGTCGCATTTTGTTCTTACCCATGCAAACCAGGCTTTCAGACAGTCCGTAGCATTTTCCAAGAGGTTGTCATATGCCCGATGGTCATGAATGAGTACTGCCTTAGACTTCTGCGAGTCACTTATTGTGGCAAGAGTCTGGGTCTAAAGAGGTCTACAATGTAAACAGATGTCCAGACAGGATACTGAAGGAGAGTTACTATACTCATGCGGCCAGGTTTTTTTGGTGCTCACTCAAAGTTTTGTCAAATTGTCATTTAGGGTCGCCGTGTAGGTGAGTGGATAACGAAGTGGATTCTAATAGTTGTATTGTGGAATCGGCAAATAAAGATTACAACTTCGCTTCAGCTCACATTTTAGAGATGGTTTGGTCCTCATGTACTGTGAACTAACCAAATGCCTTTCCACCATTCGTCTCTGCAATTCAATTATCCACCATCTAAATCTGGGTGAGGTACATTCGAGCCAACAATTGACGCATAAATGAGAAGTGAGAATCCTCAGCATGCCGCCTGCAGTTCAATGACGCTTTAACTGCAAACTGAGGCCGAGTCTTGATGACTTCCCGCTTCTGACTTTGATGCCTGTGTGCGTATAACTATCACTAAGAACTTTGATGAAGACATCTTTGGTGGATTATAAACATTTCGATTGTGGGTGAAACCGGCTCTGTTCCATTACATTTTATTAACCGATGCTTTAAACTGTTGCAACAGTCGACTCAGCCCTAACTTAAGTGCGGTAACGGAATACCGTATGTATGATTTTAACTTTCGCTTGCTGATGTCAAACATTTCAACGCAACAAACACCAATGTCTTTCCTCCATTCCTCTCTGCAATTTAGCAACCACCATCAAATTAGGGTAAGAGACATATCATCCGAAACCTCAATGTGCAGAAAGTAGAAGTGAGGAGAGTCATATTTCTTACATAATCAAGCGAGAATCCTGCTCCTTTATCATACACAGAAATTTGAAAACAGAGTGAATCTCTAATCACTTACAGATCTTGTTGAAGGCGACAATATCACAGCTCTGGATGTATTCGTTGTTGGGCTCCGATGTCAGAAAATCCTCGATCAGGTTGTCAATACTGACCAAATCATCCTCGATGGTCATCATAATTTGCAGCTTCTTTATTCCAGCGACCACAGTCACTAGCTTAGCTGCATTCAATTCGCGCATCCTGGTTAGCAATTACCTCACATAGCATTCATACATTGCTAAACTGCTGGAAAATGCAAAATAACGACGGCATTCATAAAGTCCGAGTCCTGGGGTATCCTCCGCCGTAAGGAATCTCTACAGTTTTCCCTAGCAAGGCAGAAAACTGCAATTACATTAAGGCATTGACGAGACTTACAAGCACCCCAGTGAAGACCGGGCATTTGCACAGCACGTACACATTCCTCCAACTTCGTCATGTCAGTTTCGTCATCCCATGGCTTGATATCCAACACAATAGATGACTTTCCAGCTGCAAAAATGTAAATGCATCAATTCATTATGCATCAAGTGGGATCAAATTATAACCTACCAAGTATCAAACAATGCAGGGGCGTCGGATAAAATAAAAGGTCACCACCATATACATATCAGACATACTCACCAACTTTAGGCTTGCCAGAAGCCTTCTTCTCAGCCTCGCGCTTCTCTGAAGCGGCCTTCTCCTCCTCAGTTTCCTCAGCGAAGAGGTCAAGGTCATCGTCGTCCTCCTGCAAGATCAATTGCACGCTATTGAGAATCCCATTTCTGTGGACATGACAGAAATCCAAGAAAAGTTCAAAATCGACATAAACCCATTTGAACAAAATCAACAAATAAATCAATTGCAGATTAAAATTGATTATCTACACAGCCTCACACCAAAAAGCCAAAACAACTAATTCAAAGACAGCCACTCTCCACAAACTTACCTCTGCTTCCGCAGGCGCAGCAGCTTCCGAATCGGCTTCAGCAGCCGGTGTCTGAGGAGCGACTGTTTCAGAAGGGCAAGAAGCATCTCCACTCTCAATATGCACTCCTACACCTGGAGCTCCGAATCTGACCAAGAACACCAAAACCTAATCAGACACAACACAAACACTCCCCAAACCTCAACATACCAACTCAAACAAGTCCAAAATAACTAAGACCTAAACCTTCAAATGATTTCAACCATCCACAAACCTGGCACCTTCAGTCAGTCATATATTATATTCAACTCCAATTTCATCAAACCAAGCTCACAAGGCTGGGCAAAACTTACTTGGCTCCAAGCAACTCCAAAATGTGGTTGTACCATCTGGACAGGCTCTGAAACTCAGCAGGGACGCTGTGGATCTTAACGAACACGGCAAGATCATCCCTGGAGGCCTGGTACCTGAAATACACCCAACCAGACAAGAAATCAATAACATGCATTAATCCCATGTTGATGATCCCCATGCAAGCCATGCAGAGAAGAGGGACGTACCCGGAGATGAAGGCGCGAGAGGAGAGGTACTGGTCGAGGTCGCGGAGGCCCTCCGGCGACGAGAGGTCGTGCTGGAACTGGACGCCCATGGTGGTGTGCGCAGCGGGATTCGATGGGGAGACCTGGGAGGAGGGGAGAGAATGGGGGAGGGAGGCAATGAAGTGCGCGATGACTGGTGGCGTTTGTTCTGGAATGGGGTCTCGGTTAGGGCTGAGTCTGGAGGAAGAAGAAGGTTCTGGACTCCTGGTGATGGTTCCCGTTCCTTCGGCACGGAAATGGATGGTGGGGTACCGTGGTAATAGGATTTGGTGGATTGGACAGGGCGAGAAGATTAGGTGAGTTGGTCTCTTGAAGGGGTCTAGATTTGAGGGGTTAGGGTCATTTTGCCCACTGCAATGGAATACGATCTTTGTAATCTAATAACCAAAGAAATGAATAAAGTAGACTAAACTGAGTCACTCTTCTTACCTTATTCTCGTCAATGATGTATATGATCTCAACTCTTGTCCTTTATTTTAGTCATAAGTATAGCATAATTTAATTCTTTAAAAATTAAGATTTGACTGAAGTTAGATATTTTATGATATAGTTATGAGACTTTTGACAATTTTGATGAAGCTTTTTTGATTTTTTAAGAATGAAAGGTTCAAAAATCATCAATAATTGTTTCAAAAAAAATTACAATAAAATCTAGGTTTTTAAAGTAAAAGCTTCATATCTTTAAAAAATCATTTTCTAATCAAAAGTAAATGATTAATTTTATGATTGATTAAAACACAAGTTCAAATCAAAACAATACTTAATAACAAAATATTTGAAACATTGTTATTTGAATGATATAATAAAACTTTGGTATTTAAAATCATAAATTTAATATATGTAATAAAAATAACCAAAACCATTAAACATTTCTTGTTAATTTGACATCAAAGTAAATATTTAAATTTTTTTTAAATACCAAGAATATAAAATTAACATATTTTTTTATCATTTTGGCTATAATATACATTGCTATAATACCATTCATAGCTTATATTCTTACTATATAAATATACAATTAAAAAACAAAATCATTTTTTATTTTTTTTTGAAAAAATATTATTTCAAATTTTTATGCTTATTTCATTTTATTTTTTTAACTAAATAAGTGTCATATTCTTAGATACTTGTTTGTTCTTAAATAATTATTTAGAGTACACAAAGCTTTGTTTTTTCCAAATTGTTCATTAATAGCTATAATTGCAAATTTTTGATTCAATCATTAACTGCATATTTTAGTCTTCTTTGAGTAGTCATATATGGATACAACTCTTTCATCACTCCATCATGTTTTAATTTTATTAATTATTTCTACAAAGTTAAAGTATATCTATGAAATTTCTTTTTTTAACACATAGATGTTAGCAAAGAAACCATTGAAACCCTTGTTATATCACATTCTTTTTGTTGAGAAACGTCACTTTTGGATGTGTGAAATCCATTGTATCATTCACAGTTTGGTTTTTTCCTATATTCGTATAAAAATTTAGACTACTTCTTCAATAATTATTGGTATACATTCAATAAAAATTCTTGAACATTTTGATATATATGTAAAAAAAATTACATGAAATTCATAATAACCATGTTCATATATATATTTTAAATCATATTTGTTGTCATTAAATTTCAATATCTTATAATTTAGACATTTTAATGGGTTCAAAAATTTTCATCATTTTAATAATGAAAAATTTTAAATTAAAATAATTTATAAAATTATTTTAAGTTAAAAACTTATTTAAGCTTATTAAATACAACTCTTGTACCATAGCCATGTTATCAATTGTTAAATAAGTTTCATTTGTTAGTTCTCATGAGGCTTCTCTTGAATTTGTAAAGTAGTCTTTTGTTGAACTTAATAATCTTTTTTATGGATCTAAAGTAGTAAATGATGATTCAAATCATGGTGATGCTCTTATTATATTTAATGATTTTTCTCGTGAAGTAGTAGAATGCTCAATTATAAATGATAATTCAAATCACGAAAAGCTTTTTATTAGATTTAATGATTCTTTCCATGAATAAGCATGATGATTCAAATCATCGTGAGTCTCTTATCAAATTTAATGATACTTCTCGTGATTAAACAAAATCTACAATAATAAATGGTGATTTTATCATGGGCGTTTTTTCTTTTTCATTGGATGAACAAAATGAAATAAAAACATCTAAATTTTCTTAAAATAAATAAAATTTTAAAAATAAATCAAAAGCAAGTCTTCAAATGGATGATTTAAATGAGATCTATGACTGTGATATTGATGAATAGACTATGGAAAAACAATAGAATCAAGATTATTAATAGTGCGTACAACACCACTAATGTTCAAGATTTTGAAAGAATATCTAATGCATTGGAAAGGATTTTCAAAAGAAGAAACTAATTGACAGCCAGCTACAAACATAACAAATTGTGTCAATGAGATTGTTGAATTTTTAGCTTAAAATAATAAAATTAAAAAAATGTGAAAAAATTAGCAAAAAGGAGGCCAAGAAGAAGTATTCATTCTTGTGTATTTAGCCAATTATTTAAACAAGCCTTACAAAATTGATGGTTACAAATAGTTTGTTATTAATCTATTGATACTGGAGAATCATTATTTATACCTTCTTTTGCTAATCATGGGTGCAAAATGAACATTTTTTCTTGTACATTGAGCAATTTAGAGGTTTTATGATGAGGCTTCTCTTGAATTTTGAATTGACAAATTGTAACAAACTCATTAGTGGCAATAAATGTAGGAATTTCTCTTGTACATTGAGCTAATAAAAATATTTTTTTGTTCATTGATTTTTCATTATTATCTACATCATTTTAAAAATAATGTTTGTATCTATCCACCCATTTGTGGATCACAAGGCAATTTTATACAAAGTTTAAGCATTAATCTCACTTATTAATCATTACAATTTGAATGTTTTTAGATCTTTCAAAGTTTTGTTATATATTGTTAGGATTATACAATTATTAACTATGTATCTTTTAAATATTAAATTAATTCATCAATTAATTATTTAATTGATTATTTATTATATTTATTTTAATTGCTGAATTTTTTATTTACTATATATCTTTTGAAACAATCTACTTATTATACTTCTAACATATATTCAAAAAATATACAATTTGAATGTCTTCATATTTTCTTTTAAATATTTTAATTAAAATATCTGATTTTTCAAAATTATTTTTAATCAAATATTTTAAAAGGAATTGTAAGATTTATGCTCTATTGGATTAATAAGAAATATAATTGAACACATTGTATATATATATATATATATATATATATATATATATATATATATATATATATATATGTATTTTTTCTCAAAATAATAATTTTAACATTTTTTTTTATGATATTATTAATAGATATTGATAAGTTATAATCTCATCATAATCTAAATTATTTGGATGCTATATCTTCATTTTTAATGCAAAATAATCTTAAAGAATAGATGTATGAGTTGTTTTTGAAGTATATATTTATAGTGATTGATTGAAATTCACCATTTGAATTATTTTTGAATCATATAATAAACAAAAAACCACTAGTGAGATCGACCCAAACTTTAACATTTACTTACCTAGCCTTTCCAGCCTATTTTGGATCTTGAAATTTTGGCATTGTTTCCAATTTAGAGTTGTCATTAAATCCACATTTCCTCATAATTTTATACAAATTAATATTGACTTGTGTAGGATTTCGGCAATATGTGTTGTTCATGCGAAATCCAAAAATGTAATTTTTTTATCTTTAAACTTTATCATCTTCCAAATGTATATACTCTGTCTTCAAAATATAGAGGCATTATATTAAGCCAATCAAGTGTGAGGTTCTACAATTAAAATAAATAAATTTCTATTGAACTTCTTTTGCATCCTTTTATTACAAGTGACCCAGTTTTGCCAATAAAAAATCAATCGGTTTATCTATATAATTACTATATCTTAACTATTCTATTTTAATGTTGAAGTACTTCAATAAAAAAATTCATAGTAATGTTTTTAGATGTATTGTTTTTTTCTACTCTTTTCACCTCTAAAATTCTTGGTCTATTATAATACAAACTTCTCAAATTCCCATTTTGTGAGTTTTTGGATATAGAGTTATTTTTGAACAAACCACCTACCCTGGTAGGCTGGTACGATATTCCATGAAAGTTTGGTACACAAATAACCACTATGGGCACCTCCGTTGTCCTACTACAACATTAACTTCACCGTTACCCCTCTGTGCACCTTTCTTCGGGAAATGAACGGCGCAGCCTAGAAGATCCGAACATCGAATCCCCTCCAAGGGATAACCTGACCACCTTTCCCGACACGGTCACAACTGCATAACCCAAGTACAACCACGATATCACCCATGCAACACCCGTGCAACACCCTAGTATCATCTCTGTTCCCGACCACAACATCATGGGACTCCCCTCTAAAAATAACTTAAGCCACAGCACCCGACAAGCGCATAACACAGCATCACCCCCTTACCACCCCAGTACCACCCCAGCATCACCCCAGCATCACCTCAGCATCGCCCAGATATAAACTGAAAAGCTTGACCTCGGCAACCCAGCCGCAAATAGCAGGACCCCGCTATCGCTGAGCTCCGGGCCAGCGCCATCCGATTCCCTGCGGCGCCCGCATTTCACCGGAAACAGCAAATGATTCCAGAAATCCCCCGCTTCCTCGTTCAAAAATCAAACTCCAGTGACCAGTGCATCCCGACCCGCGCTCATCCCACGCAACTTGCAACTCCCGATTCGCACCTCAATCCAATCCCAAGGAGCACACCTTGTCGGCCATCCCAGTCGATATCCACGCCACCAACCCCTGTAATACCACCCTAATACCATCTTGATACCATCACGATACTGAGGCGCAGAAGCCATGACATGAACGTCCCGGCGCACATTCCATGTGAATTCCGTCTAGATGTCTAGATCGCCGGATGACGACAATCGGGTGACCGCAATCCAGGATTCATGCGCTAGCGATGACGCTGGCTGGAGGCTTTTGATCTAGCGTAGAAAGACTGCAGGAGGCCCGGGTTGCAGGAGCTTGGGATGGTGCGCAGTCGCCATTAAGGCGGGCGTTTCAAAAGCAGGGAATAAGTTAAGCGCAGGGATGGTTGGGGAGTCCTGGGGGTGGATCTGGTCGACACGACTCAGCAATGGAGAGTCCGCCAGGCGCACCATGGATGGTACGCCCGGGTGCTGCCTTTTGTTGCTCTTTTATCCTCACGAGGATAGTGTTGCACTGATGCGGTATGGTCAAACACGACGTCCACAGTTTGACGATCGACATCGATCGACAGTTTGTGTCTTCAAGAGTCGCGCGTTTGGCTCTGGTTGGGCGGGATGGGTCTCGTTGCGAGGTTGTGACTGGGTTGCGAGTCTCGTGGTGGGAGTGATCTGATGATGTGCAGTTAGTGCTCTGTTTTAGGATATGTGGAGGCGGTGTGAGGAGCGGTGGGATCTAGATTCGGGGTGGAGTAAGTCGGATGAGGTTGCACATGTGGGAGAGTAAGCGAGTATGAGGGGTCTGTCGTTGATGGATTTTTTGAACGGGCCTGCTACTCGGGGTCCGAGGTTTCGATCGGGTCGATTTGGGGCCGGGAGGTTGAAGCATGCTCCTAAGTACCGACGGCCTGGTGACAGTCCCGTGATGCAGGCTTGGGATGTTCCGGTGCGTGTGTGCTAGTTGTTCGGGGTTTATGCATTTCGGTTGATGATTGTGGTCGGTGTGTTTTTGGTTAGAAAGAGTCTTGTGTGCCGTCTGGTTGCGAGTTTCAGGGGACAAGGTGGCTGGTTGGCCCAGTCGTTGTGGTGGTAGAATTGATTATTGTCTGCATGGTTGCGTGGCGTGGGTTGGTTCCACAGTGCTGCTTTTGAATACACGAGGATGTGCATTGGCATTGTGGGGATTCGTGCAATGCCCCACGACGCCTTTGTTTTTTGAGGAAAATTTCGGAACCGGAAATCCTCTGTAATTGTAATAGAATTTTCTCTAGCTCGTTACTGGTCATCCTTAATTCCTCTGGAATTTGTGGTATTGATTTTTCTGCAGTGGGTTTAAGTAAGGATTTCCGCCCTGATGACTTACGTAAATGGTTTTGTTACGTGTAGAGTAATGGTGACGACGTCAGCAAGTTGAACGGCATCGATTTCATCTGCAGCTTTGCATCGTCGAATGGAGCCGAGTATCCAGACCATTTTGTGTACGTGCCACATCCGGAGGAGCCCGATGATCTCGACAAGCCCGTGCGGTGTCCACCTCCAGAGCCGTGCATTGTGCATGTACGAGTCCGCATTTTGACAATTCATCCTTCCTATTTTGTTGATTTTTCTGCAGATGCATTTTCCTATGCTTTTGGAGGCTAGTTCTTTCCTCTTTGACAACCGTGGTCGAAAAGAAAAAACACATTCATTTAACTATTCTAAACTCAGTGCTGTTCTGCAGTGAAACCTTAGCAACTTGGGTTGCCTCGTGTTTCAATCTATTCTGTAGAAATTGAGGATAACACTGTTCTGTACACAGTAAAAAGTTGATAGAAGTCAATGGTTTATTTTTATTCTTATTTTTTCAACCCTCACATTTGAAATCCGAGTACTTAAGTCACCGAAGTTGAAAATTCATTTAGTGCTGTTAAGTGCGGTTTTGACACTTTTGTGGTCTCACAGGACGGGATAGTGTTCAAAGACAGACTGACGCATTCCCGGCGACGCACTAGTGACCTTCTTGGTTCAATGAGGGAAACCGATCACTTAGAGTATTACAGTACCCCTCCTAACCGGCGGCGGTCTGCGAGAGGCTCCAAAGAAATGATTCATATGCCAGCTTTGATTGCTCCAGATCTTGTAGCTACTAAAATAGTGGATTAAATCTTTCTTCAACCCTTGTACAGGGGTAATATTCATTCACATACGTCGGGTGACACATTGCTTAAGGTTTTGATAGAAATATTTATATAGTTAGGAGAGGCCAGCAGTTAGGGAGCAGCTGTTACATCCTCAAAATCATGACCGAGATCTGGAGTAGGGCGTGGCAAGATAGTAACTTAGCAAACAGGATTTCAAGTGCGCAGCAGCATACGAAAATGTAAAAAAGTATGTACAATACACCTGGGTTTACGTCAACAGCTGAGATGTGTACATTGTTGTGTCAAAATTTATGATA
The DNA here is from genome assembly GCA_014871385.1 of Ceratodon purpureus. Classification (NCBI taxonomy): domain Eukaryota; kingdom Viridiplantae; phylum Streptophyta; class Bryopsida; order Pseudoditrichales; family Ditrichaceae; genus Ceratodon; species Ceratodon purpureus. Next base: position 19,402,249 of record CM026424.1, on the reverse strand, counting down.
CGTGGGAGCAAACAAAACTTCAGTTCGGATTGGGGCTGTGAAAATCCAGCACTTTATATAAAAAATGTATTTTAAGATCACACCTCATGCAAAACACCCGACAAACCAAGCATTTCGTAATATATCACAGTAACTACACTTGCATGTTGCCGGTTCATACTAGCATAGGAATCGCCTGATCCTTGCACTATTTGGTCAGAGCCGGATATGCAACAGATTTTTTGAAGTAGAGCACTGTGGTCAAGGTCCCATGTGTGTTTTGCTATAACTGTGGCCTCCCTATGGATTGATGAAGGGTACAGCATAGCTTTGCAAAGCGTCATTCAAAGACCAATTTAACAGTTGTTTGTCTCCGCCTATCATATGGAGCTTAGAAGGAGCACGAAGAAATGGGCAACTGGCAGGGTCTATAGAACCTTGGAGAGGAGCGTGCGGCACTCAAAAAATTCCTTGTAATGAAAGAAATTATTTTTTCTTGGGGACCGCTTTCTTCTTCGGGTCGGGTTCATCTACTACACCTCCAAGCTGCACACAATTACCACAACTTAACACAACAAACACAAATGTGCTGGAAAGGCAAACAGTTCTAGGTTCTGCACATCTGCTTCTTTTTTCTTTTTTTCTTTTTTTTTTGCTTCTCCAGATACTACTGAGATGTTCTCCTGTCTTCCCAGAGCAGAGAGAAAGTAGGAAAACTTGGAATCTATTTGCAATACTGCAAGTGGCTATCATACAATCTATCATCATTCTGCTTATTGGCCAACCTTTCTCAAAATATGTGTAAAACCCACTGATGTTGGTATGATTTGCACAAGGATGAACTGAACTTAGACTCAGGCTTAAACCTAATGCGTACCAAAACTGCCTCAATCTCTGCCTCAGAAAGTATTGCGCGAGGAGGCTGACTGGAAGCTGTGCCAGAGGGCAATGTTGGCATTGCCTGACTCTGCCCTCCTCCACCTGAAGCCCGGCCTACTGCATCCAATCAATCACAGAAATTTAAATCAGACTCTAAACTACTCCAAAAACTTACCTGCCAAAGCATGATCAAGTGCAAGAGGGATAACACGCAATTTATAAAAATTTAGAAAGGGAAATTCAGGAAGTTGTCCGTCACTAAACTGTACTGGAAAACTACCGAATTGTTTGAGTTTTGGCAGGGGAGGGTTCTAGGCTTCAGCGCTAAGTTCAAAAGAAAAACGAATAATGGCGACAACAATACATGACTTTAGGTCAGAAAACCTTCCCCAGCCAAAGGAATTCCAGTACATGCCGGAGATTACCAGACGTTACAAAATATCACCACCGAATCAAACCAAAAATTCGTTCCCTGTTAATTTTTTCAGACTTCAAGGAAATCTGCCAGATAAAGGGTCACGAAGTGAATATCAATCATCAACGACGATCATACCTATGCACTTACAATACATCTTTCCCTGCATCTTGAGCAGCTAAATACTTAAGAGGAATTTGACAACCATATCGACTATCTCACCCATGAGGCGCTAAAAAATTACATCAACCTTGCATTAATAAAGTGTGCAATGCAGAACTCACGAACCTAAGTCTGCAAAGTTCCGCGGCTGGATAAGTAGCGTCGGTAGCCTTAAACCTAGCTTGATTGCCATCAATGACGCTTAATTGAAACTTATCAATATTAAGAACTACAACGTGACATAACAGCACCATTCAAAAACTGAAGAGATACCCATTGCGAGTAGAAGGTAAGAATAGACTTCCTAAACCCTAAACACAAGAAAATCAGTTCTCATCACAACACCAGAACAACTTTGTCGCACACGGTTCCATCAAATTCAGTCACAGCACGTCAACAACGTGATTCATTCGCGCAACAGAAAAACTAAATCGAACCAACCAAACCATATCCTGCATGTTTGCCTTCTCAAACTGAAATGCCAGAAAAGTCCACCAAACCTACCGTTTTCCGCACCATTAATACCAAATCGGGATCCTAAGTGACACCACTTTCATTCACAAAGCGACATAACCGCAAATCAGACCATCACCATCCCAAAAGAGGAGGCATTTCCCTCAAAAAAAGGTGCATGAGTGTAAGGTTTCAACAATTGGGCTTCAACAATTGTGATTTTTTATTTTTTTTGAAGCAAAACAATTGTGATTTGATCGCAACTCAAGAGAAGAGGAAAAAACCGACCCATACCGGCTTTGGAGCCTTGCGACTCTCCCGCTCTGCGATTGGGGAACTTGATGAGAGGGATGCGCTTCCCGGCTGCCATGGTCACAGGCTTCTTCTGCTGAATCTGTTCCTGCTTCTGTGAATCGCGGTTGCCATCCCCTGCAGGCCGAGCCTTGTGCTGCTGCTTCGCAATCACTGGCGACTCCGGATGTGTCCCACCTCCGACAGCGCCAAACTTGGGCACCCGCCTGCCCTCGCCGATGGTCTGCTTGACCCAGACGATGGTGGTGGTCTTGAGCCTTGCCGTGCGCACCAGTTTCTCACAATTCTTGGCGACGTTGGACCACATTGTGGCATGTCTCCTGCCGCGGAATCCTTGACGTGGCGCGCTCCCATTGCGCTCCACCCTTCTCACATCTCGCCTGGCACCCGAGCTCTAAGATCATCATATGGCAGCAGTTTGTAGCATGCACCGTTAGTTATCATGCACTGATCGATGCTAATTCCATCGCCGACTCTGAATCCATTGTCCGATGATGACTCCCTGAAACTTCACGACTGTAATTATGCCAGGATCGAGATTGTAAGAGTGGCCGATGGCTCCCTTTTGATGATCCAGTTAGTCCGAGTCTTCTGCTTCGGTTGATGATATATATGACTTATATGATATGAAGAGTTTGTGTGGGCTAGCATGGTACTTTGAGCATATTAACAGGATCTGTCTGTGAGGGAACATGTAAGTTGCGGTGAACAGAGTTGTCATTGATGAGGTAGTTGTGCCTCTAAAACCCTTCGGAATGGTAAACCCCTACAAGGGTAGGTTGTGTGTGGGTTTCAGCTATGGAGAGTGCTGCTCTGCTTAGATCTGGGAAGTACTGCCTTCGACTCTTGTGGAATATGTGAGTCGAATATAAGAGATATGAAACCCATAAGTACCGGTATTCTTTAGTGTGCTACTTATATGTACTTACAATCCACCCATGTAAGTCGTCTTTTCGGAGACATCTGATAAAATTGGAACGATACAGAGAAGATTAGCATGGCCCCTGCGCAAGGATGACACGCACAAATCGAGAAATGGTCCAAATTTTTTTCCACTCATTTGCATCAAGCCAAGTACAGTTTCTCACGGGTTTTGTAGTAGTGAATAAAGAGGGCATCCTCCTCAATGTTAGAATAAAGTGTAATCGGCCAATTCAACTGCAGCAGGCTAATTAAACCCTTCAGTTTGGTATTTCTGGTTATCGCTTCCAGTGCAGATCATCAAACATTAATTTATGTTAAAGGGAACTGGAAAGTTCATATCAGGAAGAACAGAGGAAATTGAAGTCTTAGCCACAGTGGACTGCGTTGTCCAAGGTTTGTTCCACAAGGGACTGGATACAAATCCAAGAGATATAAATCCCATAAGTACCGGTATTCTTTAGTGTGCTACTTATATGTACTTGCAGTCCATCATCTCCTTTCGTCTCTTCGGAGACATCTGATAAAATTGGAACGATACAGAGAAGATTAGCATGGCCCCTGCGCAAGGATGACACGCACAAATCGAGAAATGGTCCAAATTTTTTTCCTGTTTGTTGGTAAAATTGTTACAACGTCATTTCTGGAGATTTTTAAGACACAAAACTTGGCTTACATGTAATAGATTCTCGATTTGGATTGAAATGCTGAAGGTACTAAGATATGTTGTTCTCGCCTCTCACAATTTTGTTGTAAGTTGTGCAAATTTATTTTAAATTGTACTAAATTTCTTCGACCCATTTCACTTCATTCGTTATGTTCTTGCCTACCTGTCATAGATTTGAGGGACGGTGCAAGTGTATGTAAAAACCATATTAGAAATGATTGTTCTTATGAGTTTTGCATCTCTTATCGTAACTTGCTTTTGGATAAAACCCTCAATTAGAGTGTTTGTTACATTCCAACATCTAAAGACTAAAGTTGTTTTGGTGGTGGTTACCACCAACTTTGGTAGGCTTATAATACCGGGACCCTGGGTTTAATTTTGTTAGGAACATTGTTTGGGACTCGACAACGCAGGTCAGCTACACTTAAAAAGAAGATGAATATTTACTTAACAGTATCGAAATCATGTGCCAAAACAAGATTCGGTGAGTTTCACATCCAGTTCTTGTCTACTTCTTTAGTGATGGTTATACAAAAGCATCCGTATTCAACACATGGCTCGACAGATGGAAGTGGTTCCACTTATAATTAACTGATGAATTCCAATCTTAGTAACCAGGGTGAGCTTTGTTCGTCGACTTGAATCTGTTCCTAGTCGAAGCTTCTTCTTCATGCTCTTCTGTCAAGAGTAGAAGAAAACGAGTGCAGACATATGGCCACCCAATAGCTACACAAAATTTCTCTACAAAATTTCAATAAAATTTAACTTCTGGCCCGTACCTCACGAGGTACCGACATCGTGTGATTTGAGTAAGCTTTAAGTCACCATGGCTGCAGCAGACACCACCTTCGCCAAACGACCTGAGTTTACCATCCAGCACATTAAAATGAAGTCCAATATTTTGTAGACGATGTGCAGACATTGTAGAGTCCTGGCAAGATCTGTCTAGTCCAGAAGCGTCTCGTATGAGTTTTAAACAGAGACGCAAGCTCACCGTCCAAGAGGCACACATAGCAGCTTATGAATGCTATTGCTTGTTGACATGAACAATATTTGATTAGTATTAATTGTCTGCCCTGTTTGTGTCTGCACGGTTACGGACAAGTGAACAACCTCATCATGTATATATAATATCCATGTTGAGTTCATGAATATGTCTCAACAGGCGCTTGTATGTTTGCGTTGGAATTGTTACTCAGAGTGTGGTCAGTTAGAGAGTTTTTTGAGCACTTTCAGCTGAGTCGCCGAGCAGTTGTGACACCATGGCTAACAGGAATAAGGATTATGTAAGTTGAACGAATGGTTTCATAGAGTTTGAAGGTGTTTCAATAGTTCATAAGACCGAGGTAGTGTTTGGTTTATCACGAGTATGTCTACCCAGCTGCAAGTGAACTACGGTACATGATACGTTAATTGCAAATTCAAGAGGGATGATTGGTGCTGGTTTTTCTTAATTTCAGGTTTACAATTACTCCGATGCCGATCCAGCCTACTCAAAAGATAAAACAACAGAATATCCGAGTCATAAGGTACCCGAATCGGATTCTTGAGGAAATGTAAACCAAATTTGAAGCGCGCTTCTCTTCAAGATTGCTAAAAACTCTAGTTACTCGGAATTATGCTACAAGGATTTTATAATCTAATCAGAGTGTATTTCAATAAGTCTTATTAGTTCTGTCTTCATTTTGAACACAGATCACAGCGACGGTCCTTCTAAATGCAAACAATATTCCCAGTGACAGTTCAATGAGGATAATGACCAAGGAGCTTAGGAACAAGAACATGGGTAAGTTCAGTCATACAGTACTTCATTTCAACAATTTGAAAAATATAACTACGGTATCATTTGATCGATTGCTAAATCAAAGGACTCTAAACTTATCGACAAACCTGAAAATTTACCGCAATTCTGCTTATTGTACACTTGATACCATTCATGCTCCCTTCCAACTCAATTGACAATTGAGTAATCTAGACACTTAATGTTACCTACTTCTATGCAGAACTGAGTCGATCACCAACTAGCAACACCTTAACCATTTCCGGTTATCCTCCCGACACTGGTTTTACTCGGCACAAGGTTTTGGAGATAGTTCAAAAGTACAGCAGAGGTGCACAGTTGATTGAAAGAGGAGGGGCTTAGATCACTTGCAAAAGTTTCTAGTGGGTGGTCACTCCTAAGTACTGGAACTTCCATGAAGGATGATGTCCCTGGAAATACTTACAATGTTCATACTCTATACATATTTGGAATGTAGATAACAGACAAAAACATCGTCGGCAAGAGCAGTGTAGATAACTCCTGATACCGGCAGAATATTTACGGTTCTTTCGGATCAGACGCTTCAAAACCCAGTTGTACAGTCAAAAGGGAGGTTTGAAGATGACTCGCCAATGGTTTCCATGGTTACTTTTGCTTGGACATGGTGAGTAAGATCGCCAAACGCCAACAGCTGAAGGATTCTCCGTGACATGAGCACGAGATTGTGTTGAATGAACAGAAATTTGCTAAAAGAATTGTTGCGGAGAACCTCAGAAATCTGAGCACATTCATCTGGAATCGAATTGTCCGGTGTCGGCAACGCGCTTGGGAATATTTACATCATAGTTTAGACTTTATCCTGTCCATCAGAAATAGCATTCCTGAAACTTGAAGGCCACGGGTCACATGACCACCGAAAATGGTAAAATAGTATTTGCGACGAAGCTATCGGACCGACAACGTCGACAGCTCGTTGTGTTAAATGAAAACGTGTTGTTACGTCTTCTCCACGCTTCTGGTGCAGCTTATAAGCTTCTAGATCTAGCTCGTCTCTCGTCTTTGAGCTTCAGCACATCTGATTCATTTGGCGTCGCTTTGCATCTAAAGTTTGTACGCAGCAGTTGATAAGCTGGGATTTGTTAGGTGTCTCTCAGAAACTATTGAAGGCCTACATCGAAGTGAAGCATCTGCGATACTATACTTCCCTGACATTGTAGTTTCTCTCCAAATCTGTATAACATTTTCCGTGAATTACAATTCAGCAAGATGAGTACCCTCTACTACATCGTTGTTGGAAGTGAAGATGAACTTCCACGCTTCAGGGGCCGCGAAAGTGCCCCACTCGAGCGGGTTTCTGTGTCTGGTGTCATCCGCGACACGGTGGCTCAGTATACTTTGGAGCAGACTTATGTCAACCCGCTCACCGACGCCACCATCGAAGCTGTCTACTCGTTTCCCTTGTACGAGAGCGTGGCAGTGTCCGGATTCGAAGCGGAGGTGGATGGTAGGAAGATCGTCGGCAGGGTGCAGGAGAAGGTTGCCGCGAGGAAGGAATATGAAGAGGCCGTGCAAGCGGGGAAGGTGGCCAGCCTGTTGGAGCAGGAGCGCCCCGATGTGTTCCAAGCGTCCATCGGCAACATCCCTCCAGCGAAGAAGATCTGCATTCGCATCACTCTCGTCTCTGCAATCAAACAGGACGCAGACGAGAATCAGGTGCGCTTCGTCTTGCCGACCGCCATCGCACCCCGTTACGGCGCTGGCCCCGTGAGCACATCAAATGTGAACTCGTCTGCTTCCAAGCTGTCGGTAAGCATGGCCTGCGCCATGTCGAAGCCCATCACATCGATCCAGTCTCCTTCCCACACCATGGCAGTCCATCTCGGCAGCAGCTCGAGTGAAGATTCGTCTTCACCTGTCTCCTTTGAGCCCAATCGCGCGAGGGTGAGCTTGACGGCGGATTCCCTCCTCGACAAGGACCTTGTTATCATCATCCAGTCGCCCGGGCTGGATGCACCGCGTGCATTGGTCGAACGCCATCCCACAGATGGAACCCACGCAGTGTCGCTGACGTTTGCACCTCGGTTTGCGCTCAACCCTCTTCGGGGATCGGAACTCATCTTCCTCGTTGATCGGTCGGGCTCTATGATGGGCCCCCAGATGCAGCAGGCTGGACAGGCGTTGGAGCTTTTCCTCAGATCCATCCCCTTCGAGGATCACAGCTTCAACATCATCGGATTCGGGTCCACCCACAAAGCCCTCTTTCCCAAATCCGCGGCGTACAATGAAGAGTCGCTGAAGAAGGGCATCTCGTATGCACAGCAGCTGCAGGCGGACATGGGAGGGACCGAGATGACGGGCGCATTCCAGGAGGCCTTCCAACGCCGCCGTCGTGACGTCCCAACGCAGATCTTCTTGCTCACGGACGGAGAGATATGGGATGTCGACAATCTCGTGCAAGTCGTGAGAGAGGCCGTGGAAGAAGGAGAGAAGAGCGACTCCTTTGTCAGAGTCTTCTCGTTGGGTGTTGGAGCCTCCGTGTCACATCACCTCATTGAATCAGTCGCCAGAGCCGGAAGCGGGTATGCCCAGCTCGTCGTGGAAGGGGAGCGGATGGAGAAGAAAGTAGTCGGTATGCTGAAAGCGGCGCTGATGCCGCCCGTCACAAATGTGAGCGTGCAGTGGACCTCGGAGGCGACGCCTGCTCCTGCTGTCGAGGACGCGAATGAGGAGGATTTCGAAATGGTCGAAGCCAGCGGGGAATCCAAGGCGGTGCCAGCTCCCAGCGAAGACAAGCCGACCATCAACTTATTCGACACTTCCCCGGAATTGGTTTCTCCTCCTCCACCTCCACCAACACCACTTCCTAACATCGTCATCGCAGTCAACCAAGCTCCGTTCAAGGTTCCAGCTCTGTACCGAGGTGCAAGGTTCACAATCTACGCCATACTCTCGTCAACCACACCCGTTCCGAAAGAGCTTGTTTTGCGAGGCTCCTCCCCAGACGGACCCGTGGAGCTGAAAGTAGCCGTGGAACCCGTCCATGAAGGCGAGACGATGCTCCACGCTCTGGCAGCTCGCACCCTAGTGCGCGACTTGGAGGAAGGGTCTTCGTGCATTCATGCGTTGGGGCGAGCCACAACCGAAACAAACGAGCAGATGCTGAGGAGACTCGGTGTGCAGGTGGTGACCCAAGAGGGCAAGAAGTACAACGACCTTCCGTTTAGCAGCAACCTCGTCTTCGACATCACGAAACAGAAGATCCTTGACCTTGCACTGAAGTATAACCTGTCCTCAAAATACACGAGCTGGGTCGCAATTGACACAGAGAGCCAGCAAAGGATCATCCAGGACGAGGACAAGAATGTGATTGCCGCAGGTCTCAGCAAAAGGGCGTGCATTAACCTCGCTGGAAGGAGCTCTGCTATGTCCTTTTCAGGGAAATCAAGGTCAAGGCTCATGGCAGTCAGGGCACCAGCAGCTTCATTCAGTCAGCAGCAGCAGCAGCAGCAGCTGCAGCTGCAACAATTAATAAGTGCGGTCGCAGCTAAACCATCCGGATCAGGTCATGGAGTCCAACAAAGTGCGGTCTATTTACCGCACGCTCCTCAGGCCCGGGCAGGACTACTTGAAGCCGGAAGATCATTCATGAGGAAGAGGAGTGATAGGAGCCGCGGCATAGAACAGGATACAGCAAGATCATGGAATTGTTCAAGTCCAGATGTGGGCCCTGCTCTCATGGAATTGTCCTGCGCATCACATGGTCTGGATGTCCGCAAGGAGTCTGCAATCGGTTTAGCAGAGCCAGCGATGGATCGTAAGGAAGGAGGGCTGTCCTCTGATCCACACGCGCGGTTACGCTCCATCTTGCAGCACCAACGCTTCGATGGCTTGTTTCCTCTCAATTCTGAGGTTGCATTTCTATTGTCCACCACTGTTGAAGATTTACAAGGAAAGCTTGGGGAGTTGCGGAAGGGCAGTGGAGTGGAGCTATCTGAGGCGGAGTGGGAGATGGTGTGGGCGACTTGCTTGGCTGTGGAGTTGATGAGGAAGCAGTTGCCGGAGTTGCAAGAGGAGTGGGAGCTTGTTGTGGAGAAGGCGGAGAAAAGAGTGGCAGCGCTGGTGAAGAGTCCTCAGGATGTGGCTGCGCTCCAACAGGCAGCTAGTGAGTTGTTGCAGGCGGTGTCTAAGACAGATCATTGATCTTCAGTTCTGGTGGGAGAGTGAGCATTGCACTTATTGTATCTACATTGCACACCAGCATGTTGAGTCATGTTCTCTAATTAGTTGGCCATTCCTCAAAACATCAGTAGAGTTTTTTGTATCGATGTGTATATTAGACGTGAAGGTGTAGTATATTGTGTAGGTTTTGGATATAAATGGGAGCTTTATATTACTCGTTAGAAAGCAACTTCACGTTGCATTATACTTGGTCTTTGCGGATGTACTGTACATTTGAGTATAAGTTAGCCGATGTTCTTCGTCACTTGGAATGTGAAGTTAGAAAATGTCTTGAGAGGAATTTGTTTAGGTGTTTCTGTTGGGAAGTGCTCTTTGCAAAGTATTGATCTTTGTGGATGTTCAAGTTTTTATCAAGTAAAGTGTTACCCAGTGACGAATGTGGGAGTTTTCGTGTGCAGCTCATGTGGAATTGACACTGTTGAGTGATTAATTTGTGATCATATTCAGTGCCATGACATCTTGTGAAATGAATAAGGGCACTAGCCTATTTTGAATGATGTATTTCATCAAGACAAATTACATCATGAATGTTTACACTTTCAAAATCATTTATAAGAAACAATTGAATGCATTAATAAGTGAGCAAATTAAAGTGAACTTTGAAGTAGCTTCATTTTGAGATTTCTGAATAGAACAATTGTGCTCTGTGCTCTCTCTTTTGGTAGGGATTTACAGCACCTTATGTACAACTTTCATATTATTAATTTTACATTGTATGCATTCAAGCTCTGAGGTGTAAGCATTTAAATTCAAATGTTCAAAGTTGTACTCAGTTACGGTGTACTTAATTATGGCGGATCCATGTTTATTCGGATAAGACTTCAGTACTGTAGTGAAAAAAACAAAGAAATAGTACAAGGAGGACTAAAATATTGCATTCCTATCTAAGTAGGATCAAGGCCATGTTAAGGCCTGTTTTCGTGAAGAATGTTATGAATTGCAATCGTGAAATCTGGTTTTAGAAATAAAGAGGTCCACGACAAACAAAAAACGTAAAAAACAAATCCCATTTTGGAGGTATTTGCATTGCATAGAGGTGGGACATGTGATACAAATCATCTAAACACTAGCTCTGAGGGTGAAAATGTACAGTTTTTCTCAAAGTGTCGCACAGTTTTTTACAAATGTTGAAAGTTGACGGGCCTAAGCTGGACATGCTAACGTACTTTTGCAACAACATCAGGCACTTCCACGTCCTCGCCCTTCGCGTCAGTGCATGAAATAGAGAACGATATTGTCGTTTCTGTTGGAGGCAGCGTCACCTTGCCAATGGTTGTGATGAGGTCTATTAAAGAGAGTGGCATTCTATCCTGCAGCTTTTTGCGAGGTAGAAATTCGGCATATAGAAGACTCTTCCCAAATGAAAGCATGGTAATCTGCAAAAAACATGGCCACACGAGTCATTAATGTAAGTCGTGGCATACTGTTCTGGTCATACATTTTCAAATTAACCACTGTTTAAAGACCTCTTCCGATGAACCAAGGCTCAGAGCTTATCTCAAGACGAAAAAGAATACACATGCCTTAAAATGACATGTTCTTTACCTCAAGCCCTTGCTGACGTTGAAATTCAGCCAGAAATGTCTCCAAGGACATGTTCTGACAATCCATCTCAAACCTATCCCACAATGTCCAGACTAAAGGATCGAACTGGTTCCTTGCTACCTGCAGCCATAACACACTTAAAGTTGATGCACCGTTTTCATAAATCGAGTGACAAGCTCAACACTGTGCTTGAATGAAATAGTTGACAATGAAGAACGTTAAGTAACTTTAGGTGAGCAAAGATTAAAAAACTCCTTACCGTGTGCTCAAAAGCCTTGATAGGCTGTGCAAACGCAAAGAGAGGGACTGCCAAGTTGAAGTAGGCGTGTTTATGTTGCGTAAAAGGCTTGCCTTGAATCAACTTATAAAGCTCCAGGCACATGAGGCCACCTACCACTGCTGTGGAAGTCACAATGGACGGTACCACCCTTCCACCCAGAAGCCTTGCCTATATTACAGCCGACACAATACTCATCAGGAATTGGATCATTTCAACCAAGAACAGCTCTGCTGATCTGTAAGAAAGCTAAATTAAAACGGTATTAATAATGCATTCCTCTACATAAACGTTCCACAAATATATCTATCAGACATTGAAACAAACTAATTTGATCTACAATATCCTGAACCGATTGAATATGATACCAGTCCCTCGCAGATGCAAAGCAGAAAATAGAATATATTCATTGAAACACTCCAAGAACAACAAAACTACACACCTGCAATTTATCAGTGCTGGGGATGCCATAATTTCGTCCTCTCAAGCTTGAAGCTGCAGCTATAAACTCAGCATGGTAGTTGTGTTCATCATCTTTTTCGAACTCAATAGGAACTAACCTGTAACCCTGTTAACAGTGAAGCCAGAAATTGAGATCAATCATCAAATCCACTTATACGCAGTACACCTTGAAAGATTGCAACGAGCAAACAGAGCTCTTGTTCAATGCAAGTTTTGAAGTAGCAGCAATCATTAACGTGGAAAATCCGCTTTCTGGACGCTACAGGTTTAGGTCTGTGAAGGTTAAAAAAGCAAACAGAAGCAACCTCGTATGTTACAACCGTAACAAAACCTCTCTCAAGATGCATCCAACAAACGAATCCAAAAGTATGTCTCACAGAATCGTGCTAGTTTCTTCTAAATGTCCTTCAAATAACACACGAGAACGTGCATAATAAATTACCATAACAATTGTTCTTGGGACACGTTTGACTCCGAAAAAGTGCATGTCCAAGAATCTAGCCAAGGAGTAAAGAAAAAAGAGTGTGGGACAAACAGATTTGCCCTTCTGTAGATAGTAGCTAGAAAATACCGCAAGTGAAGCAGGAGTCGGAAGCTCCCGCAAAAGTCTTTCACATGCCTCCGCAGCATCATTGTCTCCTGAACTAGTTTGATACTTCCGTTGATTTGCCTGACTCCGCAGTTCATTATCTGTTACTGCTATTTTCACCCCTTCCTGCATCCCAGCTATAATGCTCAGCGACAGGAAAAAATAAAATCAAGTGAAACAAATAAAAAATCAACTCAAACATTCGAGGATGGATTGTAGACTATATACACACGAAAGCACGGAAACCTAAGAGTGAATAGCCTGAAAGAGACAGAAGCAATCAATACATAGACACTATACTTCACATAGATGAAACTCACTGAAAGAGCTGATGCACAACACCGAATAAAACCGAACAGCAATAGGTAATAAAAGATAACAGAGGAAGTACTGTAGCAAGAGAGGCTTACCTTGGGTTGAAAAGGAGGAACAGCAACACGCTGGACAAGGTCAATAAAGATGGCTCGATCCTGGCAGCCTTTAAGGCCATAAACAGTGGCTTGCAAGTTGGCAGCAGCCATGATAAAATCGAGATGAAGATTATCAGCAACATCAAAAGTTATCGGCGTTGGAGACCTCTTTGTTCCACTCCAGAACGGAGCACCAGCTGTTGTGGTCATACCCGCTGGGAAGTTGAAACATAGCTGCGAATACAATCAGGACCAAGAACAAATCATGATGTCAGAGTTCATGATACATTCAATCTATGTTTTCTTCTACACTGATTAACTTCATTTCCGTTATGTATTCAACAATAATTTAGCTTTGATATATGGGTAAACTGAAAGATTCTGCACAACTTAGCTAGGAAATGCCTGCAAATATGTAGGAATATACCTGCTTAATACTATTAGAAAACAGGTCTTCAAATTGCAGGCGCGCCCACTGTACACACGCATCAAAACTAGACCACACAACCCCCTAAAATTAGCTCATCTCGATATACATCAAGCGTGTAATGATTTCTGAAATCCAGCACGTTTGCACCAAGTAAACTTTAAAAAATCCAACGTAATACATATGACTGTTATGCCAATACTGATAGACATAACTAGGTTGATGTAGTTCAGAGAAGATCTTATACGTTCAGTAAGCATGAACTAACGGGAAAAGCTTTGTGCAGAAAATAGAACAAACCTCATAGTTGAGAATCACAAATACCTCAAAGGTCTGTGTCGCATAAGAGCATCACGAAGAGATTCTAATACAGGAAGCCGTGATGATGCTGGAGATTTACGTATAGATTCCTGGAAGTCACGACTTGATAAATAGGCATTTACATCAGTTGGCCTGCTCTTAAAAAGTGCCTCAAACGTCTCCACTGCCCATCTAAGGGTATGTTCAACTGCATAAGGGAAATTTCTCAGAGTGCAAATAGGCATTTCCTTGTGCTCAGGAGGGTCCCGAGTAGATGCATACATTTCTGTTTGAAATGGTACAAACACCTGCAATTTCCAACAAAGAAACATAGATTTGAGAGTTTGCACAATCGTTCGGTTCTTAATTGAGGTATCAATGTGACATTGGTATTGAAGATCTATTCCTTACTCTTCATTAAAAAGTGCACCTATACACAGAACCAAGCATTTAAGGCACAATTCACTAGCAGCTTGCAAACGCTTTATCCGTTACTGTCTAAAACAAGCCGACTGGTAATCAAGACCAACACTAGCACAACAACCCAAAATACGCTCCACCTCCTCATTGGAGGTTTCAGTACACTATGACATAATGCATCCCGAACAAACAGTGACTGAAACCGCATCCTTCAGCTTTGGCAAGGGAGTGAACCTCTATGCTTCAGCAAGAGAGTAAACTCGTGGAATAAAGGGTTAGCAAGTCGAAAAAAATCAAACCTGAACACTGCCTTTGGTCCCATGCTTGCCGCCATCAACCATAGGCCTTCTGTAGGAAACGCATCGAGCATCCAGATATAGCCTTGATGACGAAGTGTCCACAGCCGAAAATACACCTGTTCACAGGAAACCAGACCTCCGTTAGCCCAGAGCTCACGTGCAGCGGGATGAGATTACAGGACTTCTAGGATAAACTCAAGCCATCATGAACTACTACAGACTGCTAGCCAGTACTAATATACCTGCTATGGAGTTGAAGAATGAGGAGTCAAATATAGTCTCCGTCTCTGGATCAAACCTCTCCTGCACAGATGCAGGTTCATCTTCTGATAAAATACTTCTGAATGACAGGATAGGCAGAATGAAAGAGTAGGCAGGATGATCGAATAGGCAGGGTAAGAGAACAGGCAGGATGACAGAATGACAGAATAGGTTCAGTCACTACAATATTTGCATGCGTCATCATTTTTAAGGAAGACAACAGGCATTCAAGGACCCTGAGCTTTTCGATGTCAAGTGTGAAGTTGTGATTTACTACTTAAGAGGCACTTATACGAGCAACGTACAAAGGGAATAGATAATATTACCTGGAGGGCATGTATTTGTGCCGCAGGGTTGATGGTGCGCAAGGCTCTTGCGGCAGTTGGTGCTTTAGCGCGACTCACGTCCTCAGGCTGATAAAGGACTTGATCAATCAAGTTGGGCTTTGACACTGTATCCATGTCTGTAACAGTGATGTTGCCATTTGAACTACAGCCCACACCCATCAACACTAAGTCCTTCAGAGCTTCACAACCTAATCCACCTGCACCCACCACAAGCCACTGCACACCCAAAATAGTCTTTCAATACAAGACTTCGTCACACTCATGGATACACAAAACTTTGATGCATAAGTACCCTGCCCTATAAATAAAATTTCAGGCAGCATCACTTAAAAAAGAAGATGATTAAAACAGAAATTCTCAATGGAACATGCCTTCACGGACTTTCTCGCAATCAATGTTGGCGAAGTAATCAAAATAATTCAGTACCTGAAGACTACCCAGCTTGTCCTGAAATTCTCGGCCAAATAAAGCAATCTGATGATCGTAGCGAGAGCCACAAGGCAACCTATCTTCAGGAGCAAGTGGTGCGCTAGGCAGGCACTCCACAGCATCGAAGTAGAGCCATTGCTGTATTGGCGTGAATACTCTAGTTAATGCCTGCAAAATAGCAACCCAACTGGCATCAGTTCCTTGCCCTAATAGTGATTGGTCAAAGTATTCAGAATACCAGTAACAGGAATATTCTCTTCAGGCACCACACAAAGGAGCCGTGATGATACGAAACAGTTCACAGTTCAAGTGAAGACAACTATTACACTAGGTCATATAAAACACATTATCAACGACGTCCAACAGTGAGAACAGAGAAGCAGCAGAGCAACACCGCCAAAGCGCTGACAAATTTAAAATGGAATCTAGTGTACCTTAATGGCCTCCTGCGCAGCAATGCCTCCCGTGACGGCAGCTACAGGACACAGTTCCACATACGCACCCAACGCAATTAGCCGGATAATTTCCTCGTCTAGCTCCAAACTACCAGCCAATCCTCTCGTTGTCACCCCACTGGCTTCTCCAATACCCGCACTACTGCTCTCGCCACTTATGAATCCAGATCTATCCTGATGTAAACCATCCCTCTCGCCAAGCCCTTTCAACAAAACCTCATTAGACTCCTCTTCGGCTCCATCAGCCGTCGCTTCCATCGCGTAACTCCCGTTAGTGGTCCCTTTCCCAATATTCCCCGAATCCCGCAAATTGGACCAAATCTCTCTCGCGATCGCTACGACCTCATGCAAATGATCAGCCCCTATCGCACTCGACCTCGGCGAAGACGAATTCTCCGCTGCATGACGCCTCTCAAACTCATCAACAGCCTGAAATCCAACATGCATGGTCAACGCCTGAGCAGCCTTAACAGGATCACCAATACAAAACTTCGGAGCCAAGAGCGCCTTCTCCAACGACAAAAACTCCATATTCTTCGCTGTCTTCAACTTTGTAAAGTAACCCCCAGACAAATACCGCCCATACGCCCGCGTATCCTCCTGAATTGTGAACGAATGCACCCCAGTCACGGTCACCGAATACGGCGTCTCCCGATTCAGCTCCTCCATCCCCTTCACTCCGCTCAACAAAACCTCGTCGCCATTTTCAAGCCCGTGCCTCTGCTCCTCCACCACCGTCACAGTCGCGGGAAAATCCTGCGTTATCCCTTCCACCAACACAGCCCCGGCAGGCTCCCCTGTCTCATCCAGAACCGAAAAACTGTCACCAAAATCCACAAACACGAACGAAAACACCCCGCGCGAATTCGCCGCCACGAACGGCACCCCGAGCGACCGGCACACGGAATTCAACCGCACCAACTCCCCAACCGCCCCGCTCGTCGCCACCACGCACCCGTAACTCCCAACCGCGCTCTCCACGGCGCCGCTCCCCAGCGTCGCGACCTCCACGCTCGGATACATCTCCTTGACCCTCTGCGCCGTCGCCACCGCCCGGTTGCGCCCGACATCCCCCTCCGAGAGCAGAAACTGCGCCCCGAGATCCGCCATCGCCACGACCTCGTCGTCCACCAACCCTAACCCTTGCACCCCGCACATGGCCAAATTCTTCACCACCTCCCCGCCCAAACCCTTGCACCCCAGCACCATCACGCGGCTCCCGCTCAGCGCCATCGCCGCCTCCCGCCCCAGCGTGTATATCAGCCGCGAGTACCGCAGCTCACTCGCCTCGCTCATCGCCTTCGACGCCCCGATCATCCCCCCCGCATTGCCGTCGCCCGCATTGTCCACCTCCATGTTCACCATCATCCCTCCCCTCCCCTCCCCTCTCCCCTCCCCCTCCTCCCGCTCCTCCTCAGTCCGCCCTCCGCCTCATGACCCCCGGGATCGTCCCTCCCCGCCTCGCACTCCAATTCCTCCACACTTATTTCAATCACTCCCTGCTCACAATTCCTCCTGCACTGCACACGCCGTTCCGAGAGCCGCTCCTCCCTCCATAGCTCTGGACTCCGCGACAATCGATCAAGTCTGCGTCTCCTTCGTCGCCTTCGCAAATTCGACATCAGCCTGCATCTCTACTACCTGAAAATCCGTCACCCACTGCTAAACCCGCATTCGCAGATTTCCAACATTAAGATGTTTTGATAAGGTAGATGGTGTTAGCTTTAGGTGGTGTGTCAGCTTTGGGTGATCTTCTCCCTTGATGAAGACTACAAATGCCTCGCAAACACGACAGCAGCGAAATAACCGAAAACCGTTACCTATGGACGTGACCGAGGTAGAGTGGATCTAGAGGCGGGGTAGATGATCGTGGTGTTGAGTGTTTGCTTTGGTTTGGGTGATGAAGACTGCAACGCCATCTTCGTCATTGCACACGACATTTCTGTACCTCGGAGCCATAGCTGTAGATTTGCGTTAGAGAGATGTATGTGCAGTTTAGATGATGGTGGTTTTAGGTAGGGTGGCGGTTTTGGCGATATTTGACGAAGACTGCTCGCCGTTGTCGTCTTCGGAGTCTGCTTCTGCATGAGACCAAAGATCGTCACTCCTGGCCAGGACTGCGGTCGAAGATTTTGGGGAGGTGGCATGTTGGATGTGAGTAGATGGTGGTGGTTTTGGGGGTGATGGCGGTTTTGGGTGTTCTCTTCCGTTTGCTTTGAGCGAGAGTGGTTTTTTTGTGTTAGCAGCAACAGTCTAAGTGCTGGGATTTGCAGGCCGGAGGCGATGCTTGGTAGGAGGTCGGTACTGAAGGGTGATGTTCCTGCTTGTAGATTTCGGTTCTGACAAACAATTCTAAGAAAAAAAAATTAAATCTAAAAAGTTGAGAATTTCTACAAATTGAAAAGAGGATAACTTATTTTGGTGGTATTTAAGTGTTTTAGACCTGTTTGATGTTGTATTTAATAAATACATTTGAACTTCTTTGCACACAAAGATTAGTTGCATAATCTGCAACCTCAACAATTGCCACTTGTGCACAGAATCGAATATATAGGTTTCTCAAAAAGATGGGGGTGAAGAATTTGAAAAAATTTAGTAGATCCAATAAATGATAATAGCAAGAATTGATATTGTTTACTTTTTAGCTACTTACATTGTAAATTATAAATAATAACAACGGTTAATTATAGACATTTTTAATTTATTGGAGATGGATGGTTCAATGTAAAATAAAGTAAAAGTGTGATGTTTATAAAATAAAAGATCTTTTTGCTTATATATACATCCATATCTATATACATTTATTTAAAACTTGTATACACATATATTTAAAGTGAAAATTATATTGAGGAAAACCAAGCATTGAGATAAGACCTTTATTGAGATAATTGTATAAATTGAAGATAATTATTTCGATTTTTATTAATTCTTTAAAAAAAAATTCTAAGATGTATTATGATATGCCCGACGATGTTTTCTTCCTCATATTTAACTCTATTCCATATGATAAACAACGTCAACTAACAAGTGTATCAAAGAATTTCAAAAGAATCTTGAATTCTTTGGAATTTTCGGAATCACAAGTAAAATGTTATCATAATAAGGGTTTAAAAGTTTATTGCATTTCTTTGACCATGTTTCATTTGACTTATAACAACAAATTGAAATTTGCATTTTCTGAGATTACTCTTCTAAAATTTGACCATTCTCCTCCAAAAATTAAATGGTCTACGATAGTTTCATCTATGACCAAAATTTTAAAAGATATTGAAGTTTTAAACAGAGGCCCAAATCATTTTATAAGTCCACTTGATATATGTTTCGATAATTTATTTATAAAAATATCAACTAATAATGGATTGTATAAATTGTACCAATACATAATATATAATCCATTTATTGAAACCAAATTCTCATCTCCAATTATAACTTTGGAACGTAACGATGCAAAAGTCATCGAACATATTTGGTATGATAAAAGGACCTTTCAACACAAGATTTTTGTAATCTTTGAAAAATTACGAATGAACAAAAATTCTGGTATTTCACTATTTCTATATTGTTACACTTCTCAAACTCAAACATGGTCAATGAAATTGATTGATGTGGATTTCAAAGGAATGATATGTAAACCATATAAAGTTTCATTATTTATGTATTCTTTTATAAATGTAAAGGGAAAGTTGTATAGTGTAGTTTCTAGATCCCGTGATGATCAAAGAACATTTTTGTTATCTATTGACATTACAACAAATGATATCTCAAAAGAAGACATGGAATGGCCTTCAAAAGGACTTCCTATAATATTATCCTTTCAAGATCGTCTCATTGCTTTATTTAACATTTACCAATCACTGGACGAACGGGCATCATATACATCATCGCCATGGCGTATTGACAACACAATATGGAGTTATGATTCCAAAACAAAAACATGGACAAAATTCACGACAATCCCACAATTTTTATTGGATGAACTTGACGAAAAATGCAAGGATCTTAGATTTGATTTTTTATGTAAACTTAAAATCGAAATATTCACAGTAGACATAACATTGATTTTAACCAAGGCTACAACTTCACTCATGTACAATATTTTTACAGGTGAACATCAATGGGTCGAAAAACTCATACCATATTTTCTAGGAATACCTTTAAAAATCATAGTAGATTCAAGTTAGTCAACTGTAGAAACACCAAAGCACACTCAAAAATCTCATCCATGTGAAACTCTCTCCCATACATGTACATTCAATTTTTTTTATATATAAAGAAAACTAACACAAATATCAAATTCCAATCTCCTTATATTTCAAATACCCCCAACTCCAAATTAACAATCAATTACAAAACAAAAAAATGTCTAAGTTTCCACTAATTTCATATCGCTCTTATCACTCTCATTATCCTCACCTTATCCTTCTTCCTATCAGTATCAATATCAGAAGCACTATTAGCATTAGTATCAACAAAGGGGTAAACAGACACAGTAATAGCATCAGTTTTCTTACTCTCATCACAATAATTACCAGTAGTAATTTGAGTTTCAGAGTAACCAGATGGGGTCTCTTTAGTTTCCCCCAACAAGCGTAGCAGTTCCTTTTTTCGAGGGCAGGGGCAGCCCGCGCCTCCCCGTCCCTCCGCCCCCCCGACCCGAGCCCAACCCGACCCACGCCGCGGCCCCGCCCGACCCCCCGCGATGGCTCCCCGGCCCTGTGCGCCCTCGCCCGCCCGTGCTCGTCTCCCCCGCGCGCCCGGTCCCGTCGTCCACCCGCCACAG
The DNA here is from genome assembly GCA_014871385.1 of Ceratodon purpureus. Lineage (NCBI taxonomy): Eukaryota > Viridiplantae > Streptophyta > Bryopsida > Pseudoditrichales > Ditrichaceae > Ceratodon > Ceratodon purpureus. The sequence continues at coordinate 19,381,459 of CM026424.1, read as the reverse complement.
TCCTCATCCAAGTCATCCCCGTCCACGTCGTCTCTCTCCCCTCGCCGCCCGAGTCTGCGAACGCAATCAATGTGTCCTAGGTCTCTCCGTTTGTGCGTTGTGGGGTTTAGGACAGGCGATGGCGATAGTTGAGGTTTACGGTCTAGGGTTGCAGTAAGAGAAGGAGAGCTGCACTCGCTGATCGATTTTGTGCTGGAGGTGGTGACAGGAGACGAGGGCTTATAGGGATTTTCAAGGTTTAGGGTGTAAGTCTTAACCCGGTCGCGGTGGAGGAGATAGAATCGTCCGGAGTCGAGAGCTACGGGAGAGAGATTTAGTTGGAGCTGGGTATATCCGTTGCTGCGGCGCCGAGGGGTGCGTACTGTCCGTGCTGCGATTCGTGGTTTTAGCCTGGAGGAGGGGAACGAGGAGTGACTGTCGGAGCACAATCTGCAAGGCGACGGCGGGTTTGAACCTACTGCGGGGAGGAGCGATAGAGCGCCGACGGGGGAGCGAGAGCGGGACGTGAGGCGGGGCATCTCCATCCCCTTCGACTTAGGGTTCCACGTAGCGGCTGCGTGTGCGGAACAAAAGAGTCATGTCGACGTTGTCTTCCCTGGTATGTCACTCTTCCCCTTCGCTCACTCTATTATCTCTGTTGAACCACACCGCTGCTGTTTTGTACCCCACGATGTAATTGGTTAATTCCCTAAAACATTTTCTCTCGGTTCATGTTTAGGGTTTCGGGCTTGGTTTTTTTTTTCCTCTCTCTTAGATCAGTGGGCTTGTTCTTATGTTACGTAGTTTAGGTTTAATGTCTTCAGTTTCAGATTCCCGAAGCCCTCCTCTCGCTCCACTGCCAGTCCTCTCACGAATACGTAGAATATCGATTCTGTGCTGTTCGCCTACACGAGGGTCCACTGTGCTCTTTACTGCCTGCTCACGTGGTCACGGTCCCGGATGTAGATAGTCGAAAACCCATGCTGCTGTCCTCCTCTTTGCGCTGTTTGATTCCTTTTTTGTTTTTTTTAATTCATTTCGGGAAGATTTGGAAGCTGTTAGGTTCAACCCCCCCTTACACAGGCATATTACTGATTTCGTCTTGAAATTCCCTCTTCGCAGATTTCTGCTTCCACAGCTCCTGACCTCTCCCGGCTCAGCGACGAAGATGCATGCCGCGTCTTGAAAGCAAGAGCAACTGTCTTGGACGTCAGCACTCTCTCGCCCGAATGGCAGCATAAGATTGCGACGCAGAATCCGGGCATTGTCGAAGGGGTAAGGACACAGTTCGGGTTGCTGCGTCTTTCATTTTTTCTGCTCTTGTTTTCGAACGTCTTTCAATGCATGGATGCTTAGAGATTGTGTTTCTTGTACTCTGTAAACAGCTGAAGGTGAAGGGGAAGTTCGGAGAAGAAGAGGTCATAGTATGCCAGAGCACCTGGACATGCTATGACCCCAACAGGGACGCCTTCACCATGTCGGAGTACGACTGGCTAATGGTGGAGGTGAACCTGTTGTGGCGTAGAAAGTATGCATCCTCCACAGGCTCCAGGAAGGCACGGGCGAAAATTCCTTTTGTGTGCAGGTATTGCAATGTCGACATGATTGACAAGGCTAACCTAGGATGGCACAGGCAGATGGATCTCTCTGCGCACTACGACGCCAAGAAGAGTGGTAAGCTAAAGATTTACCCATCACGGGGTATTGATGGGAATAAGGAGTCCCGCGCCGTCTTCCGTAAGTACAACCTCCCCGTACCATGGCAGATGGTAGGGAAGCACATGCGGCCAAAGGAACCAGTTTCGGGAAGGAAGGGGAGGGTGGTGCTCGACTCCGATACCGGTGAAGACAGCGAGACAGGAGACGTCAACTTCATGGAGGACGTAGCCGGTGGAAAAGGCCCTGACATTGTCAACTTGTCGAGTCCTAGTGGGGAGCCAGCGGAGCAAGCCTCGGTGCAGCCTGCAGAAGAGAAGACACCATGGTCGAAGGTAGACGTGGGGAAGGGGCCCAGCATCGCAGAGGTTCTGGAAGGACTAAAGGCGAATCAGAGGGGTAAGGTTGCGGTTGTGGGGGGCCCCTCTAAGGGAAAGACGAAGGTCAAGATAGGGGAGAGCAGTGCCAAGGGAGCGAGGAATGCTGCAGGGGGACCAACGAGGGAGCGGGGAGGAGGTGCCGCTCTCTTTCCAGAAGGGATAGGCGGCAGGACGAGGGCTGCACAAGCGGGATCGCCGGGGTCGTAGAAGGGTAAGCGACCGAGGCGGGAGGGGAGCGAGCCGGCGGTCGAAGGGAGGGGAGAGGAGCCGGTGCCATTGGGGGCAGAAGGGGAGGACTCCACAGCGCAAGGCCGGCCAGGCAAGCGTCCCGGTCACCAGCGGGCGAGCTCGCAGGAGCGGCTGTCGAGTTCCGGATTTCGTATCGACACCGCGCGCAGGGTGCGGCCCACGATGCTGCCAAAGGATCCAGTAGCAAGGGCGAGGGCGGAGTGTCACATGATGGCGCGTGAGAAAGCTGCGGAGCTGTTTCCGGATGTGCCGTATTCAGCTGCACCTCAGCGGCCCGGGCCACCGCCTGGGCTTTACGCATTGGTGCATTGCACCGGAGATATCTTGCCACTGGATTCACTCATGGATCTGCACGCGCCAGTGGAAGCGCTACGGGGACTACAGGAGCTAGGGCAGCTAGGCCGGAAGGTCGGCAACGCGTGGGGGGCGATTCAGTTCAGCCCGGAGTTGCTGGTAAGTCTTATGACTTTGTTGTATGTTTATATTCCGGTCGCCCTTTGTTCAAGGATCTTTATGTCTTACCACGTTCCGTTTGTACGTAGGACAAGTTGCCAGGTGCCAGCATGGACGCTGTGGACAAGTGCAAGGCCGTGTTCATGAATAAATCAGCAGCAGCAATTGACAAAGAGATAGAGAAATTCTATCTTCACCATGACGATGTCTTGAATTACCCGGCCCGGCAGGCGGAGTATGAGGAGGCTATTCGGAAGGTTGATGAGAATCGGGCGAGTTACTTGAAGGAAGAGTTGGAGAAGTTCGAGACCAGCTTGAAGATTGCGGCGGAGGCAGCCGACTGGGACTGGTCCCCACTGTACGCCAACTTCATTCTCAATCCGATGCCGCCCATACTCAGCCGACCTTTCTCTCACACAAAGGAAGAGTTCGACGGACTACTGGATTGGCTGCGAGAGGAGGGCAGCCAGATTGGCCTCTACAATCCGCCGCCCCACTTTGCACGAGCGCTGAAGCTTTTCAGCCGGAGTGAATTGGGAGCCCGGACACCTATGCTATGCCCAGTGAAGGGGTTGACTGCTGCCACCCTCAATGCTCGTCCCCAGCAGGTGCTCTTTGCTATGGAAGAATTGATTCGTGTTGGAAAAATCTACTTCCCTACACTCGATACAGTGGGGGAGGAGTTCGCGGATTTCTGGCTTGTGTTGGACTCGGGTGACAATACGGGCGAACAGGTGGAGAAGTACACGGCATGGAGGGCCAATACTTTCATCAGGGCTTGTGTGGACATGGTTGCTCTGGACCAGGCGGGAGTCATGCGAGACATGTGGCTGCAAAGGGAGGGCGTGGACCGGGAGGCTGTTTGCAGGTCCTTCCGAACAGTCCTCCTTCTCCGTGAAAACATAGATTTGGAGTATTGTTTGGGGTCCCTGGAGTGTACTGGTGTTTGGCCAAAGGCAGATGAGGACTTCTTCGAATCCGCGAAGGCCATGCGGAGGGAGAGTTTAACAGTTTGCAAGTCGAAAATTAGCGCCTGGAACTTGACAGATAACCTTGAGGACTTGGATGACTTCCGAGCATCCCAGGTTCTCTGTACATTTGACCAGGCAAAGTTCGAAGGAGCATGGACAGCGTTGTCGGCTCAAGACGAGGGCTCCCATGGATCAGGTAAAGAGGGCTGGAACAATGTTGCATCACAGGGCGAGGGAGAAGGCGTCTCCGGAGTAGGGGAAGAACTCGACTCGGCCACGACTTCAATCTCCCCCATAGTGCTTTTCACGGGGGCTGCGTAGAACCCGCTCGTGGAAGTCTGTTCATTAGTACAGGATGTGTTGTTGCTTGCTGTCCCTGATTGAAGTACTGGATTGTCTGGACGAGTTATGAAATTTTGTTTCATATCGCTGTATAGTTATGTAAATGTTTCCACTAGTATGCCTGTAAGTATATATTAGGACAGGCGCTGTATTATGAACAGCTTACTCTGTTGGTGGTGGCGGACTTGCACTGCTGAATGCAGTGGGTTTTGAGTGTCTTAGACTATGGAGATCATAGAACCCCTGTTGTGTTTGTGTAAATGCTTGATAAAAAAAAGAAAGAAAAAATTGCAGATATCTGTATGGCACAGCAGCGACTACTGATGTTACTTCAGATCAGTGCCCACGGTCAGCGTTATGGAGTAAGTGCGGAAGATTAAAAAGGTTATATAGTTCGAAATTCCTCTCACATGCAGTAGCGGGGAAAGAGAACAGAATACCTTCAGAAATTGCAAAATTTAAAGCCACCGAATGAAATAAAAGAGAAAACACGAAAGTGAGGAGACACATTCGGAAGTTACATTATAGGACACACCTGTCCTAATGTGAGTGTACAGTTAACAATTTCTTCTGAAACAGGCTTACATCTAGAGCTTTCCAAACCTGCCCTACAGAATGACCCGACAGTACCAATGAAATACTGTTCAGTATAACTCAGTGCACTGTCTTTACAGTATGGAAGATGTTTTTCCGCTGTCCTAAGAATTCCGAAATTATAGCAGAGCCTATTATACTACCTAGCTTGACTCGTTCTAGTGCTTGTTTTCTTCCTACCAGTCTCAGAACACGCCTTGAATCGTCGGAGATTCTTCGGCCCAGGCCCAACCTTAAAGGACGGCTGGGATAGTGGGTGAAGAAGCCCCTTCTCCTTCTTGGCCCTAAGGGCAGACATCTTCCCTTTAAATTCATGAGCAAAAGCCAGAAAGTGAGACCTAAGGTCAGTGTCTTCTTCAGCCACCCCTTCCGCTTCACGAAGAACAGCTTTGAAGTCTAATAACAACTTCTCCGGATTTTCAGTTCTCACAGTGCCTGTCCTTGAATCCGCTGCAGTGTCAGCTCGACCAGGTGCAGATAGAACGTCAATACCAGCTGAAGCATACCCCATCTGGATAGTGCCCCTCAAGGACGCTGCATAACGAACAATGTCTCCAGGATGCACATCTTTGTTAATCATCCTGAAAACCTTCATAACATGTTTACAAATGTTACCCCTCATGCCCAAGGGACAGTTGCAGCTAGCCTAATCAGAATTCGGACTGGTGATGACCCAGATTACAGGGAAATTGGTCTGTGAGGCCACGTAGGCGACATCTTCCTCTTCGCAGATTCTAACATGCTCGTCAGGAATTTCTTCTGCCCTAATCACAGCATTTGCCACAACACCCTTAGCTTTCCCATTCTTTATAAAACCATAGAGCTTGCATTGCACTGCATACCAGTAGTGTGTTAGGACGTCCTTCACCAGATGGTAAACCAACCAATCCACACGCCTGCCGTCAAACTTATGTCTGCTTGTCCTAAGAATTGCCTTGAGATTTGCGTCGTAGCTCTCCACAGCTGCATTTGTGTCCTGGTTGGCATGAGGGATGTTTCTGAATCCCTTGACCCACATCTCAATCTTAGGGATCCACTCCTTCTCGAAATAGTTAAAAAATGCCTTGGCCTGTGGGTATTTGGCTTTTAGATGTTCGAACCTGTCCTGAGCAGCTTTGACAGCTAGTTCACCCTGTAAAATTCCGTTTCCATACATTAGGTCTGCACAAGCACTAAGTACCTCTGCTCGTAAATAATTTGCCTTTATCTTTTGGGTAGCATTTTCCAACCATGCTTTTCTAGTATGCCAGAGACAAAGCAGGATCTTCACGTCATCGTTAGCATGTCCCTCAATCGTTTCTGTCTCAGGCCAGACCTCCCTGTTAGACAGAAACAAAGCGGCCAAAATTAGGACAGAGGATTTTAAACAGTAACTGTAAAAAAACCTAAATCCCAGTAGAAAGTTTCAGGGAGCATTACGTGATGGCATTAAGTTCTGCGTCATCATTATCCACAAAGAATGAAGTAGGCTTCCAGTCTGGCTTGATTGCCTCGCATTGCTCTTTTAATTTCCTTAGCCATGGCACAATATCGACTTTCCTGGACCGCCCCTGTATAGTAAAGGCCACAGGTATGCCTTGCTCCCAATCGTCAAACACCATGACAGTGTAAAGTGGGTACTACAGGGCCACAGAGACAGCACGATCAGAATAAAGACAGGGTGTCATAAAGAAGGTAAAGGCGGAACTGAAAAGACAGGGAACTCAGAAAGTCTTCTCACCTTAGGAGCGTTTGTTGAGAATGTGGCGTCCATAGACAGTGCTTTGCGATGTCCGTGCCTGACCATCATCTCCAATTGCCACTCTGTCTGAATGGCCAAGCAGAAAGGATCATCCTCATCAGGTGGTGGATCGTTCAGTTCTATATTCCCATACTCCTTGTAGTGATAGAAGGAGTCTGGATTTTCATCAGTCCACATTCGGACACTCATTGCGTCCCGGGGATGTTTTTCCCAAAGCTCTTTTGCCAACTTGTTAGCTATGTTGTAGACATCGCTGGGCATGACGAAAGTGTCCCTCGTAGCTGGTAAGTTGTCCCGGGCACACCTCAGAACCTCTGCTTTGTGGTCTGCCATGACCTGGGCTGGCGACTTGCCTGCCCTAAGGGAGTCTGTAATCCACTCTTTTGTCGCAGGTGACAAATGGCCAGATAATCCAGCTCGCTATCCTCCGAACTGCTCGCCATGACAGGGCTTCCCAGCTTTGTCAGTGTGTGTCATGCAGTGAAACTGAATTGTGCACAGCTTTTCATCAATCTGCAGCTGTTTTGCTACGAAGTTACACTGGCAACCTCTCTTCATAGACATCCCAGCACGAATTTTGCCCACTCTTGTTTTCCTCTTAGGTTTCACAGCCGCATCCAGTAAAGCTTGTGCCTCCAGTAGTCTCTGTTGCCCCTCCTTGACCCTAGCCTGTTCCTCTGCGTCTTCATCAACTGCATCTGCATTCAGGTCAAGGGGGGGTTCCTTCTTTCCTTTCTTCTTAGGACGCGGTTTCACTGCAGCTTCTTTCGCTGCCTTGTCCACGATCTTCTGGGCACGCTGGAGAATTTTCCGATGGTTTGTCGAATTCTTCTTCTGAGTCAGACAATGTGCAAAAGCTTTCTGCACCTCTACTTTATAGTGCTTAGTGTAATCCTCAGGCCCAAATTGACACCAATAACTGCAATTCAACGGAAAATTGTATCAGTCAACATATGATGCAGTCTAATGCATTAGAACAGGAAGTTATAGGTTTAGGACAGGTCGAGGTTTACCTGATCTCCTGTACAGCCGAATCTGCTCGCACTTGCTTCCTGTCATCCTTCTTTATGCATTTCCTTGCTTCTTCGACAAAGGTGCATGGATGCTGCCTTGCAGACATTTCCCCTTCAAGGAAGTCATCCAGTCTGTTCCAGGGTATGGTGGCCTTCTGAGTTTCTCGGCGTCGACCACAGCCTTGATTAGACTTACTCTCCCATTGCAGATCAGTTCTGCTGAAGGGCCCTGGAGGTGGAATCTGTACTGAAGCCAGCACCCTGTCCTTAGGAAATCTCCAGGACGGCCTAGGCTTCTTAGTACTCGCCCCAGCCTTCTCGGATCTCCCTCCCACTCCATTGTTACTGTCTTCTACTTTCATGGTGTGCCGCACTGAATCTGCAGCATCTGGTACTTCAGCATCAGAACCGCTGCCCTGGACATCATCGCCCCCTGCCCAACAGTCTCTCCGGATGATCCATGACTGTCCCCGTCCCTGTTCCAGTTAAAGCTATCGTGTTGTGCAGCAAGATCCACAACATCAACGTTCAGATCTAACATAACCTGCTGTCCTGAAGTCGATCGAGATCGGGGCAGAACTGCAATAGAGTCATGCTGCAACTGAACTCCTGGATCTCCATCGAAATCCCACGCATTGAAGTCCTCCATGTCGTGAAACAGGACCCCTGGATGCGCAGACGTCTCCCCCTCCTGGTTAGGACCTTCGGCCTCCATCACAAGAGCAGCGACTCACAGATCTGAGCTCCTCTCCACCCTCTCCAGCAACGATCCGAGCCCCACTACCGAGAATTGCGACGTGTACCAAGGTCGAGACCTCCACCGACCTAGTCTCCGCAACCAATACAACACAGCCCATGCAAGAAAGAAACAGAACCCCGTCCTAAACCATCGCAGCAACGTCCCTGGTAGAGACGCCGCCATGAAGCTCAAGACGCTACAGCCGTATAACAGTGACGGCTGCATTGATTGCGTTCGCAGACTCGGGCGGCGAGGGGAGAGAGACGACGTGGACGGGGATGACTTGGATGAGGACTGTGGCGGGTGGACGACGGGACCGGGCGCGCGGGGGAGACGAGCACGGGCGGGCGAGGGCGCACGGGGCCGGGGAGCCATCGCGGGGGTCGGGCGGGGCCGCGGCGTGGGTCGGGTTGGGCTCGGGTCGGGGGGGCGGAGGGACGGGGAGGCGCGGGCTGCCCCTGCCCTCGAAAAAAGGAACTGCTACGCTCGTTGGGGGAAACTAAAGAGACCCAACCAGATGGGTAGAAGCAGGGGCAATAAAACCCACACAGTGTGAACACAACCTCGGAAGGCTGAGCCAGGTTTGCAAAGGTTGCAACTTTGCAAACTCTCAAACACACACAGACACACACACAAACACTTACTCTCATGATTCCACCAGAAACACACTCATGAGAGGGAGGCGAATGTGGTTGCAAGGGAGGTGGATCCGGTAGCAAGAATGTACAGATGCGTTGCTCGACTGCAAGCTACCTTCTTGCACCAACACACAAATCCAGGCCTCCTTCTTCCACCTTCTTCTTTGAGTAAGCCTTGGGATCAGTGTTCCGTGCTGCTCACTTTCCTCAATTCCAGCTTCTCTCGGCCTGTTGGGGTCACTGGCCGTGTCAGCTTCATTTCCACTGCTGCCCACGTTCCCTTGGATCGCTCTAGGTGTGTCTCTTTTTCTCCTTCCTGCTTGCCACCTAGGGTGGTTTTTTTTGTCACTCTCTTTTGAATCTTTGGATTTATAAAAATGAATAAAAAGTTGGTTTTTTTTTTCTGTGGCAGTAGTGAAATTTTGTAAATGAGAGGGAGCATTGAGATGTTCTTTTTTATTTGATTTTTGACAAGGTGGTATATGATGAGAAATTGGTGATTTTGTTACTGTGTTTTGGTGATGTGGATTAGTGGGAGACTTTTGGGTTAATGTGTGAATCTTGTTCAGCTTTCAGTTGGGGTATGTTTCTGCAATCTTGTTGGGGAGTGTGGTATTGACAGGGGTTGGTGATTTGGATAGTGAGGTTTTCTTTTAGGTTACTGGTTGTTTGGGGGATGTGATATGTTGCTGTTTCACTATGTCCAGATGAGTTTTGATTGTTGGAGCTGGATTGGTACTTGTGGCCTTGTCAGCTGGCTGTGTTGTGTTTCTGGGACGATGTTTCGGCAGCTTTGAGTCGGGCAGGGAGTGTGGGGAGTTCAGTGGGATTGTGGGAGTAGTGTAGGTTTTGGAGTAGGATGTATCAGTAGGAGATTGTTACGAAGGGGTGCTGTCTATGGTGCAGATGTAAAGCGCCTGTTGTGGGGCAGGTTTCGGCAATGATGACTGACATGGATTTCAGCACGCAAGCTAAGCTAGGGTTGGCGAAAATCTTCTGGGCGAGTTGTAGGAGAGAAGCATATGCATCACTCTACCATCCATTTCTAGTTTCATTGGCGGCTGGCACTTTGCCCAAGCATGCGTTTCAGCGTTACATGGCACAGGATGCCTACTTCTTGGAGGCCTTCAAGAATGCGTATGTTTCCCGTGACGAATGCTTTTTCAGACCAGAGAATATGGCATGTGGAAGTATAAACTGTTGAATTACCTCTATTGGAATTGTTGGTCCGGTGCACTTCTGAGAACCTGATATTATTGTGGTGCATACTTGACAGGTACCAAATGGCTATGGAGAGCACAGAGGACGAAGATGCGAAGGCCACTATTGATTCCCTCAAGAGAGACGTTGAGGAAGAGCTCACTCTGCACTCGTCTGTGATGCAGGTACTTCTTGCCTGCCATCTTTTTGGTTTCCACCCCGCTGGAGCTTGTATATGATAGTCATCAGATGCAAGAGTCATTTTCGAATTCCAGTTTCCCAAATTCTGGCATCACCATCTCATTTTAACGAAGCATGTAATTTTTTCCCTTTGAGGTGGACCTAATCCCTGGTACTTCTCCAGTTCAATAATTCAATTTAATTGTACCCGGTGATTGCATGTGATTGTGGATCCTGCAATTTTTGGGACCCTTGAACCTGAATAAGATCGGCAGTTTGTTTTTGGTTGCAGTCATTGGATGCCGATCAGACGGACTTTGAACCAAACACAGCAACAGCTGCGTATTGTGATTTTCTGCGAGCTGCAGCTACTGGAGGCAACCGAACACTAAATCTAGCAAGTACAAGTGCTAAGATTATAGCTGCAATGACTCCCTGCATGCGGTTGTATGCATTTTTGGGACAGGAGATTAAAAAGAATATCAACGAAGTGCCTGATCACCCATATCAACAGTGGATTAACACATACTCTGCTGCAGATTTCGAGGTACGGGCACTTACATGGCTCTGGTTGATGGCATCTATTCTGACTTGACTTTAAACCCTAAACCCCGCGCCCTATGAGCAATCTGGTAATCAGAAGTTTGGATTTTGCTTTGTAATTCAGTTGCAGAATATTGTATGTTCTGAGTGAACAATGTTTCTATGCAGGCAGCGGCTTCAAAGGTTGAGCACCTGCTAGACAAGTTAACCGAAAGTGTGAACAAAGAGGATGAGAAAGCATTGCTATATAACCTCTATCGGCGAGCCATGAACTTGGAGGTGGATTTCTTTAGTGCCCAGATGTTAGGGCCTGTGCACGTACCCTTCTTCAAAAGCCAAGCGGCTCCAGAAAACCGTCTGCTTCTTGTGTCTGACTTTGACTCCACTTGCACGATCTCTGATTCGTGCCCCGTGCTGGCAGACCTGACTGTCCAAATTGCGGGGAAAATTCCCGGTGGTCGTTCTGCTGGTGAAACAGGGGCTAGCTTGTTGAGAAATAAATGGGATGATCTTGTCATGCGGTACATGGACGAATATGAAGAGGTTTTGAACCGAAGATTGTCAAACAAAGAACACGGTGAGTATTTTCTAATATTTGTTCTGAAGGATAGGCATGAAATTGTTATTTTGAAATGTTCTCTTCGCCTCTTTGCTGTGAACTTATAATGCTTTTCATGGAATTTGCAGGCAATGGCAAGGCCTTCACCACAGAGGAACTTCAAGAGTTGCTCAAGGAAATGTCGGACTTTGAACTAAAGGCGAATGCAAGAGTTGAAGAGGCTGCAGTATTGAAAGGCTTATCCCCAGTTGCTATTCAAGACGCTGGAAAGTCCATGCCACTTCGTGAGGGCTGTTCCGACTTTTTTAAGCGTCTGGGTTTACAGGAGGCTCACGTCGACACACATATATTATCCGTTTGTTGGAGTAAAACTTTCATTGAAGCTGTTCTGGAACAAGGTAATTTCTTTAGAATAATTCTGTTCTATAAAATCCATCAACCAATTACTTCTCCACCTCTTGCCCCTCTCGTGCAAAAGCAACCTACCGATTTTTCGATGTGTCTGAACCTCTGCAGGTGAAATCCACGTTGCAAACATCAACGCCAATGAACTTGTTTTCAATGGAAACGCATCCACTGGAAAGATTTCTTTCAACGTGCAAACTGCTCTGGACAAACAAAGACACTTCATTCAGATCTTGGACCACCTCAAAGGAAGGCAGTCGACGGATCCTGAGCATCAACAAGTGCACTCTGTTTATATTGGTGACAGCTTAACCGATCTTTTGTGCCTACTCAGAGCAGATGTAGGGATAATTCTGGGCGACAGCAGCACTCTGAAGCAGGTGTATGGGGAGAAAATGACTTCTCTATTCAGGAAAGCGTTACTTCTGGAGCAGGGAAATATGCAACTCTCTGGGTACGTATTCACCGTCTCCAGTTGGTACGAGGTGGAGGCTTTTCTGTTTGGTCCTGCCGGGAGCCGAGTTTTGTAGGTGTAGATTTTCTAAGTTAGTGAGGTTGTACTGAGGTGAGTGTAACTTGTTAGAACTTAGAATCAGGGTAGAACATGGTTGCTAATGCCTTACAATCACAGATATTTACACAGGCATGTTCAAAACCATTCAGAAAACTTGTCTCTCATTGAAAGGTGGTTCTTTTTTACGGCTTTTCTGAAATGATGGAATGTATTGAATCGTTATCTTTACCGTTTAATGAGACTCTTCATCTCGGATGCTTGTGAGTTGATCTTGAACCATTTTTTAATTAAAATGGATCCAGGGTCTAGATTTGAGTTCCTTCTAATCTGCTTAGCAATTCTCTTCCAGAGCAGAACGATGTGTCCTGGAGCCCATTTGCAAAATGACAATTAAGGTAGAGACACCTAAAAATTAACCAGTTAAAGAGATTTTCCACTGATATTGGAGGTGTATAAGTTGAGAGATTTTTCCTTGAAGGGGAAAAATTTCATGTTTACTTCAATATTTAATTTATTATGAATTGTTAAAGCTATTTTTTTGGGTAATACATATAACTGATATGTAAGCCCACCTACAACTGACCACCATGACACCAAAACTTGATCACTCTACCACTACTAGAATATTCCCATATGATTCCCTTTTTACCAATCATGCTTCATATTTTCTTCTAGATCTCTTAAGATTTTTAATATGAAAACTTGTCGGAATTGGAGAAGTCTACTGATCGGTTATGGAGACCCGGTAGACTACGGGTGCCTCAACCTTAGCTTTCATTGCAGTGATTGATTCAGAAGTTGTGTTACAAAATTGTGCACAATGTGTACAAAAAATAACTGTAATCATGCAACTCAATTACAAAATTGTGCACAATGTGTACCAAAAATAACTGTAATCATGCAACTCAATTTGTCACTATCATCACAGGAAGCCTGTTTGTCAGATTGAATTGCGGTGAATGAAATGGAAAACAAAATTTACATTTTAAATATTTGTGTAAATCAAAAGTGGTTTTTTGAGTCCTTAAGAATTTTACGATGAGAAGGCATGAATGTATGTTAAACAATGTTCAATGTTTTCAATGTTCAACATTTTTTACTTTTATGGTATAAATGCAATTTAAGTACGTGATTATGACAGTCTTTCTTTCTCTGTCCCTTCAGGTAATCATGACAGTAGCCTCCTCACTTGTATTTACTGCTCTATTTTTGTTTTTCAATTCTCTCGTCTCATATCATTGCACTCACCGAAATGTCTTCTGAATTGCAACACAGGGCTACAATCATATATATAGTTAATATAGTTAACTCTCGTATAGATGATACCAGTGTGAATAAAGGGCCCTTTAATAAGTAAGAATGTTGTTTGTAGGCCGTGTGGCCTACTCAGATTCTTTTTGGATTTATATGACTCCAGATTCTTTTTGGATTTAATGTGCCAGAGTCATACACCAAATTCTTCTTGGATTTAATGTGCCAGAGTCATATACCAGATTCTTTTTGGATTTAATGTGCCAGAGTCATACACCAGATTCTTTTTGGATTTATATGACTCCAGATTCTTTTTGGATTTAATGTGCCAGAGTCATACACCAGATTCTTTTGGGATTTACATGACTCCAGATTCTTTTTGGATTTAATGTGACAGAGTCATACACCAGATTCTTTTTGGATTTAATGTGCCAGAGTCATACACCAGACATTGACTTCTTAGAAGATAATATATGCATCTCATAGATAATGCTGGTTTTTGGTAACAACTTTAAGAAATAGTCTCCCTGAACCACTAAACTTTAAATTAATAGTAAAACACGTCATTCATCGCTAAAGGAAATAGAGATATTTGAAGGATGAATGAATCTCCTAATTATGTGTGCTAGTGTATAAGCAAATAACGATGGTTGTAAGGCAACTTTAGGTGAAGATGGATGGATTTGATTTAGACAACTCAACATTTAGAACATTGGAGATGAACCACTCCACATTGAAAACATGTGTATAAAAAAAAAAACAACTCTATATGAAGTGCATTAGAATAAAACAACTTTAGAATTAAAGGATGAAGAAGTTAACGGTATATTTAAAGTTATTTATATTCAGCTTGAATCTAAAATAGAAAATAAAATATTAGATACAAACTATTATTTTGTATAATGAAGGAATTTATGATACAAGGCTTTAAAGAGAAAATGTGAAAATTCTACTGTTAAGGCTTTTATTTTATTTTTAATTTTAAAATCTTTCGGGGCACAACCTCCAAAACTTTTGGATTATTTTTACTTCAAATATTTCACTTTCCATTCATATTAAAACGTTCTTGTTTTTAGAGTCCTTTCACTTTTGTTTTACTTTAGTTTGGATATAAAGAAGACTTGAGACTCAACAATTAACTCTAGTATATTTTAAACTTAATTAACTCTAGTTGCCGTCGTCTCACTCGACTTCCCTGGGCAGTTCATAGTGTGCAGCGCCTCCGATTGATACCTTTCCGATACCCAACCAATAACCACCCAATACCAACCCAATACCCACCCAATACCCTCGTGACATCAAGGAGCATCGAGCATGACACAAGAATAGAGCACAAAGCTGTGCAGGCTTGTGTTGGAAGACATCAGGTGTCTGTCTTTGTCTGCATTTATTCCAGTTTCCAGAGCTTCCAATTTCCTCTTCACCACCACGTCCTCTTCATCATCGCTCCTCATTCTCATGCTTCCTTGCAGCGTCTCGTCTCGTCGTCTACTATAAGGTACGTTTTGCTTTCTTCCCTAACTGGTCTATATTTTTCATTTGCTGTTGTGAGGTGTTCAGTGTGGTGGATTGGAGTTGAGGGAGAGAGGAGGAGATGGAGGAGGTGAGGAGGTACAGAGGTTGCTTAGGGGTCCAGGGTTAGGCGGGATTGGAGATGTTGTGATGAGAAGTGGAGGACTGGTGCAATGTGATATATACGTTGTTGTGGAATTTTGGAATGTAATTGCGGGAGGAGAGTGGGAGTGGTGGTTTTGAGAATTGAAGTTTGGAGGGGTTGCAGGGGATAGATGAGATGAGTTTTCCGGCGAAGCGGCAGCATGAGGAGGCGGCGGCGGGGGTTGTGAGGGTGATGGAGGGCGCGGAGGTTGGGAGCGTGATGGTGATGGAGGTCGCAGCGGCTGCGTTTGGAGGAGGAGGAGGAGAGGAGTTGCGGCCGGCGAAAGTGGCGCGGCTGAATGATCGAGAGGTTGTGATGGAGGGCGGGGAGGGAGGCGATGGCGTGTATGGGAATGTGAGCAAGGGCGGAGGTGTGGCGGGGGCGATTGAGGTTACGGTTGGGGAGGGAGGGGAAGTGCAGCGGGTGAATCTTGCGGTGGTGGAGTTTGGTGCGGGGGAGAGTGATCGGGAGGGGCGGGATCCAGGGCGGGTGGGTTTGGAGAAGGTGGAGAGCGGCGGGAATGAGAAGAGAGGTGCGGGGGAGGAGAGGCGTGGCGCGGAGGAGGTTCTTGGTAGGGTTAATGTGAAGGGGGATGAGCTGCAGACGGGGAGTAATTGTGGCGGAGGGGAAGAATTCGTTGGTAGCAATTGTGGAGAGGCGAATTCCGAGGGTTTGCGGAAGACGAGTCCTCAGGTAGGTGAAGGAGATGTCGTTGTGAAGGATGTGGCTATGGATGTGAAGAATGAGGAGTTGTATGAGAAGGAGAGGGAGAAGAAAGATGAGAAGCACAGCCAGCGTAAAGAGGATGTTGTGCCGTTAGTGCTGCAGCAGCATCAGCTGCTGCAGCCGCACTTGGATGTTAAGAGTGAGAAAGACAATGAGAGGGATGAGAGGGATAGAGAAAAAGGCGAGAAGGAGAAAGAGAGGGTGCGGGAACGGGAGCGGTCGCGTGACAAGGAGAAGGAGGCTGCGG
Source organism: Ceratodon purpureus (assembly GCA_014871385.1). Classification (NCBI taxonomy): domain Eukaryota; kingdom Viridiplantae; phylum Streptophyta; class Bryopsida; order Pseudoditrichales; family Ditrichaceae; genus Ceratodon; species Ceratodon purpureus. Next base: position 19,365,422 of record CM026424.1, on the reverse strand, counting down.
GAACAGAGAAACGGGAGAAAAGGGAGAAAGAGCGTGATCGGGATCCTCATCGACGAGAACGGAGCGAGCGTGAAGAGCGGGATAAAAGCCTCGCGGAGAAACTGGTGAAAGAGGAAGGGAAGGGGGTGAAGGTTGAGGACGTAGATATGGATAGAAAGCCTGTGCGCGAGCTTGATGAGCGAAAATTGGTGGAGAAGGAAGGACGCGAGCGTGTGAGAGAGAGGGACAGAAACAAGGAGAAAGATGACGATGGCGAGGGTGAGAAGCGCAAGAAACGGGGTCGCGAGCAGGAGAAAGACCGTGATTCCCTGGACACTGAAGGCGTGGGAGGAGAGAGGGATAAAGACACCGTTCATGGAAACGGGGTGCAGCAACGCAAACGGTTGCTCCGTTCCAGAGGCCAGCCGAACCCTTCGAACCGAGACTCTCGCTCACGGTTTCGGCCCAAAGACAATGAAGGGTAAGTTTTAATCTTGTTTCTGAGTATGGTGTATGGCACATTGAGGATGCTGTTCATTCATGAAATTATGCAAATCAATGCTTCGGTTTCTGCACGTATGAAAACCCGATGAATTGTTGCTTCGAGTACCGTCTTGCTTTTGAAACTCCGTTTCTTTTAGCTGGACTTTTTGTGCAGTCTATTGACATTTTTTTCCTGTGTCTATTGCAGGACTCAAGGTTGGTGTTGCGTGCTCTTCTTTGTATTTCTGCGCTAACTTCACGTTCTCTGAAGCTGGGATGTGCTGTTATTATGCTAATTGCATGCACCCTAAACTATTTGAGAGCCATCATGCTCTAAATATGCATTCAATCTGGTGCACTTACCCATTCTGATAACTTAAACCCTAAAGAGTTATTATATTGATATGCTATTTTACTGGATTTTGTTGTTTCTATTTGTCTAATGTTCTTACAAGGTATGTTTCGTATCTGACAGGCAGGCCAGAGAGTTCATTCATAAAATATAGAGCCGGTGAAGGGATGCCAGAACTTGCTAGACTATGGATGGAATATGAGTCTGCACCGAAGAACAGTTCAGCGAATGAGTCGGGTCCCACTGTTGAGATTCGCATTCCTGCTGAATTTGCCACTACTGCGAACCGCCAGGTTACAATATATTACTACGTCTTCAAAATCTTGTAGAGAAGCCTGTTTTCTAGTTCCTTAAATGTAACTTACAATTGCATTGGTGCTAAGACGTTTTAATTTTTTAACTTAGTTGTCTCATGCATGAAGGCGCATGTCAGAGCTATTATTACTTTCTTAAGCACATATATTTTGCTCATGCTTACATTTTTAATTTTACGTGTGTCAGATTCGAGGGAGTCAGCTTTGGGGAACAGACATATATACAGATGACTCAGACATAGTTGCAGGTATCAACTAAATATTTACGTGTTTTATTTATTTTTACTGTCATGATTGATAATTGTCACAAGCTGGACGTAGGCGCTCGACAGGAAACATTAAGAGCTACCTAGACCAGATATCTGCTACTGAAGAGCTGCCTCAAAGTGCCTCGCAAACGTCTCTGCATGTACATATTGTCACTAGATATTGTCAGTAGGCGTCAATTGTACTAACAAAATTGAGTGACAATAGTGGTTTGGCATTGGTTTACGATAATTTTGAATTGTTCTGGTGCAGCTCGTTTTTGACGAAGTTATTTGATATGTGTGAATTTTAGATAGTTGCTCTACTAAGCTATTTATTATTATTAACATAACAATTATTATTGTTTTAAAATGGTGTCGTGTTACGACTGCAGTTCTTTTTCACACAGGATACTACACACCATCCGCCACTCCGCCTCCAAATTCAATCTCAGAGCTGCGAGCTACCATTCGCATCCTTGAATCGCTGACAAGTAAGCATGTTTAGTCCCGGGTGCTTGGGAAGTGTATGAACTATCTACAAACATGTTCCATAATTTTCTTTTATACGAAGCAATAATTTTTTCCGGATTGTTGGTGCAGTGTACACTTCTACATTAAGAAATAGCCTTAGATCGCGTGCCTGGGGAGGTGCAAGTGGATGCAGCTACAGTGTGGAGAGCTGCCGAATTATGAAGGTCAGGCCTGCACGAATGCTTTTTTTTTAGTGGATTGCTTTTTGATGAGCTGTTCCAAAGCCCTGTCAAATAGGTTTTTCAAATTTTCATATTAATCAGGCTTTTGGAAACACTGGAATTCCTAACATATAGATATATGAGCAGCCCTGTTTGTTAGTACATTCTATCACAGTGTTTTGTTGAAATTATGTTTTCTCTGTCTTCCTATCCTCGTCAAGTGTACTAATGGTTGCTATTTCGTTGCATGTTGTGCAGCAAGGAGGAGGTACTGTAGAGCTGGAGCCGTGTTTGGCTCGCACTCCCCAAGTAGCTCCAACACTTGCACCTGCAGCATCAGAACGAACAGTCACCACAAGAGCTGCATCCTCTGTAAATACTTTACCCTTTTCTGAATTATTCCCTGTTTTTTTTTGCCAAGATCTAATTATGGTTTTCCAAGTGTTCAATTTGTTTTGTTAAGGAGATTTGGTCGTTTCTTTTAGCAATGATCGCTGGATCAATACTATTTTGACGGGCTCCACTTAAGTGAATCAACTTCGTTTCATAGGCAGTAAATTTGCTTATTGACCCTCACGTTTGTCAAATTGTGTGCTGCATGTAGAGTGCATACCGGCAGCAAAGGTTTATGCAGGAGGTCACCATCCAGTACAATCTCTGCAATGAACCCTGGTGCGTTATCGTTGAATTTATTGATAGTTTCTTCAGTGAGAAGAGTGTGCCAAGCATATAATGTGATGTGTTCGCACTACGTCTTTGGCATGCCAGGTTCTCATTCGAAGAAAACATATTCAGCTTTCTGTTGATTCCTTTGCAGGGCTAAATACAGCATGAGCATTGTGGCTGACCGCGGATTGAAGAAATCTCAATATACATCTGCTCGTCTTAAAAATGGAGAAGTACTGTATGTGGAGACTCATGTTCACAGGTTAGTATATTTTCACGTTGGCAGCAGTGTAGATCTGTGTAGACGAAGATTACGGTGTTTATTAAATTAGTAGAGAGCTTTGTCGTGTTGGTCTTGTGTCATATATCATAACCACCCACGAGCGGCTGCACAGATATGAATTGGCATATGATAGTGAGCGGACGACGTGCAATGGTGCAACCACAGCCACGGCTTCTTTCCCTCAAGGCACCTCAACTGTAGAAAAGGTCAAAGAGAAGTTGGGTTCGGCAGAACGAACTTCGGAAGCGGGCGAAAAAGAAGCAATTTTGCACACTCATAATGGGGATAAATCGCATGTAAATCATTATCCAAACAATGGGCAAGTAGGTGGCCACCACGCCCACATTTTGATACACCATAATGCACAGCCACACGAGTACTATCGATGGTCCAAGTGTAGACGACCACTGCCGCTGTCATCCATGAAAAGTAAAGGCTTGCCCTTACCAGACGAATTTGTCGAGGTAACCGTTATAACTTGACCCTATATACGGGGTTTCTTTCATTTCGTTTCAAGTATCTGTGAGACTCGGAAACTCTGTTTAATGTAGCATGCATCTCAGTGTCATACATTTGGACTTGCTCTGACTCGCATGAATTCGTTTGCTATGAGTTACGGCAGGACCTTGAAACAAAAGGACGTTGAAGTGCAGTTGTCTCCCTTATTTCACGTGAATATTCAAGAATTCTCATCTCACGGAAAGGGGTTGTGGATATTTTTGTGTAGGTTCTGGAGAAAGGTTTGGCATGGGAAGAAGTTCAATGGTCTCCAACAAGCGTGTGGATTCGGGGGATCGAGTACATCCTAAATAGAGCACAATTTTTTTCTCTTGACGAAGAATGATATGTAGGAATAGAAATAGTTACAGTCAATGCTATTACATCTTTCGTTTGATCCTATTGTAGGATTGGACTGAGCCCATATACTTGGTCAAGAGCACATTGTGTCCTTGATATTCAATGAGCTGTGAGGTGATGCTATGATGCATGCAGGTTTTGATCTTCGGAATGTTTAGACAAATAGGTTGTAAAACTCTGAAACCTATTGTGCCCCTGTTGATTAAGTGGACTGTTGAACGTAATTGCAACCATATTTAACACCAATTTCAATTTGAACCTTCATTCACCCTCTAGATTGGGTACCATTCCTTAGCATATCCCTCACTTGCTAGAACTGTAACTTATGTGCAGATTAGTCTGTGATATGATCTGCAAGGATATGGCAAAAAATGCCTTTGAATCTGCAAGTTGGGTGTGCAGGGTGCACATGGTTCATGCATGTTGCACTAAGCTTGTGATTGCTTGTCAAGAAAGTACCCAATTCATGCAAGAATTGCACAAACAGTCACAAGCACCATGCAAAAGCTGATCAGTGTCAGGTACCTGGGATGTCCTTTATTTGCTCTATGTTTACACTCAATTTGTTTCAAAAAAGAATATGGTACCTGGACTTAGAGGTAGTAAGGACAGCTCCTATTCCAAGTAGAGATCCAAAACCAACATTTTCTTATTTTTCGTTTAGTACATATTAGGTTTCAAAATGTGAATTAAAATAAAACAAAGAGGTTTGTTATTTCAATATCAGTTGTCTGACCATTGGGACCTCCAGTAAGGTAGAATGTCCTTAAAACCAACCGAATAAGGATTTTGATATAGTTGTGGCACTGCTATGTATTTTCTGTAATTTTTCATTGAAGGCATAACAAGAATGATGCCGAAGGCAGTTTTTTCTAAAATTAAATAGCAAAAAACCAATTTATTATAAATTTTGTAAGTGAGAAGTGACCAAGACCTAAAACCGATCAGATGCTGTAATGTACAAACTAGGTACATTTGATTTTTCAAATCTAGAAATCGGGCCTGATCGGTTTTGGGTCGTGGTTGGTTTAAGGACATTCTACCTTAACCTTGTAATACATGGAATGTTAAAGGGTGGAGGGTATTAGAGTAATGACCCACATTTCTAGGTGAATTGATCCCCTCAAAACGACCTAGCTGCTAAAGGTTTACCACTATTCTCTAATATACTCTCTCCGTCTCACTAAAAGACCATGGTTTGGTAAGCAATTTTTTTGCCTACTTTGAGAAATTCATATCTTTTGCATATTTTCTTTAAAGAATATAATATTTTTTTATTATGACATACCGTACTCTTGCCAATAATACATGATACTCCAATATAGAAGTAAGTAATAATATTTTATGCCTTCTTAAAACAAGCCAAAAAAAATAATGCTTTCCAAACCATGGTCTTTTAGTGAGACGGAGGAAGTAGTAAGTTTTATCACACTAAGATAACCTTGCCCCAATTATGTTGAAGGGCTTGTTGTGAAAAACCTATGGATCCAAATGAGGTGTTGTAAATTGAATTTAAATCCAACTCATCCAACTTCTCAATATTAAATGAAAAAAATGATCTAAATAAAGATTAGAAGCAAAAATAGGAATCCTTGTTTTGAAACATTCTTCATTTTTATACATAGGATTTTAGTATTATATGCAAAGCCAACGTTTTTTTCATTTATCTACTGCCATGAGATTTATCAAAAGTCGTGAAAATGTGGAGTTGTAGATCCAAATCCAATACCGGTAGTACAGGAGCAGAATGATTATACGAATTTCAAGACATCGACGACTTGTGGCAGAGATGGGTGGCAAGAATGCAAGGACCAGTAAGGAAGGGCATGGAGGGACTATGCGGGAGCAAGTGGGGGCCCAAAAGGTCACGGTTGCACTTGTGCTATACAAAGCATGAATATCCTAGGGGGCCCATGTGAGGTCGGATCTTCCTCGATTTGATTGCAAGCAAAGGTGAAGTTTTGTCGACGATAGTTTCTTTATGTCGTTGATCCCGTTGTCATCTCGAAACTCTTCTGATTGTCTTGTTGATGTTTACCATTGTCATATGATATCCGTAAGTCTATTACATTTCAGTGCACTGTAACTTGGAGGAGTGATCTTCGAGAGTGCTTTTTGGAAGGATGGGTACGATGGGTGGTAGCGAGCGATGGCAAAAGCAGGAGATACTTCTTGGAGGATTGTAGTATTAGTTTCAAAGCTACGAGAAGTGCGGAAGTCGTTTTCGCCTGCGGAAGTTTGATCCTTTTAGATAGTGATCACGTTATGCTCGATTAGGGTTTTTTGCGCAAATAGTCGCAATTTGGAGCAATGGATCCTCTTGGTGTGTTATGGGATTACAGTAGCCAAGGTCACATGGATGGGGTGAAGCTCGTTGGCGATGTGTACCACTTTGGGGACGATTACAATTTCCGGAAGAACATTGAGAAGACATACATGTCGAAGCAAGGCGGGTTCTACACATTGGATGCGCTCGTGTTCTTTGTGAAAAATATCCACATGCGACACACGGATTATATGAATGCAGCCCGCGCTCAGAAGCTTCAATTTGCGACGTTCACAGACAAGAAGCCTCTTCTGTATTACTTAGAGGGACGGGTTGCTACAAAAGATGCTATTGAGCTCCTTGTACATACAGCAGAAGTTCCAAGTGCGAAGTGGGCACGGGGAAAACATGAAGAGGAGCCTGAGGTTGTCGGGACGGACGATGCAATGCACCATAGGCAAGAGACGGTGGTTGGTGACGATGGGGCTTCGATAATTGATGTGATTCGCGAATGGGAATGGCCACTTAGGGATTGTGAGGAAAAAATCCTGCTTTGTCACAATAAGAGCTTTGAAGGTATTTTGGCTACTCTTACTGGGAGGAGAGAGGAGAAGAATTCTGATATTGATGTTAGAAAGGATATAGGGAAAGGAGTGGACGGTCCCATGCCTGCTCCAAACCCTGGTAATCGATATGCTAATGTCGAGGAGAAGCAATTCTGGAAGGAGCATTTGGGAACAGACGGTGCGGAGGAGTTAGGAATCAACCCTTCCCAGTCTTACATTTTGGATTCGAAGAAAAAAGATGTAGGAAGGAAGTCGGACCCAAAGGCCGAACAGCGTCCTCCGCATCACTTACATCACCGACACTCAAATGAAATGATAAGAAAACATACCATTCCTTTTTTTAAATAGTATATTCAATTTCACATAAATGCCATGTTAATATTTCAATTCTTGAAATTCTCACATTTTAGCCTAAGAGAATCATAAATGGTCTATTGAAATTCAGATAATGCCATGTTCATATATCAATGAGGATCTCACATTTTATCTTAAGAGAATCATAAATTAAGAGAAGTTTCCAAGAGTCCACACAGTTTCCAAAGGTGGACCCCGACCCTAGCGCCTATTCAAATACCTTCATACACCAAGTACTATGTCATGGTCCAACAAAATCATGATTTGTCGTAATTAACCGTCCTCAAGAATTTGTTCACGTGGGGAGATCTGGTTGGTTTTGGGCATGCACATTGTGACCCGTATTCCCCGTAATCTCTCTCAGCTTGCAATCCTCTCGGATTGTAAATCACGCCCGGGTCGCTAACGCGCTACTCCATTACTCATGCGTAAGCGTTCATGACAGCTACCAAGAGGATGAAGATGAGGATGAGCGTTTCTTGGGGGAGGGGTAAAGGAACCTTCTAGTTTTTAATGTACTGATTAAAATTGCAAAGGAGTATGCTCCTAGACTAATTTGGAACCACACGCCCGATTTATGAATTCAAAATCATCAAAAATGGCCTTGGAGAATCTAAATTAAAAATTCCAGGGATGGGAGGGAGGATGGGGTGGCACTTTCTCATCCTCTTGGTAGCTGCTACGAACCATTGCACTGCTCTTAGCACTGCTTCATGCTCTCATTACTCTTCCTAGTTCATTATCTTAGACAAATGATTATCGAGGAATGGTGGTTGCAGTGTAATTATTGTGAACAACCGGCGTCCCTTCACTCAGAGTACGAGGGTGAGTGTCATTATTCAATCTGCAAGGAGGAGAACCACAACCAGTTTCATTATAGATCTCTGTTCAATTGAGAATAAGAACTACACCATGCCCGAAAAATTGCATGTCACCGTGGCCTCCATGTGGCATATCCCCTACACTCGTATAGTAAGGGCTGAGTTACTTATGGTCTTACAATTAGGCTTGTGTATGAAACCTAGAGGTATAGTAAGGGCTGAGTTACTTAGATAGCAATTTGGGCTTGTAGTTTGGGTAAAGGCAAGGTACTACCGTATCAGTTTCTATGGTCTTACTATTAAGCTCATAGTCTTGAATTGTAGACAGCCGATTAGTCGAAAGGCTTGAAAACAATTTCAGAAAGGCTTGAAATCAATTTCAGAAAGGCTTGAAAACAATTTCAGATTTCAAAAGGTTCAAAAATAATATTTAGGTAATGTCAAAGTAAACAAACGGTTTAAATCAAAATGGCAGTTGCTATATGCACTTGATATTAGTTATATTATTAGTTATATTATATTATATATTACTTGATATATGATTGCTGTATTGGTTAGTCCTTGGGCAGAGAATGGCCGTGACAGAGGACATCCTTTTACTCTTGGAGTTGTGCGTTACATCTTACTATGATTTGATAACCCCTGGATGTGACAGTTGCAAGTCTTTAGGCAATTGCAGGAGATTTTTCTGTTTGGATTGCCACAAGGGCGGTCTCTGCGAGTTTTGGTTTAAACCGAATGGTGCACACTTCGAGCATAGTCGTCTTTGTATGATACGAGTCGCATGATCATTCGGTGTTTTAAGGGACGAGCTTCGACGGTCGATGGGTATGCCGCCTAGTTTAGCCGAGTTCATGTATGAGGATGGCCCGATTGTCTATTTACACTCGTTACCGTGTGTAGTCACTAGCCCTCGCATTCATTGCCAGGGTTGTGACCACTCGGTAATGAATTCCATTGACTTGGGTCTGCAGCAGCATAATTCCTCGCATGCTCGTTTTTGCTCCATTCAATGTTTTTGAGGGCGCAAGGAGGTATTAAGGCGAAGAGCCCTCAAAGGCCTAGGGCGAAGTAGTTAGATAGGAGTAGTATTTTTAGTAGTCAGGGTTAGTAGTTAGGGTTTAGTAGTAAGGGGTTTAGTAGTTAGGGTTAGTAGTCAGAGTTAGTAGTCAAGGTTAGTAGTCAGGGTTAGTAGTGGTTACCTCTCACTACGACTGCGCTCATTTGATGCCCAGTACCTTGCTCAGGTTTGCAATATCACCCCTGTTTTTATTATCTCTATTAACATTGCTATTTCCCCAATTGATCCATTATTTAGCACCTTACCATATTAGTTACTGATTGTGATGGTGTACTTGTAATTATACCAGCCATAGATTTTCCAACTGGTCAGGATCCAGAGTCTGCTTTTGCGCTGCATAAACGATACAACTCCCTTGGAATGTCACCACTACTTTCTGCGTAAATGGTTACTTTCCTCGGTTTATGGTGAATGTGCACAAGCCATAGTTTTTAATTTTTATTTTCTGCAGGTGTTAGTAGTTTAATACATGATTTTTGTTCTCTTAAATTGCAGGGAGTTTTATACGGGCGGGCCGACCCATTAGGGTGAGAAATTGATCGAAATAGATGCGAAGCGCACTGCACTTGCTCTTGATGAGATTTTGCAGCTCAATGCTTCTGTTCTACTCTATGTAAGTTCATCAATCCCTAAGCATAGGTCTCTTTTTTTTATGGCCAATTTCGTTAAAATGACACCATCATTCCAAGTGCCATATCAAAAATTGTATCACTCAATAGATTATCACCATACTCTCTATTAGAAGCATTCTTTTAGGACTGTATCCCTGAAACATTGTAGCCTCATCCACTTTTGACCCAAAATGATCCAATTTCACATGGATTTGGTTCCTTTTGCTGATTTCTAATCTCCTTGAAGGTGCCATTTTTGAGGAACAGTGCCATTTCAACAAAATTGAGGTTATATTGTGATATATAACATTGCGAATATAGACTAACTTGTTGTGTGGTGCAAATGGTGCAGATGGTGCATTTTGGTTTCTATAGTGGAGCCAACATAGGGAGAGGATCATATGATTATCAACCAGCCATTACTTCCTACGATTATGTGTGCTTCATTTTCCACCAGGCTATCCAATATTGATTGAGTCTTAGTTGAACTAGCTTAAATAGTATTATATATGACCAACTCCAATTAAGTCGTCTTGAATAGGACACGTATAGTCTAATGTCACATGTGAACAAACTCATCAACTCAAGCTCGTTGCTCATATCTAAATGTTACTTTCAATTCTAGTTTGATGAGCAATTATGATTCATGCAACTAATTCTTTTGGACATGGAAAACATGATACTCCGATTGGAGAGGATGGAGATGTTAGCGGTGCCAAATTTCAAGGTACGTCGCAACTAGACTGAAATTGATTTTGTTTACTCCTAGTAGATGAAGAAAGTGGGAACTCGTCTTACATGCAAAAAGAGGAAGAAAGTACGTAAGGAAGGGAGTCTTAAGTCTGTGACTGTATGTTACTCATCAATGCGGTGAATGGGGGTGCAGAGATTCAGAAAGTGGTGAGCAAGTATGTGGATGGAGATAGACTGCCAGAAGAGTCGCCTCCCCTTCCAGCGCGAGCTGCGTATGGAGAAGTGACCATGAAAGCCATGGGCTCCATTTTTGAAGTTTTGAGGTTCGTCAGTGATCCGCCTAATGGCATCAAGGTGGAGTGGCATGTCCCCATGGAACGCCTCAGACAGGTAATACTCTCACCCAGACTCTCTCTATCATAATTGCACATGTATGCCAAGTTTTTATCATAACCTCAATTCCATTAAAATGGTGCTATTCTAAACAACATTTTGTTACAACAGATCTTGCATTTGTACGCCTACAAAATGGGGTACTCTATAATATCACATTTTTCTGTAGTATCACTTATTTTTACAATATCACTCATATTTCATAATACTACCTTAAAATTTTGTAATGTTGTGTGGTTTTTGATTTGCAATCCAGAACTTGAGATATGACATTTTAATGAAATAGTGCCATTTAATCGGAATTGCTGATGTCATTGAAATCCTCATCGTTGCGATTAGAGAGGTTTGATTGTCTGAGCAATCTGTTACTCTATAATTATGTGGCTTACTACTTGAATGTTGGAGATGTATCAGGGTTTTGGATTTATCTTGTACCAATCGTATCTCCCTGCCAATGTGCGACCCGGTAGCAGACTTACAGTTATGGAGGTAACTATACATTTGTTAATACAACTTCTGTTACTCAAACTTGAAAATAATGAAAACTTCTATGACATATTTTATTTGATGGTGCGTACATGATTACAATTACTGTAGATATGAAAGAAATTCAAGCACTCTTGGGTTCCACTTGGAATTAAATGTTCACGAGAAATTGTGTAGTGAAAATGGTGGAACCACCGCATTTAAGGCACTTCACAATATTTGGAGAGATGGAATGAGTGACTTTCTATTTTTCTAGTGATATAATTGTTAAGTGTTATATATATAGTTATCCAATAATTAAAATTGGATAAGTGATATAATTGTTAAGCGTTATATTTGTTGTTTTCTGAGGGAATCTTTGGACTATGGCGACTTCGTATTTGCAGACGTGGTGAAGAACAAGAGGATTAACGAATCGTTCTAGCTGATCGACTCAGGTCGTGGAAAGATTCAAATGAATTGGAGCTCAACTAGAGGACTGTGTACTAAAACTTTTTGTAAACCCCTCATCACTCGATCGAACGCCTGGTTCTCTTTGGAGAAAGAAGGAGTTTGTGTGTGAATTTGAAACCTTGCATCTTTTGTATAGTACACCTGAGTTTTTGAACTTGCAATACAGACTCACTTCTTTTATATCCTAATTTCTCACAAGCAATGGCTATGCCTCTTTGTCATGAATGCAAATCGAGTCCACTTTGATGAGATTTTGAGATTATCTTTGGCTCCACTGCATGAATTTTGTTTCTACTTTTAGAATTGTCTATTTGACTAAATGTCATGTTAACAATGACAGATCAGATAATGCTTTTGAATTTAGTATTGGATTACACTCTCGTAGATAGAGAATGTGCTTTCTATTAGGATGTTGTAGCCGTGAGATGGATGGATGGATTTAGGAATGGACTTATTCTTCAGTGCCGTCGCTCCAATTACCTACCATATCAATATAAGAAATAGAATTCTTTAGCGTCCACCCTCATAAGGGGGTAAGGGATGGGGTCACACTTTCTCATCCTCTTGGTAGCTGATACGAACCATTGTCCCCCTCCTTCTGAGGGGCAGTGGTTCATAGCAGCTACCAAGAGGATGAGAAAGTGCAACCCCATCCTCCCTCCCATTCCTAAAATTTTCAATTTAGACCCCCCCAAGGCCATTTTGGATGATTTTAAATTAAAAAATGGGATCTTCGGGCCCAACATACTCTAGGAGCTTACCCTATGGCAATTTGAACCAATCACCTAAAAACTAGGGCTCTTTTACCCCTCCCCCAAGAAACTCTCATCCTCATCTTCATCCTCTTGGTAGCTACTATGAACGCTTACGCCAAAAGGGGGGAGTAGTTTTGTTCCAATTTCCCCTTGTCCGATAGGCCTTGGGTCATTAGTATTTTGAACGCACACTTTATTCACGCCGGAAGGAACTAGAGTTTCCATCTATCTATCTACTTGTTGTTTATTTCTTGTTTCTCTTTTATTGTTTACATTGGATATAAGTTCCTATTGCAATTTGCTATCCCAATCAACCCTATAACTTTTTACTAATTTAGATTTTGATATCCATTGAAATGAGAGTGAAAAGTATTAGATAATGAGAATTTGCGTTGTATAGTGCATGTAGTGTAATGAGGAATAGTGTAGGCAAAAGCACGACACATATGCAATACTCACTTTATTACAATCAAGTCATAAACCACAAAAGAAAGCCAATACAAAAATATAAATATTATAAAAAATATAAATGTCACACTAAATAAAACACAACCATGTATGAAATGAAATTATCTTCATGCAATCTCTCGGATATCGTTACCCTTAAGACAGTCCTTTAAATTTAAGTAGTTTTCAATATACACTTTCAACAACATTCTTATAAAAAATCTTGATATTTACAAATGCGCCAAGATTTGAATAATTATAATATTAAATAAAACATACTAAAATAAGCACCAAGAACCATGATAAGAAATGTGTTTCCTTCAATAACTATAATAATCAGGCATCCATATCTAATTGGTGATAGACTAGCACTTTATTCTCCTTATCTATCCAAATCTAAGCCATTAGTTTGAAAATAGGTAATTTTTAAACTTATGGTTTTCAAATTTTTGGATTTTCAAATTCTCCAAGAGGATCATGATTTTTACCTCAATTTAAAAAATAGGATCGTAAGTCTCGCATCAACTCAAAAAGAGACAACATTTTACTCATCTTTTTAACTCAAGAGCTTCAAGTTTACTCTTCTAATTTTATCTTATGGATAGTAACTATTTACAAGATGACAACATGTAAATACCATAATCTTGTTTGATTTTCTATCATTAGCCAAGGTGTCTATTGAGGAGGGCTCGTATACTACACCTTAGCAACATTGAACTTTACTTTCAAGCGCTAGTATTAAAATTAAAAAAAAAAAAAAAAAAAAAAAAAAAAAAAAAAAAAAACTCCCTTTGATATTTTTAAAAGTATAAAATCGTAACTTCAAATATCTTAATATGCACTTTCAACAAAGAATTTAATAATGTGAAGGGCATTTTCTCAAATAACTCTTCATTTTTGAAAGGCAAAATCTTAAATAACCCCCCCATGAAATACAAGCAATCCTTCAAATTTTCTCACTCACCCTTATCCTCTAAATATTCTGCCTTTAACTCATACTTACAAGGGCCGTCCAACATGTAAAAATTTATTTAGAAAGAAAAACATTTTAGTATGACCCTAGTTTGGTGTGAAATTCTTTTTTCAAAATTATTGTAAACTAAAATGAGTTTTAACTTTTTAGGATACTCTATATCAAGAGTGAAAATACTCATACTAGCTAGCATGCCTATCCGTCATTGCCACGTCCATCTCAACTCTTTCTTTTCAAATTCTCTTGCTCTAGACCATGCCCCATGCCCCATGCCCGCATAAATTCTTGGTCATCTCAAACTTGTTAGGCTTCAGTAAATTCCCTACTTACAATAATCTACACCTACCCAAGCTTGTACTATTTAAGTTGGAGATTCTTTTAATTTTGTCCGATTTGTAGTCTAGTTAATTTGCCCATTAGTGCAAAAGATAGTATGTTTCAGTTGCACCTTTTGCGCAAAGAAGGACAATGTAGTTTCGGAGATCTCAATGCACAAATAAACATATAAACAAACAAACAAACAAACAAACATATGAAGAAACATGTGTATGGCTAGGGGGACAATGTATTAAAAAGTCAAGGATATAGGTGCAAACAACCACTATTAAAAAGTTAAGGATATAGGTGCAAACAACCACTATTTCACAGAGGGGTATTAGTTTTCTTTTTCTTTTTCCACATGCTATCATTATGTAATTTTCTACTTTGGATTAATAGAAAAGGGGCTTGCGTAACTTTTAATTCCATATTACCTATTATTCCATACCCTATAGTACTTTAAAGATGTCTATTGCCATTTTTGATACCCTATATTACTGGAAGTCCATTAATAATTTGTTGTCACCATGTTTTCAAGATACCCTATCATTTATTTGCATATCACTGCTTTAAAATATCACTATCCCTCCTTGTGTATAGTATGTAAACTACTTACAAAGATTGAAATTAATCGGAAGAAAACTTCCTAGTACAAGTAAATATCCAACATCTTTAAATCAATTGATGTGCAAAACACTAGATAGACCAAATGATTAAACCCTAAGAATCTAAAAGTTTTTTGGACCTCACACAAATTTCAAAAAAATCTGGAAAATGAATTATTTTTTTCTGCTAATTTAGGGTTGAAAACTAAAATTTGCGTTAAAGAATTCAACAACTAGAATTTGACCTTTCAATTTTTACCATATATACCTTGTAGTATAGGGAATACCAAGTAAAAAATTTAAGCTAAATTATTAATTTAAACGAGCCTTCATTTGGGCTACCTAGAATAACAAAAAGCCATCTTGGTCCTTTAGGGGTTAATCAAATACCATGATCAATGAAATTAAAACACACGAAATGGATCAAACCACTACAATTGCACAAATTTTTCACAACTTAGGGTTGCTTTACACAAAAGGCCAAGCCATTGATAAGGCCAATTGATGGCAAAATCATCTCTTGTGATTGGTACATTTCTTGAAATTGACTCCAAAAGCTTTACATGGGGAGTTAAGGCCAATATTATGAATCTATATTAGAATGGGTGGGGAACAAGTTATGATACGCCCCGTGCTCCAAAAGCTAGGAGCTACAAGAATGGAAGGCCAATTCATGGCTTTTGGGCCGTTTCCAAATTTCATAACATAAGTATTATTCCACTAAAATATTTTATTGTAAACAAATCAAAAGCATGGAATGTACTTATAAATACAAATTTTCCACATGACCTTGTTTTCCTTCTACAGAGCAGTTTCAAGGGCTTTATTTATGGGGAAATTAGCCCCGACTTTGATTATTATCAAATGTGTTCTTTAAGCGGCCCATTGAGCCAATTGGGCTCAAAATGTTAGTGAATTGGCTTGGAGATTTGTTAGCCTTGACTCCCCATGTAAAACGTCCCTTACTGTAAATTAGCGGAACAAAAGGATGTTGTTTTATTGAGAATGCACAAATGATTTTATATTATAATTTTTTTTTAAATAATAATTATAAACGCAAAATTTCATGAGATGTAAAGAGTGGAATAGAAATTTAGTCTCCAAAACATATCTCCACTGTAGTTGAAGATAAGCACAGGAGACATCAACAATGCGATAAATGAAATTCCTCAACAAATATTTAAAAACTAAGAGTGTTCTGAAATCAACATGAAAAGTACCGGCATTTCAGACCATCTAAGGTTATCGATACATAGACCGATAACTTAAGCTACCTACACTATTTGTGGACCTACTATTAATAGGGTGATATATTTCCCGGGCCAAAAGTTAGTTTTTGTAGAGAGTGCAAATCTTTCCATGAATTTTTTCCCAATATTGAAATTTGTATAATTTTCAAAGTAAAAAGTACTTCAGGACCCAACATTGATATATGCAAGTGAGGTACATCTGTTTTTTCACAATCAAGAAACTAGGATATATGGCTTTTGTGTCCCCTGTCGCTTTAAGGTACGTGAACCATACCATAGATTCCTCAAAGGTAAAATCAGTAAAGATGTTCTCTATGATGCCATAAACCACCTAGAATTTAGTGCTGCACTCTACAACACGATCGAACCGCACACTTGCTCCCAACACATTCATTTAATCACTCCTTTGCTGAATGAGCAAAACCACATAACTTGAACGATTTACCTCTGGATACATACCAAGCTAATCATCATGAACTTTGTGCAAACTAAGCTATATTCACAATTTCACACTCACTAGTTATAAGAGATGCATTTTTGAGTAAATTATTGATCGCCAAATACATATCACGGTCCTCAACACTGAAATTCCAAACAAGAATGAAACCATCCCACAGATTACACACTCTTGAGTGAGTTACTTAAGTTCAAGTGAGATTTTGAGTATTTTATTGTCCAAATCAAAATGTGTAAATGGGAGGGCTTAACCCCTAAACGCGCCGAATGCCGAAAAACAATATTTTGGATGAAGGGCAGAAACTTTGAAGAGCCATATCTTCTTCCTCCAGACTTCGTTTTGGACGATATCACTTGGGTTGAGTTCCAAATCAAGTCAAGTTGGTGTGGTAAAAATTTCATTGTTATAACATGTTATAACATTGTAAGGCAATTATGGCAAATCAAAAAATGTTTTTATGAATTTTTTTTACATGATCATGATCTTAAGATGAAGGCTAACAACTTTCTAGTTGGAAGATTTTTGATCCAAGTACTTTTAGTATTGGATTTGCAATGATGTTTCTCTGTTGAAAAAAATAAATAAATGGATGATTTTGAGGAGCTATATCTCATACATCCACCGATGGATTTCATATTTCTTTTTTGGGATGGATTCCAATTGAAGTGTTATTTTAGTGGTAGTAACCTTGACCTCATCGAAGGTGTTTTGAAGATAAGGCAAGAATTTGAGTGCAAGGGGTGTAGTTTTGGACCATTTTTTTCTTTGTAAAAGATTTCGCAATGTTCACTTTTGCAAGGCTATCATTTGAGCCAAGAATTTTTTTTAATAATCTTTTTTAGTACAAAGGTGTTATTGAGATAAAGGTGAACAACTTTTTTGTTGGTGAAATTTTCATTGCAATTGGTCTATTGGTAGCATTTCCACTTCAAAGTGAAAATGATGAAATTTTGTTGTCTGGATTGACGACTAATACGCTACGATCTCGCAATCTATTAGGCTTCATGACTCAAATCTTGGTCCACATGACCTACAATAAGTCTACTACAAGTTTGTACGGTTAAGATCTAAATAACTCATCTTCATTTTCACCTATAACATTTTTTCCAAAATTGAGTTTTTTGACTAAAAATAGCCATGCGCCTTTAGGAGTTAAGACAAGACAGTTTCTTGCTCAATGTTGTTGCTGCACCGGAGGCACAGGATTGAGAGTAAGGGTCATTGACATAGCAAACATGCCATGATGCCTTACAAAGTTTAGGTCTACAATGCTCCTACCAAAGCTCTACTCCCTCAATTCATTGTGCAATAGGTCGTAGGCAATAGACTTGCCTGTAAGTGATGTAATCACAATAAACTCACCGCTCCCGACCATTGCGGTATTGGCACCAATTGGTAGATTTGCCAAGGAGCAAGAGAGAGATTTTAGTAGATCTCCGTGTGATGCTTTGTTCATTGTTGCAATTGTCCAGCACTTCCCGGATGCAATGTCGATTTCTACAATCTCTATGCTAATGTTAGCTTCAACTGTAAGGTCGCTTTCATAGATGCTACCTTCGAAGCTGTCATATTCACGGTTGTGGTCAAATAATTGCACATAGAACAACCGCCCAAGCGTCGTTGTTAATTCGGACACATTTGCAGTGTTGGGTCGCACCAAGCCCATATTAGTCCATGAGTCGCGCATGGTGTTGAAGGCAAACAAGTGGTGGTACAAATTTTTGCTAGAATCCCAAAGCATTGTGTACAGTGTCCCATTCAATGTTTGCACCCTATTTGATGGCTTGAGTGTCTCCGGTAGCGGAGGAAGCTTTTGCTACTTGCCGACATGTGAGTCAAATTGAGCTAAATATGAAACATAGTCGTATCCAACTCTAAAGACAACATAGAATGTAAAAGAGGACTAGTCATCTGCAACAGTCATTGCCCCCCCCCCCTGTCACACATGTGTAGGAATAAGTTTGCATACGGAGAGGCGGAATTTCAACCACCGATCTGGTAACGGGATTGACTACTTGTATGAGCCCTGCATCCTTGCACCATAGCACCCACACAAAGCCCTTGTGTGCTGCCATCATTTGACACCGGCCGGGGAGGGCATACCGGCTCCTCAAGCCATCATACATAAACTCCATACTAATTGGGTAGGACTTTTGGGTGGTAGGATCAAAAAGATCCGAGTTGTTTTGGAGGAGGTACGTGATTTTGTCATTGCAATTCTCATCTTCCCAGATCTGTTCGATGCGGTCCATATTGATCCAACAGGTGATTGGATAAATGTTAAGAAACCGTGGTGCTTTGAAAATATACGTGTGTTGTGGTTAAAATTTGAGTGTGAAACCTAGCTTGTGAGTGAGGTCGTTCCATTCGCGGCAAACTATTCGGAGCCGACACAATTGCTGTACAGAACAAAAGTGGAGGATGTGAGCATGTAGCTCGCACGGCAATTCTCTCCACACCTCCAATTACATAATGACGTCCTCCATCATGGTCACCCCACAATCCTCCACCATATCCTCGTACTCAAAGGAGGTCCAGCACTTACTATCCTCTTTGTTCCATGATTCACTTAATACCGTGCCTTTTAAAACCTCTATCACTTCCGGATCCTCTATATGTGATACCCTCATGTTAGCCAATCAAGTCAATGTCACTCCACAAGCCACTATATCTAATGAGCTCTCATCATCATGCTATGCAAGGGCTCTGCTACAAAAGATGCTAACAAATGCCATACAACCTTTATATATCTTTTCAATTTACATTTAACTTGGAGTGATTTCACTTTTAGTAAAATTAAAAGTAAACGTAAAAAGAAACGTAAAAATAAAGGAAAAGGAAACGTAAAAGTAAAAGCTCAACAATAAATTACTTCAACTTTTTACCAAGTTTCATCCTCTGGAATCAAACCCCTGTTACCCATTAAAATTGAAGGAAGATGAAAAACAAGGTCGACCTCCGAATCATGAAAAAACCTGATCAACTGGACTCCGCAGCATCAGAAATCCCGAACTAGCCAATCAAAGCCACTACGGGAACATGCACTGGGAACGCCCCGTTCCCCCACGCGCTCCCCCCACCCCGGGCCCACCACCTAAGCCCCTCTCCCCGCTGCCAGATAAGACGACCATATCCAAAACACGCCACCACCCCCAAACCCACCACCCTCTACCAAATCCCAACATCTCTCCTCCCAAATCTACACCAGATACTAACGCATCTACACCCCCTCCGCCCTCCGACGCTCCCTGCGCCAAATCCTTCCCAAAAATTTCCCAACTCCACACTCTCTCCCTCGATCACACCCCCCACACGCGTTACCACAGTTCCGTAGAACCAGATTTCGCTCAATTCCGCCCGAATCCGGCTCAGAACGAGTGCTTCCAAGCTGCACATGGAGCTCTGCCCAAGGTGAAGGTTTGAAGCTGAAAGCTTACACTTTAGATGATGCTGATATGTGAAGAAGTGGACACAGATTCTCTTCTTATCATGTTAGAGCTCCAGATGTGATGTGCAGCATTTCATATCAGTTGGGTTAGATTTTCCTAGAATTTTTCTGGAATTTTTCTGGAATTTGGACTGTTTGTGTGTTGGTTGGAATTGGGTTAAGTTGATTTTGAGTGTTGGTTTGGGAGGATAAGGAGTTTGGGTGAGGTATGATGGGTGAGGAGAGAAGAGAATTTGCGGTGAAGTGGAGCTGGTGATGGTATGAGAGATTTTGGGACGTGGGTTGGAGGGTGTATGGGAGTTTGAGGGAGGTTGAAGGTGGGAGGTTGGCGTTTCAATGGCGATGGCGGAGCTGGGGTCGGCGCTCTCGAGGTCGAGGCTCGCAGGGAGCCACCGAGTTGCAGCTACTGCGCCCCGGGAGCTTTTCCCAGAGACTGTGAGGTTTGGGGTTCGGGGGAGGAGGGGGGAGAGGCAGCAGAGGAGAGTGTGCAGCGCGAGTGCGCTTCTGGAGCTTGTGCCGGCGCATGTGTCGAAGAAGGACCTGAATTACGAGCTGCTGAGGTTTGACGCCGTGAAGCGGAAGGCGGTGGACTTGGTGGTGGTGGGCGCGGGGCCTGCGGGGTTGGCTGTTGCCCAGCGCGTCTCCAAGGAGGGGGTGAATGTGTGCGTTGTTGACCCTGCTCCGCAGAGCGTGTGGCCGAATAACTATGGCGTGTGGGTGGATGAGTTCGAGGATTTGGATCTCTTGGATTGCTTGGATTACACCTGGGCTAGCGCTGTTGTGTACCTGGATGATGCCAAGGAGAAGACGCTGGAGCGGCCTTATGGGCGGGTTAATCGTACCCGGTTGAAATCCAAAATGCTCGAGGCTTGCATTTCGAATGGCGTTCAGTTTCACCAATCCAAGGTTATCCTCATTGCCCTTCTTCTTTTTCCTTCTAGAAGGTTTCAGGGTTTCGGTAACATCAGCTCATTGCGATTCTATGGTACAATCATGCTATTGGGTTGGGGTCCCCAGAAGCTTAGCCCTAAACAGTAATTTAACAATTATGAATGCATGGCAGTGATGTCACGAGAATGGTTTATGACAATGCTATGGGGAATCCAGGTGTTCGTTTAGAGGCTGTGGGACGAGCTTAGGTTGAATTTTCGATTTTTGCCACGCAATAGAGGAACGCTTCAGGGTGTTGACGTTCACGTTATTGGAATTTTGATTAGTATTGGGGATCAGTTTGGGAATTGACTTGAGGACTTGGTTTTGTGTGTAGGTCAAGGATGTGGACCACAATCCATCGAAGTCGTTTGTCACCTGCGAAGATGGCACTCTGATTGAAGCAGCTGTTGTGCTCGATGCTACGGGCCATTCTAGGCGGCTTGTGAAGTACGACAAGCCTTTCAATCCAGGCTACCAAATAGCTTACGGAATTGTTGCGGAGGTTTGTAGTCTTTACTTTTCACCACTGAACTTTAGGTATTTCAGCATGAGAACTAGCTACCAGAAGGCTGGGTTAAGATTGAAATTTGTGAAGCAGTCCGAAGAAGATTATACTCAATTGGTTCCCGAAGCAAAGTTTTGATCGGCCGGTGATTGCATTTACAGGTGGATAGCCACCCTTTCGACGTGAATAAGATGCTGTTTATGGACTGGCGAGATTCACATTTGCAAGGGGACAAACAGTTGATGGAGGGCAATTTGAAACTGCCGACCTTCTTGTATGCTATGCCATTTTCAGCCAACCACATATTTCTAGGTCAGTTTACTCGCAACAGCAAAGTCTGATTCTGTCACTGTGAATTATTTTCGTCATGGGATTCTTGTCAGCAACGGGAAATCTAAGATAGGAAAGAGAAGCGAGGCAACCCAATACTTTGAATGATGATAATGTCATGACATCAGCCCACCATTGTGATCATGGATTTTCAGAAATATTAGTACTTTGAAGGTATGATATAATCCGCTTTGGCTTGCGTTGACATCGAACAGGGTGTGGTATATTATTTTTCCAGAGGAAACATCATTGGTGGCACGGCCAGGCGTACCGATGGATGTTATTCAGAAACGCATGGAGTTACGGCTTAAACACTTAGGCATTCATGTTCGGAGCATCGAGGAAGACGAGTGAGTACTTGATTTATAAATCAATAAGTCAATCAATAAGTTCGTCCCGGAGTATACTTTATTTTGTCTTCAATGATGCTAATCAACTTTCACTTTTGCCTACGTGGGGTTTGCAGGAAATGTGTCATTCCAATGGGTGGTGTTTTACCCGTCATTCCCCAAAGAGTGCTTGGTATTGGTGGAACTGCCGGCATGGTTCATCCATCAACTGGTATTCCCTCTGGCCTTTTATGTACTTGTAATAATCTGCTAAACGTGATCTGCATTGCCTCCAACATAGACGTATTAAGGTGCGGAATCCGAACACTGAGCATTATTTTTTCAATAAATTCCTTCAGGATACATGGTTGCAAGGACGTTAGCCGCAGCACCTCTACTAGCAGAATCCGTTTTACAGAGACTAGGGGGTTCTGCGAGCACCAATGTTTCCAGCAGATCACAATCTTCAATACCCTTGCAAGAAACTGAGGCATCAGCACCTGAAGATGGCCCTGGTCCAAATGGGGACGACCTTGCAGCTGGCGTGTGGGCAGATTTGTGGCCTTTGGAGCGACAACAACAACGAGCATTTTTCTGTTTTGGCATGGAAGTCCTCCTTAAGGTATTCCATCCCTCCTCAATTGATTCTTAAGCCCACTCTCTTGTCAAATTTTCAAGATTTCTTCTTTCAACTTCAAATTTTCAAGGGATGCATAACCGTGTTTCTTAAAAGCTCGTTCTAAAGCTGCTCTAGTGCATGATGCACAATTGAAGCTTAAGGTTCATGGGCTTTATATAAAAGCCTTCTTACGTTAATTGTATTATTTCAACACCACTACAGTAGGACATCCTTTTAGTCCAGCTCCGTTGTCAAAGGGCGATTAGAAGTACCCGACCAAACAATATGCATACTCGTGTATGTGACTATTATAGAAACGGGAAGCTTTTTATAGTAATATGGACTGTTGTTAGTGTTTCCTGGATACTTCAATTATGAGTCAATTTAAAACCTTTAAAATCAGAAGTTTTCCTGACAAGCGTTGTGAAACTGAGTGCAGCTCGACTTGGCGGGTACCAGGCGGTTTTTTGATGCATTTTTTGACCTTGAACCCCATCACTGGCAAGGTTTCTTGTCTTCACGCCTTTACTTTATGGAGGTTAGGCCCAAACCCTTATCTCATGTCTTTTCTGTCTAATATTCTGCATCTTTTATTGAACGGGGTTCCAGCTTTTCTCATAACGACATGCATGTTGCAAAGGTTATACAGTTAAATTCGTTTTAGAGCATTTTTATAATGACTGTCATTAGACCTTTGGACATCTCTTACTAAGGCTATTCTGCATGCCAAGGTTGACTAGGATATTCATGGTTTATGTTGGCTGTTTTGAGCAGCTTATTGGATTTGGGCTTTCCCTTTTCAAACATGCAACAAATTATGCGCGAGCAGAGATTGTGACAATTGGGACTTTGCCGCTTGGTAAATTAATTATGGAGATTACCCAAATGAGGGCCCCGAAAAGCCGGTCATAGTGGTATTTTTTTTTCTGTATTCTAGCCCCTGTGTGTCATTTTTCTAGAGTGTTGTCTGCTATTATAAACGTGGCAGCCATTAGTGTGTTTTAACATAGAGTTAGCGTCCTCATTTTGGGATATCTCGCTCTGATTATCCTTGATTACCTTTTGTTTTACAACCTCTTTACCCAATTGGGTGAGGTATTAGCATGTAAGTTTGAGCATGAAATAGGTTCTGCAAGCATCTTCACGTGCTATCAGACTAATTGTTTGCCTTATACTCTGAACGAGGTTTTAATACTATGCTCTGTAAAGTGATCAAGTTGCTGAATCGCCGTACTGCAAGCTTTCATTCGTTGGCACTAGTTGTTGAGTCATACTGCATTGGCACCCGGAACCGCAATCCTTCAGCAGGAGCAAATGATTTTTCAAAGCTGATTCAACAGCATAACGGTGTGTACAAACATTGAATAGGATTCAAAATATAAGTTACTTTTTGTTGGAATATGGCCCATTTTGGCAAATCGAAGACAGAAGTGGGGAGTATTATAATGCAGATCGCTGCTCAATGATACTCCTTGCGTGACGGTGGCTATGATATTTGAGGAGTCGGAAAAACCCACGACATGAGAGTACGCCTGAACATGTTGAATATCGACTCTTGACAAGATGACAGTACGACTACAAACTATGAGTACACATGACAAAGTTCATGACAAAGATCAAAGATAAACATGAGTAGCACTGGTCAAGAAGACTACCGTGAATGAAGACTCGGTTGAGGAGTAGGTGCAAATTAATGTAACAAACTCATTAGATACATTTTCACACAAAATTATTAGTAAAATTTAAAACTTATATGTCTATTTCTAACAAATCATAAAATCGGAACACTTTCTTTTTCAAATTAAAATTTTATGGAAAAAAAACTCGGAATGGTCAAATAGCTTCATTTTTAAAAATGAACAGTAAATGGCTATTGCACTAAACTTAATCTAGAAATAAAATTCAAGAGAAGTATTCTAACTTTACAATATTCAATGTTTGTTCATATTGATTTTGAAACGTGTAATACATCTTTTATGGTCTTATTTGTTCAATGTCAACCTTCAGTCAATCCAAATGTATTTTCTACAAGATTTTTAATTGTTTCCTCCATTGATACTTGATGCAAACACCATTTGTCTCATCTAAACAAATTCTTTGCAGGAGAAGAGCCTCAATCTGCAAGTTCCACCAAAATATGAATCACCAAACTGGAACGTTACTTTGATAATTCAAAAATAAATTATATGAAAGTTGCAACAGATTTTTCCTAAGAAAACTGAACAGGAAGTGGTCTTGTGTATTTGAAGGTAAGCCACTACTTTTGGAGAAAACAAATGTAACGAAGATGAAAAGAACGATGACAAACAAGATTTCTAACAGTTTGGAATAATAGGTTGATAAAGCATTGAATGTCAGTGTGACTAGTGGCAACCAATCTCACCATATCAGAGCCTAATCATTTTGTAAAGTAGTATTTAGGGGTTGGGACAACTGTTGAGTGGCATTGAGTGACTCCACTCTAAATAAATATTTTATTTTGGTCAACAGGTGACCAAAGCTCCGGTTCAACAAATTGAATATTTCGAAACTCACACTAAGAATCCAAGAATTCGAAGAAAATTTCAATCAAAGGGATAACTGTCCACAACCAAATAACGGATCAATGCCATCCTAATTATATCATTGAAACCAATATTTTGACCACGCCAGAGCTCCGTGTCCAGTGCAAGTGCACTCGATTAGAACGTCGTCTATCAAGTACTTGAATGCTCGATCACAAAATGACTCATACCATGCACAAGTGAAATAGAGTTCCCACACCGAAGCAAGGATAATTCCAACATCGCATGACAAAAAGAACAAAACTTGTAGAACTCACAACATTCCACAGATTCACGCCAGCAACAAAGAAAACAATGCAACGTAGTGAAAGGTCCATCAAACAAAACAATGCAACCCGACGTCGAAGACCACAGAAGTCGACCCTGATCTTCATCAACCTGCGATTTATGATATATTCGATCACAATGAATCTGAAACCATGATCATTGATCTCTTCTTTGCAAGTAAGGATTCATAGTTGCATGACAAACCGTGGTTAACCTACAGCAACTGCCATCACCACAACCCAACTGGAGCAGGCAACAAAAACAAAGCACATGGAAGTCGAATATCGTTGATCTAGAGTCACGCTTGCGAGCGATTCCTTTATTCATCAATCAAGGAATGGTGCTAGCCACTACAACATAATAATACATTAGTTCTACAACTCATCAACCCGGGCGGCATTCGAAACAATCCATCCGGAGGTCCGAAACTGATCCGCCCGGGAGGGTTAGAAGCGCTAGTTATGCAAATCCTAATTCCAAAGAGGTCTACCGAATCCCAACCTTGTAGGTCGATCAGTATCAAGTTATTAGATCACTGGAATCCTTTCCTTCAAATCCGAAGGTTGAAAAGAATGCCGAAGAACGACGCCGACAGCGACAACACGCTCGGCCGGCCATTGCACGTCTTCGGCTGGCTGGCGCCGCCGCCGCCGCCGGAACTCGACCCGCCTCCGCTCGCGCTGGAGCTCACATCCAGCGGATACACCGCCTTCCCCGATGGATACAACACCCCCCAGTTCCGCTCCGTCGTCGGCCCCGGCTTCTGATTCTCATTGTACACTGCGAAGATGTACGTCGGCACGAAGATCCCGGGTCGCCGCGGCGTGCCCTTGGTGGGATTGTTGAGCGCCCACTTCACTAGATTGTTGTTGTATGTCTGGGCGTTCGTGATGTTCGCGCCCAATGTGGTGGCGTCGCCCATCGTGGGCCATCCTGTTTCGCTGACCACGATCCGGACGTCGCCGTAGCCGACGGCCTCCATTGCGGCTGCCATGGCATCGAGCTGCGCGTCGAGGAGGTTGGTGTAGTCGTACTGCTGGGCGCCGTTGGAGGATGCGTCCGTGGTGAAGACGGTGGGGCGGGTGAAGAGGGCGTAGTCGAGGGGGATGTCGGCCGGAGCGGACGCCCATCCGAAGTAGGGGTAGACGTTCACGTAGAGGTAGGAGCTCGTGGAGTCGAGCTGGGCGAGGAGAGGTTTCATGACGGATTGGGCGATCTCTTCGCGGAAGACGCCCTTGGAGGGTGGGAAGGAGGCGGCGAGGACGGAGTATTCCACCGCGGTGGAGACTTTGATCCGGGTGAGGCCGCGGTTCTGGAGGGAGTTGTAGAGGTTGGTGATGGCGGGCACTAGAGAGGGCCAGATGGAGGCTTGCTCGGGGTATGTGAAGAGCTCGTTGCCGACCGTGATGCACGTGATGTTGGTCGCGGGGTAGTATGGCACGACGTTGGCGGCGATCCAGTTATCGGCGGCCGTGGCGTCGGCGAGCGCCGCGATGTCCAGGTTGCCCATGCCGATGGTTAGCTCCAGGTCCGAGCCCGCGAAGGCTTGGATGGTGGCGGCGTCGAAATCGAAGATTCGGACGCGGCCCATGCCTAATCCCTTGATTAGCTGCACGGTTGTGGCGCCGTTCGGGATGTTGTCGGCCAGACGGCCGTAATTTATACCCATGGTACGCGCTTCTGCAACGATAACCGATCAACACCATTTCGAGTTAATTGGCAAATTCAGATCAAATTAGTGAAGATTTGTATTCACGTCGTGCACCTAATCCTGGCTCACATGGCAGGGACTCATATTTATTTCACATGTAGAGAAGGGATTTCACGTAGCCATGAAGCCAACCAGTTGGTCAGCTGTCACGACACGGAAGTGAAGTACAAGCCTGACTGAATGAACTGTAATTGGCAGGTCGTCACATGGCAACATGCTGTTGAAAATGGATCCAGCAGCTCTTCACTTAAAAGAAATGGGACCACTCACAACACTAATGCTATACATTCTACGCATGGATACAAGAACAATTTCGGTCTAAGGAAAAACTAAATAATGAAGAATTCTTCGGCTATTACGGCTATGCTGATACAAATGAAACTTCATCTGTAATCTGGAGTCACGCAGGTGACTAGAAAATGCCAGCTTTCCCAACTTCCTCTCGCTAAGAGACTCTCAGCAATAGTTATAATCAATTCGGTACTCACTAGCTTCGAAATGCTAGTTAGAAAAAATCCTTAAAACGTAACCTTCGTAATGAACTAGCACCATTCTAAAGTGAATTCGTCGCTATGGTGTCTGAGCACTATTCTGTTCATATTCATTAGAATTTGCCGTACCGGAGACTAGGGAACGTTGCTACAGGAACCTCCAATAAATGCACATTTGAACAAAATGTAATCCACGGAAGCTAAGCTGTGTAAACAAGCACTACACAGACATCTCGAGGCGAAATGTCGGAGCCCGTCTTGTGAAGTAAGCGGTAACTAAAACTGTTAACTAATAACCTCACGCAACCAAACTCCTCCAGTTCATTCCGTTCTGTCTAACCACACACCGCCGTGTACCGTAGCACCACAGAGCA
Organism: Ceratodon purpureus; assembly: GCA_014871385.1. Lineage (NCBI taxonomy): Eukaryota > Viridiplantae > Streptophyta > Bryopsida > Pseudoditrichales > Ditrichaceae > Ceratodon > Ceratodon purpureus. Next base: position 19,337,447 of record CM026424.1, on the reverse strand, counting down.
GACTTGCGAGTCCTCTCTATAACATGAAGCTCCCTAATACGAAGATTTCTCAAAAACCATCTCTAACACGAAGATTTCTCAGCCACCCCTGTTCGATAGAGTGAACTAAGTCTCATATTTGGGCCCCTCTTTTGCAATCAGTGAGAGCCTAATGAGGATTAACTACAACGCTAAGTGCATCTGAAGTACAAGATAAGAAAGGGAGAGAGGCTGCAATTCGACGGTGCAATAATGGAAGAGATGAATGAGGTAACGTACCGGGAGCGTAATTTGCAGCCATGGCAGGCGCAACCAAAGAAGCGCACATGATAACGATGCAGAAGCTAGACCACGCTAATGTTGCAGCACGATTCATCAAGCTAGAAATTCGTCGGCTTTCTTCGTGCAAATTGCAAGACCATTGCACCAAACACTCCTCCTTGGAATGACCAGCCCCACGACGGCCACGCCGCGGCGCCTCCCTGCATTGCATATTCTCTACTCACACACCCCCACAGCCCACACGGCCCAAATCAAAGCCCGAACGCCTACGCCGGCGCCGAAGCTCACTCCTTAAAATCTTAATTCCTCTCACGCCCAACTTAGGCAGAGATTACCAAAGCGCCGCTCACATTATTCGATCGCACCAGCACTCGAGACGCCCCGCATTAGCTAGCTGCTTCACCCAGTACTAGTAGCACCAGACGCAGCAGGAATCTTATACTACCACAACCCACACCCAAACACATATATACAAGTTGAAGATTCCACCTCCAGAAGCCTGGCAAAACCGATCTCGTCACCACACTCTCGGTCCCAGCGCCGCTCCCTGCAGCGGTCGAACTCACAGGCCGGCAACGAAAGCTCCTTCTCAACCAACAACCCCCCGGCCTAGTGGTCCTCCTGCCCGCGACCTAACACGTACTTGATGATTCCCCCAAAATGATCAGGTGATTGATTCCTCTCCTCAGTGTCGACCCCGGACGCTTAACCGACCAGTTCCCACTCATCACGATGCGAAATAATCCCTCCAATCCCCCTGCCCAGCTCCCGGCCCCACCCCTCTACCCCACCCCCGAAAATTTACTCCAGCAACAACACTAGCAACACTCCTAGCAACACTTCTAGCAAGTTACACTCCTAGCAACACTTCTAGCAACACTTCTAGCAAAAATACTAGCAACATGAACGCCACTACCTAGCCTTGTCGTGAATCCAGTCCCGCAATCCCGCACTGGCAACGCACGAGCTGCTGTCTAGACACCTCACTGGTAACTTGTTCTGGTCCGGGTTTGCCAGTGGACCACTTCAACGCCGCTATTCGCCTCCGGCTGATGAATTGCGGCTGCCTGCCTAACTTCTAACTTGCTGCGAACTAACTTACAACTACCTGGGCAGTAGTCGAGCGTGGGAGGCACTCTGCGACCTGCCTGCCTGCGCGACGTCGAACAGCACCGGCCCGTGACGTCCCCTGACGGATCCATATTATTGCTGCCTCGCTACCCGGACTCCGACCCCGCGGCTCCAGGTTCGGCAACACCCAGACCCGGGGTCGCGGCGACGCTGGTGGTATCAGAGAAAGGCCTTGTAACTTACTGTGCTTGCAACCACGGTGGGAGTGAATGTGTAAGAGTGTGTGTGTTTTTTCTGTGTTTTTCCTGTGTTTTTTCTGTGGTTTTTTGTGGATTTTTGTGTTGGTTGGGGACGGGTTTTTTCCCTCCAACTGGGCCCTGGCTGGAGGTTGTTTCCGTGACAGTTGTTGCTGTTGTTGTGGTGGATCCCCCAATGTGATAAGGGGTCTAATGGGGTGAAAAGGGATGGAATTAGGCTTATCGTTTGTACGTTGTGCAAAAGGGATGGAATTAGGCTTATCGTTTGTACGTTGTGCAAGAGGGATGGAATTAGGTGTGTCGTTTGTACGTTGTTGTGGGGTTGGAACTTGGGTTGGTTTGTTTGATTCTCGTAGGAGTTTTTTTTTTGGAGAGCACACATGACGCTTTTTTGGCCTGTAGCATTGCATTAGGTGGTGAGGCGCATGCAACATCATCGTGGGAGTTTATTTGGTTGGTGTACTTATCTGGGTTTGTATTGGTTTTTTGAGGGGTTGTTGTTGTTAATAGGGGTGCTCATAAAGCATATTCATGAATATAAGTAATCTTAAACTTTGATTGCTTAAAAATTAACAAGGACTTGAACCGAAAAGCCTTGAAAATCTCAGGCTTCATTGACGTTGACGAACGGGTTGTGTGTTCATATCGACAACAATTGTAAACACAGGTGTGATCTGTTCTCACCGACAACGATTGTGAACATAGTTATGATCCTAACATTATTTAATGTACCTAATCTATTTGTTGTTGCGGATAAGATGTAGACATATTCCAAAGTACAAAATATATGTTGAGTGACAGCTAAGAATATGTAGTTACTGACAGTTGAGAATGTGCCTACATTGATGGCTAAGAACCTTTGTGTACTTGTTGTTGAGAATGTACATGAAGTAACAGCTCAGAACCTGTGAGTAGCGACAATTGAGAATGTATGTATAGTGACAGCTCAAAATCTTTGTATACTGACAGTTGAGAATGTGCATATAGTAACAAGTCAGAATCCATGTCTCCTAACAGTTAAGAACATGCCTATAGTGACAACTGAGATTCTATGTCCGGTGGCTCTTAAGAATCTATATGTACCAGTAATTAAGAATCTATTTGTAATAACAATTGTGATTTAGATAAGCTTTAATGTTTGAAATTCAAACTTAATTTGATCAAAACAAAATCTCACTTTATACGACCTTATGCATGCTTCAAATACAAATTTTCAACTCAAAATAATTAAATTTTAATCTCACGTAAATTTGAAATAAACTTCTATAATAAAAATTTAAAAATAACCAAATAACCACATATGTGTTTACATTCAAGTCCAAATTTTGGATATAAATGCAGTTGATTGAAGTAAGTTTTGCTTTTGGAATGATTCTAATTTATGATTTATCTTTAAAAAATTAAATATTTTAATGATAGTGTCTTAATACATGCCCATTAGTCTTAGCCAACAAATTTCATTCCTTGTTAAGCATCAAGCTAGCTAGATTCTATTATATGTATGAAGAAAGTTACACATAACTTCTGTTTTTTATATCAGTTGTATGCAAATTTAACGAAGTAACTTTGAAAGATGAACCCTAATATTTGAAGAAAAAATCAAAGGATGAATGCATTCTGTAATAACAAAAAACATACCGTTTTATAAAAACCCAAAAACCCAAATGAATGGCGGATGACATCACCGTGACTGGTTAGGAAATAATGAAGTTCATTTCTACATTCAGATTCTGACACCCCAACAGCTAAATTGTGGCATAAATATATCTGAGAAGCAACCTTGTCTTGCCCTCTGTGTGCCTGACACGTGGCGTCCAGAGCACAGAATGGGGACTGGAAATGGGCTTAACTTATTCAACCATTAAAACTGCCATCAACAAACTGTACGGCCCACCCAGTGAGCCCACCCCAGGCCCCAGGCTCCTGTGTTTTTCATTTTTTTCGTCTTTCTAAAGGTGATGCAATACTATTTCCAATAATTGACAGCCGCACACATTGACTCCTTGAAGCCCCAAGTGTTCCCATTGGCCCCAGCTTCAAGGTTACAGTCAGGGTGAAGCAACAAGTAAATATCCCATATTTTGGAAAAACAATCGGTTTAAAAACACCAATTTATTGTCTGGGTAGGACCCATGTATCTCAAAATTCTGTTCAGATTTTAACTTGAAACAAAGAATTTCAACGGGTAATTTGGCCATTCCACTTGGATGACTTTACACTAATTGGTGGATCTTCTTGTTCATTGGTATGAAGGACGAAGCATCGAAAATGTATCGACAACTTTACTTGCACCTGGCCTGGTGTTACGAGTACCAAATTAGATTTCCTTCTGCTAAATGATACCTGAAACTGAGTTTATGCATGTTGGAACCAGTGGCAATATTGAGAGAAGACCTGGGTAATGATGGACAAATTGGAAAGTGATAAGGAGTTCAACTAAACAAGTTGAAATGGGAGATGAATTGTGTGATTTTTGGGAAGATGGTTTGAGAGAGGATCCCAACAGAGGTGGGGCCATGAGGAAGACCATTTGGTCTTTATGATTCAAATGCATCGGCCTCAACGGGGTGGAGGGACCAATTCTGGGCCTACAAGACTACAACATAATCATGATGCTAACCTTGTCAACAGACACTCCAGTACTCCACAACCCTAAAGCACATTGAGTGCAACTGGTAAGACCAATGGCATGCCAAGTGGGACCAAGTCTAACTTCAACCTTGTCCCACTTGCTTCATTCACCAACAGTAAGTAAGACCTAGTCCAACTTCTTTGTTATTAAATTGATATAAAACTAGAACATTACCTGGTCTGAATTTACTACTGCTCAAAGATCACTTAAAATGGGTCATATGTGTTTGATGGGATATTGACATGTGTGTGATATCCGACATACAAAATTGTGTATGAAACAGGTGCTCGAGCTTCTTTTACCGGAAGACTTGAAAGGTATCAGCTAGGTCGATACATGTGATATCACTTTTATGATTTATAAGTATAAGCTCCAGAGATTTTTGAGAAAATTTGGATGTTGCATTTTAAATGAGATGCTACTGGTCAGTTGAAGCGAGTTCCTGCATAAGTATCGGATTGCAAAAATATATAGGAATGAATGTCCAGCTATGAATGGTGTACTGTATGCAAAATTCTAACCATTTCATAGGGCACATGCCCACAATCATACAATCTTCTGTTGTGGCTTTCTTGGACCCTTCTCAGAAAAGTTTTGGAATTCTTGGTTTGAATATGTATACAGTACACTGAGTTGCCATGAACATGTTCTTTTTAAAGTGAAAAAGCATGTCGCACATGTGTATCCCATCACAAAACTATTCAAAGGGAGCTTTTCTCTTGAAGGTCCACTATTCTTTTCCAACTTTTTAAAAACGATTTAAAATAAAACTCTGACTAACAATCTGTGTCAATATATCTCCACAAAGTTACTATAGATTTTCTTGGAATTTGAGGTCATTATACAATATTATTGTGAAATTTTAGTGGTACGTTATCATATAATATAATATTATAAATAAATTTTAACAAATTATTAATTTTTAAATTTACATTTAAATTTATTTGATACATTTTAGTACATTGTATTTTGATTATATAAATAATGTGTCATTCCTTGAATAAAGTTGTTAAGCTTCATTGATTTATCACTAACACCATTTTCCAAATTTTGAATTATTTTACTCATAATTCTATTTCTATATTGATAGGAGAGATAATATTATGGTTTCCAAAACTCAAATATCCTCCTTTTTATCCCTTGTAACAAAACTAGCTTCAAATATACTAGGTTGATCAAAGATCAAAAGGTGACCTTTAACTTGATATAAATTGTTAATGCGTTAATCTATATTGTAGAAATGAAGGAAGTATTTGTAAATTGTGACTCAATGGATTAAATTTCATACATCAACTCTCGAAAGGGGGGAGTAGATCTTTACTTCCATACCTTTGTCCTGTGGACATTCACTAGTGGAAACAGAGTGCAACTACACCAGAACAATACACCGAAAATGAGCAATGGTGTTCTTCTCGAAATGGTAACCCACTGTGATTGGAGGACTTCGATTTTCGGTGTAGTTCTCGAGAGTCACTGCTGACAATTCTCCGGTATTTCAGAGCACATGATGGGGGGTTCTGCTCGACCAATCAGAGATCGCAATAAATAAAGGACGTTCTGTTTACCCCCCTCCTGAATTGTGGACCCTTCCTCCCCTCGCGCTGTGGTAAGTTGGGACTGCTGTATGCGCTGGCGTTGGCCGTCGTCACTTCTTCATCCACGGCACTGGAACTATTAAAAGCCGAGTTACAGCAGATGGGGTGAGTGGGGTAATGGATGTTACGAAAGAGTAGATTGTTTCACCTCGATCGGGGCTGACTCGATATCCGGCTGCTGATGGCGGGTATCAAGTCCTGTGAAACCAATCGTCCACGTACTTAACGGTTGGGGCGAGAATCTGAGTGCCTTCGGTGTGACTGTCGGGCTTCATTCTAATATGCACAACTCTAGTACTTTAGACATTAGAACTGATCATAGTGGCGATAAAATGCCGATGACAATTAAACAGGCGGTAGTTAAGGTTGCAATGAACCTGAAAATTCAGTTTGGGGGGCAGGATTTAGGGTAGCAACAAGTCCAATACAATCTCTACTTCAACTGTACATCTGAAAATCGCAAGAAGTTCAAGGCTTCGAGCATTCAGTCACATTGGAAAAAAAGAAAGAGGCCTATCCTGAACTATGCCTAGACCACGTCTTCGACCTAATCCATTACAGTCGTCGAAGGAGCTGAGAAACCGCAAGGAGGCTTTCCAAGTCACCGTTGAGCTGGTCATTGATGGAGGAGTACTCACTCTCTGCATTTGCAAGATCCCTTTCGAATTTCTCTACGACCTTCTCCTGCCTTTTGTAATTTAGTTCCCACGCACTCTGACGCTGTCGAGAGAGATCGACATTCACAAACCAAGAGTTCACGAGCGCTTCGGAATTCTTAACGGACTCTGATTCCTAGGATTTCGCCAGCTCAGTAGATGCCTTTGTTTCACGGGTCTTCGCTGCTGCTAGAATTGCTTCGGCCTTAGAGTATTCCTCGACGATCCGCAAATGGGTGTCCACCTTATTTGCCAACTTCTTCTCGATGAACGTCAACCTCTCCTTCTCGTTCTTCACTCGCTGTGTAAGCTCGTCTGCCTTAGCGTAATGGTCGTGACGTGCCTCCTGAAGACGCATACGCTCAGACTCGACGATCCCTGCTAGTTGCTCTCTCACTAGTAGTATTCCCGACAGGGCGTCCGCTCCAACATGATGCATGTCCACCGTGTCTACTTTTCCCTTCCCTTTCGGATCGTTTCGAGACGGTCGAAGAGTAGACGCGCTAGGTCCGGGCGTGCTGAGCTTGTTCTCCGGGCGCGGACCAGGTGGAGATGAATGCAAAAACGAAGGAGAACTCCGGTCCTGGCGTGGTCTACCCCTCGCATGCGGTGCCGACATGCTACCCCCGTGGACGGAAGCAGGTACCTAACATACAGCCATACTCTGTGTGCTTCAGTCGGCCTCACTGAGTTGTGTCCATAGATATCAATGAAATGTGAATAATGCTGAATGGAATCATGTTTTACAACAAGCAAAGCATATGTCATCTATGAGTAAAATCACAACATTCGGGATGGTATTAGGAAAAATACCTTGAACACTGCGCGTGGGAGGACTTTAGTTAGCGGAGGCAGCGGGAATTGCAAGTTCTCGAAATCAGGGTGGACTCGGGGTATCACACTATTTGATTGATGAGGGTGAGTTACTTTGTACGCAAACTCAGCCCAATTCACATCAATTCCAACAGCCTCGGCAAGCAATCCTCTCGCAAAATGGAAAGGCAAAATGGCACTCAGAGGCCATCGAGATTGGATAACGCGTGAGTGCAGCTGTCGGACATACAACTCGTAGGCGGGGTTGTCATGGTTGTCGAATGTATAGCCGGAACCACGCTTGGGGCCCCAGAATTGGGCGAGCGCCATGCGAGATGGCATCTGCTCCGTAGGTGTGACGGTGGGGACAACGCCTTCGTTCGGGAGAGACATAAAACGGACAAACCAGGGGATGCTGCAGTGCTCAGGGACGGCCATGGCCATGATTTCACAAAGTGCCGCAGAGTGTTTGGATACTGCTTCGGAAATGGGTACCTTGTGGTCACTGCACAATCTCTGCGCCAGCGGGGTTCAGCGATTCACACTCGAGCGAACTGCATGCACAGAACGCAAAATCAACGAATCAGCTGGACAACTACGAACGGCGTCTGAAAATTGCAAAGTCTGCTAATTGTACCTAATCTAATTGCGAGAAATGTAATCAATACATAACGTCGATCGGGGCAGACCTCGGAGCACATCGTAAGAAAATCAACACTACGTCTCTATAGCAGCCTGGGAGGACACGATAGAACAATGTGGAAGACAGACGACACTGAGTCAAGCAAAAGGAAAAATAAAAGGTCGAGCGCAAACCTGCACTCACAATGTCGTCTCACCGAGAAGGAGATGATCCGGTGCTCCCTCAGTGAGCTTGAAGTCCCCCACTATAATTGAGATACCTGGCCAAGTCCAACTCCGGGACATACGAGAGTTAGGCCAGAGACGGAGTTCCGAATGAAAAGGAGAAGAGCAGAGGGAAGCCTATGTCATATGTACACTGATAAGAAGGATATGGCTACTGGGACATGGAAGTACTCAACTTACTAACACAGATTAATGTACAATTTTTGATGAATTAACTTCCTTGGAAATGAAATAGACGTGGGAGATATAAAATCTTGGGAAATCTGATATGCTGTGATTTCCTAATTATTACTTCGACTGACTTCACTGAGATGTCACTTCTGGTTCTCAAATTGCATGGGGTCATGCAGAGTATTGTGTTGTGTCGACGTGAAGTGTTGGGACATAAAGACGTACCTGGCATGAAAGTGCGCGGTCGATTTTCGTAAAGAGGAGTCTTGTCTCACTCAATGACTTGATATGCAATAAATCATGGGCAGCAGGGTACGACTGATGGCGGGTAAGTACATCACAGCAGTATAACCACGTTCGGATATCGAGTACCCGGATATCGAGGTCGGCCAGACATAGGGGTTGCGGGAATTCATTGCAGAAGGCATCGTTACTGCCCAACTACCTGCACTGCATCTGACTTCTGCTCCCATCCTCTCACCAAGAACTTTCGAGAAAAAAAATTGGGAAATCCGGTGCTCTGTCAATTCATAGCTTCGATCAATAAGCAGGTATCCAAGTGTAATCCAAAACGAGATACTGCATTCCGAAAATAAGGTGAAGGATTCGTGAACATACCCGGGTATTTATAAAGGAAACAGTTAACTCTCGAAAAAAAAGGTGAGATTCTCTAAATCACCAGTCCTAGCCCTATGAACTACGAAAGCATAAATGCAGTGAATAGAGAGTGTGTACGGTTCACAAAACCTTATGGACTTCCAGGTCATTCCTGATACGAATAGTAGCCCGCCATATACACTGCAATTCGAGAATCCTGCATTCTATAACAAACACGCTGGATCATTAGAGTACGAATTTTTCCAATATCCATACAGGTTCACCACAACTCTGACTGAGTGGATATACATTGCAAAACAAAGTTTACTACAGCAAAGCAGAGAAGAGATTGTGTTTCGTAATTCATATTATTTGAGAGCAATTCTTCATATTTATGTTACAAATGGCGCACTAAGACTGATTTAATATGAATGACATTCTGTACGTGCAACGTCAATGGACTCACGACATTCAAGATCGAATACACCTAATACAGAACGGGTGCAGGTAGTTGGAACGAGACAGACGAATGCGTACCGAGGGGACGAGCATACCAAGCGAACTCTATTCGAAGTATAACAATTCCACTTCATCCTCATACTGCGTGTCATCCAAGTGCCTGTCATCATCGGGCAGCTCCTCTTCGAGAATGTACGCATTAAACTGCTCGACTGGTACTTCCTCGAAAACATCTGCTGGCGTCAAAGTCGGAGAATTTCGAGGATTCTGTGTTGCTGTAGAACGTGAGCTGAGCGTAGGACGAGAAGAACCAGTGGCCCCGAAAATGTGGACATCTCTGTCACCCTCGATGCGCTTGCTTCGAGGGTCATGCCGTAAAACTACCTTCCAGGTGGGATCAACAGAGTCTTCAATAAAAAAAACCTGCGAAACACTAGCAGGGTAAACGTATGGGTTGTCCTTCACGCGAATTTCTCTACAAGAGTACTGGACCATCCAAAACCCGAGTGGATCTTTTTTGATAACGCGCCTTCCCTGATCCCTGCTTTTGATCCAGCTACCTTCCATAACTACACAGTTCAAGCCCAGGTAAGTGACTAGTATTATGTTTTTTAATATCCCTACGTCGATCTCGGTGCACGTCTCTGAGGGGGGGATTGCGGCGATTCCACAATCGAAAGCAACTGTAGACGGACCAGTCTCTGTGCTACAAGAAAAGTGCGCACCATATGCCCACATTCCATTAAATGACCAGGCATAACTAGACGGAGGACAGTGAAGAGACAGAAGTTCTTTCGAAATGGGAAAGCCTTCATCACGCAGACTGCGAACATGAGCATTGAGCCACATGGGAAATTTGGGAAAAGGTTGAGCAAGCGCCTCGGGGTATTCAATGGGACCCCCACTCCGCCGTGGCATTGATCTGGCAAATGCTGCCCGAGACTCTTTGAATATGCGGCGCTGTTCGGACCACTCTCTGATTCACATATCAAATCCAACATAATGGTTAGAGATCAAATCACTCGAAACGGTGATTCAGGCACACAGTTACATTTCGTTTGAGAAGGCATGGGATCAAGCACAGGGTACAGCATAATTCACTGGAATAAGGAAGTTACCCTAGCAGTTCTTCTGTGTGTATTGAGTGCTGTAGTATGTAGTCGTGTATCTGATCAACTTCATGGTCGGTCAATTGCTTGGGTCGTGGCTTACCAAGGAGACATTCACCCGAATCCTTCAGCTCCTCCTCGGCATCCCATACTCGACTCTTACTGTGTTCATACAACTCGAAGTACTCCGTACAAAATCCTAACGATTCATCAATCATGTAACCTGTGGCCATACCTGCCTCAGGTTTTGATTTATCTCGTACATATTTTGTAAGAATGCCAAGGTAACGCTCTATTGAGTAACACCAACGGGCATGCAATGGACCACAGATTTCGAGCTCATCTACGAGATGGACAACTAGATGAGTCATGATATCAAAGAATCCAGGAGGAAAGTTAATTTCCAGAAGACACAGTACCTCTACAGCTGAAGTGCGAAGGTGTTCAATTTCTGAAATCCGAATTACCTTGGAGCAAATTCGCTGAAACAAGTTCCCGAGTCGGATAATGGTTTCTCTAGCTCCTCGAGATAGGCTGTGTCTGATGGAAGCTGGCAGAATTTGTTGCAGCAAGATGTGATGATCGTGAGACTTGAGGCCCTGTAGTCGCTTTTCGCCTATATGCTTCGTAAGAGTGCTCGAGTATCCACTGGGGACCCTGGTATTTGTTACGAGAGAAAGGAATCCCGTCTTCTCTGTCTCACTTAAAACGTACGGAGCTTTTGGCTTTATATAATTCCCATTTCGACTGCGCACCATATGAAGGTTGGGCATAACTCCAGCCTGCTCCATGTCTCTGCGGGTGGCAGGAGTATCCTTGTCACCGAATATATGTTTCATAATGTTGTCGCTTATATTCCTCTCTATGTGCATGACGTCCAGAGTGTTGCGAATTGGGAGATCCTGCGTTCATAACAGATAAGGGTTTGGTCAATAAATTAGGAGATATTGTATTAATCGACAAACTAAGAGATACCGCAATCTCTAACGTCGATCAATCAATCTCCGTCATATTATTCTGAAAGAATGTGACCCTGGTACACTCAAACATAGTCTAAACGCCGGGAATCAGCATACAGATGATTGAGTACCCTCTAACATTACGAAGTTATAAAACCAGTAAGGGTCGCACAGCAAACAGCTTCCTACTTCTACTGTGTTCTTCGACACACAGATGACTTCATTGCTCTCTGCAATTCCAAAGAGAGGCGTAGAAGCCCCTTTCTGTATGAGCAATTCCTGATTATTCAGACCTTGGATGCATCCACTTCTATGAGAATGTATTGAAAGTAACTTTCCACATTCATAAAATTCTGATCGTAAAGAATGCATCGACTTCAAGCATCCAGTTACTTGGACGGAACACAGTATGGACGGATTAATGGCGAACCAGTCAACCGACTACAAAAATGGACATAAAATCTCTCGGGGTTACAGGAGCCTAGAAGTCGACGCCTTAAACCATATGCACATCGGTAATTGTAATGAATAATTAGACTACTTTAACGACGGGGCCCCAGCTTCCAATTCATCGAATCAAGTGTAAAATAAAAAATAAAAAATCTGATTTGATATCCCGAGAAGTTTGCAGAATAAATTGGCAGCTATCTACTTACAGGCAATCAGTGTAATGGAAAAAGAAATTTGTAAGTCAAGACCTGCCAATACGGAAGCTCGAATAGAGCGGAAACACGCTTGATCCCGTGGAGCCTGGCAGGGTCCGAAGAGGACGGGCCACAGTCGAGCATCACCCAGCTCTCCCGACTCTGTCCAAATCTCTGTACTTGAGCAGGGGTAATCTTCGATGGGGGGGGTCTGTCTTCGCTAATTCCACCGAACTCTGGACATGCCCGACGCCATGGATGATGTAGAGGTAAAAATCGTCTATACTGTTGGTCATAAACATTTTTGTGCAAAGCCAGCGATCGTCGAGAAATTGTGTTAGGCCCACAAATGGGGCAGCCCCTATATCCCTTTGTAACGCAGCCCGCAACAATGCCATATGCGGGAAAATCATGCATAGTCCATAGGAGAATCGCCCTCATGTTGAACCGCGGAGAACCTTGGTACATAGCGGCATCCTGTGTTTCAACGCCAACATGCCATAACGTTTTCAACTCATCTAAAAGAGGCTGTAGGTATGTGTCAAAGTTCTCACCAGTGACTGACCGTTTTCCGGGAATAATCAGACTCAACATAATGAAATGCTTCTTGGTCGTCATCCAAGGTGGAAGATTGTAATTCATTACAAGGACGGGCCAAGTACTCCATGTCGACCGCTTCACCGAAAACGGGTTTACACCGTCCGTCGCTAGTCCAAGACGGAGATTCCGCGGATCAGAAGCAATTACTTCATTCCACTTCCAATCAACATACTTCCACTGATACGAATCCACAGCTCCTCGCATAATCCCATCTTCACTTCTATGTCGAGAATGCCACGTCATGTACGACGCTTGCAGGGGAGTACTGAACATTCGTTGTAGCCGTGGTATCAAGGGAAAGTGACGGAGAACCTTGGCCGGTACCTTCGATTTCCCTACTTGTCTGTACCGGTCTGCACCGCAAACTGGACAAGAGGCTAAATCCGAGTACTCCTCTCCCCTAAACAGGATGCAAGTCCTTGGACCAGGGCAGCAATGAATTGTTTCATAACCAAGTCCCAACTGTTTAAGAACCTTCGATGCATGATACTCATTTGTAGGTAGAGAATTAATACTAGGCAGCATGCTTTTACTTAGAATGACGAATATTTCATTCACAAGCATGTTTGAAGCACCATGTGTTCTAAGACAGTTAAGTAAGAGCAATGTACCACCAAGTTGAGTAAGACATGATCCGGGGAAGAGAGGCGTTCTGGCTCCGTCCTCAAGCAATTCATGCGGCGTTGGTGGCAGCTGGGCCATCGCTTCAAGGTCATCGTCAGCCATACAATCCTCTCCCTGGTCATGTTGTTGAAATGTATCGGGAACCGTGGCTGATACATTTTCATCATGGCGCCCTGCCTCACGTTCAGGGCGAGTAATTTCTGGTTCCATAATGTCATTGAACTGCGATTCTTCCTCGTCGGCCTGGACATTGCCGATGTTTCCAACCAAGCCATCGTAGACATGGAAGGTATAGCGTACCATGCCCGCCATGTCAAGGCCTTCGTCCAGGACTCGTGAATGTTCGCCCATTAGACCCCGCCCACGTCCTCCGAACTGTTCTGCAATATCAGCATCCCACTCCAAGTCGGAGTCATCCTGTTCGAATCCCTACCGTGAAGTAAACAAACACTGTCCATTAACAAACTGCTAATCTTGATTAATCCGCCAACAAAGTCAATTGCAGAGCACCCAAATCATCGAAATATACCGAACTGAATACTTACCTCTGTTGAACCTCTTCGACTTGGATGTCGCCCATACTTTTGCAAATGCCGTCGCACTACGGCCCTGAAGCGCAATGATCTGTTTTCCCCTAAACAGATATTGCAGGGACAACTTCTTTTTTGCGAACGTTGTCGGTCTGCCAATACCTCCTCCCTAAAAGAAAGTTTCGAGTCTCGCATCTCCTGCCGTTTAGGGTCTGTTAGAGGAAAACTATGTTCGGACTCCATCGTGTTTAACAGAGCGCAAAACAGAGCAGAGCATGCTCACGCAGCACTCAGATTGCAAAGACTAAACTCAGTTCCGCTCCTTCGTACTTGACCGTTACATAAGACGCGTTCATCCAAAATAGAAGTGGATGAATAACCGTATCACAGAGAAGATCCGAGATGCTTGGTGTTTGGATAAGTAATGCACTTTATTGATCTGTGAGCATTGGAAACATGTACAGATTAGCCAGAGTGGCTCATGTTGCCCCAAAATCCTACTAAAGCAATCTAGAACCTCTGTTATATATGTAGCAGTCCGCTCGCAGATTAGCCATGCACCTTCAGGGGCAGGCCGATGCAGATGACCGCTTTAGAATCCCGTCCAATCCTCCTCGTCAAGAATGCATCCTCATGTAGGATGCATGCATCGGGTTGGTGAACATTTGTTGAAGCCGCGGTATGAAGGGATAATGAAGCGTACAAGTCTTCCAAGGGGAAACGGTGGAGGCGACGTTCGAATTGGAGGAATTGGAGAAATAATTCAGCAAGAGTCGAATCAGCTCGTAGCTTGAAGAATCCGGCACTTGGAATCGCCTGCATATCAGGTAGAGCATGAGGACGGCGCTACTGAACTGTCGCATCGCCGGTGTATACTCGCGTTGCCGATCTTGTACATCATCGTCCAACGGGACCTTCATGATCCCGCAACTCTCTAGATCCGGCATACCATCCAACTCCGATCCCGGTCGCTCTAGAGGCGGCATGTCATCCCAGAAATCGAATCCAAGAAGCAAGTTCCTACGCTCATTGCACTCCCAGCATTCCCTGTCCCGTAACGCTTTTTCTTCAGACTGTTTTTTCGGAACATCAAGGAGAAGTTCCTCATCTACAGGATCCGTCGACATCGTCCTCATAAACCCTTCAGCTCTATAAGCACTGGCCCAACGGTAAAGATCGCGAACATTGTCTTGGCACGGCGTACTGTTCTCAGGTGTCGAATCATCCTGCATGCCAGGAATGCGAGCCGAGGCCACAGACTGTCCTAAGAATGCCCATGAGTCCCCGTCGATCGGCTCCGTGTCAAGGATCGTCCCTTTCTCCGAATCATCACCTTCCTCTTCAAAATCCTTAAGTACCTCCGATAAATCTCCAAAGTTCCACACGCTAACGATGTTCCCCTTCTCATCGAGGCAGGAAAGACCATACCGCAGTTTCGTCTTCGGACTCCAGTCCTCCATAGCCGGGACAGCCCTAGGA
This sequence comes from Ceratodon purpureus, assembly GCA_014871385.1. Classification (NCBI taxonomy): domain Eukaryota; kingdom Viridiplantae; phylum Streptophyta; class Bryopsida; order Pseudoditrichales; family Ditrichaceae; genus Ceratodon; species Ceratodon purpureus. The sequence continues at coordinate 19,322,123 of CM026424.1, read as the reverse complement.
ACCGCAAGTGAATCAACGATGGAAGTACGACAATGGACGTAGACTATATGATGCTGCAATGTAACACCCGTGGACCCTCTTATTGTAGTTCCTCTTGAACCTCTCTAACACTTCTGACTTGCCACGGCCACGTCTCTCAATCTCCGATATTCCCGGAATAGACTTAGGCTAATGCGCCACCTTCTCACCTGTATATATCCCTTGTTCACTTTCTGTCAGTATCTATTTGTACTGTGGATCCAGCCGCCCCAATCCGGTTGCACTTCGGCTCAGCGTCCCTCTTTGCAATAGACATGTTGATAATCGACCTACACAAGGAGGACACAGCATATGTCGATTTTAGCTCCATCTCTCCTTTTCTCGATTTGACACTCGTAGACTACTTTACATATCTCTATTTTCTCACGCTTCTGGGTCGCCGCCATGCCAACCCTAATGGGAGCATCATCGACACCGGTGAGGTCAGTTTATCACAGCTCTGAACCGTGGAATTCAGATTCTTGTTCGTCACAGGATAGCTCTTCTTCGGGACCGGAGACATACCGTCCTCCTTCCCGCAACGTTCGTCGCAAGATCAACGCCGGAATGGCTTTCCCTGCGAGGATGATTCAACGTCCAGTCGTGGAGAGCAGTATCGAAACACCATCTTCATTTGATCAGGTCAGTTTGATATTTCATTCCTAATTTCTTGTAAGCTCTGTTCCTAAACTCATCTTCAGTATTATGTGAAAATCCCGAAATTCCACTATCCATGGTAGACGCGTTTGAACTCTGGACCATTTTGTTTGTAGATGCGTTTCTTAAAATTTTTTAGGTACATTCTCTATTCCCATGAACTCGCTTCACGACACCTTGTAAGTTCTTGAGACATGTACACCCGTACTGACCGTTTCCTAAAGTATATTCACACGTTCAACCGCAATGTCGTGAAACATTCAGGCGTCTTCTGAAGTAGACTGGAATATTACTTCACCGCAGGACTCTGAATTATAGGAGTCATTCACCTAAGCAGCATTTGTATGTTATCAATCTACAACAAGAAGTTCCTGTATGTTTTCCAATGATCGCTATTGTTCTCCTAACCTTCACTCACTTGTGTGAATCTGTGTGAACATACGTAGAATGGTCGACCGCCGTCTTCCCGGCCATTACCGTACCAGGCTTCGGTAATTTCTTCTGAACCCATTCCTTCCATCAGTCATCTCGTGCCTTCCAAATAACTAGCTATTGAATTCCCTAACACATTTGAGGAATCCCGGCGTTATGCATGTTCTATCTCTGCTCCTGCTCAGCACCTTGTCGGTCCACATATGCCGTCATCTTCGTCACCACGCCCACTTCGGCCACATGTCGACCATGCTGCCCATATGGTTCATAACCTGCCTCATAGTAGCCATGCTCCATATCCCTTTGGAGCGGTGACAGGCATGCAATGGGCAGGGGAGCATCCGAATACACCAGCGGAGTTCCAGCGTGATTCAGTGGCCTCACGTATACCGATCGGATCCCCAAGCTCTCCTTTAACATGCCATGGAGAGCAACCAACAGGACAGCAGCCTCAGGAACCAGTGGGTGCGCACAGTACCGACGTCGCTCCTGAAGACGTAAGATCAGTTGGAACGAAAAAAAGGACAGCTTCACGAGATTTTCAGAGGCCCTACCTCAAAGAGATGGCAAATGCACATGCGCAGAACCGCGACCCCCAAATACAGATACCTATATGCAATTCAGGTACGGTACTCGGTTTGAAGAGTCCCTGGCATCGTGCTGCAAGACTAGCAGCCCGCCAAACATTGAATTTCAGAGTGAGAAGCTATAAGTGTAAACGCGAATTATGGAAGTCCCAGGTCAATGTTATTGCAGAGAAGTTGTCTCAACAGTTTACTTATTCTAGACCATTGGATATTAGTTATTTGGGAAAGTTTTTGAAAAACACTTTAAAGAATGATAGGAAAACTTGGAAGAAATTCTTCATAGAAAATGGGGGTGAGAGACACCCCAAGTGCCCTGTGGAGGCCTTCACGGAGTGGCGTAAGTACTGGGTGAGTGCAGTTGCGAAGGACGAATCGATACACATGACGGAGATGAGGAAAGGAAAGAAAAAGTATCAACTCCGGGATGATCAAAGCCCAACACAAACATGTTACAATCCAGGCAGTCATTCGAATCAGGTATGCCAAGATTTAGGCGCCTGAACTTGTCTGTGATGTTTTCTGAGTCTTTCATTCATAGACGTGCAGTACTTAGAAACGGTTTTTGTAATTGCTCATGCAATATTTTGCGGTCATGCAGAACGCTTGCAATAGCGGTGATTTACCAGGCCACTTCCAAGGGACCTCATTATATCAAACTGATTCGACAACCAGTCAGAGCACTGGATACCAACATAGCACCCCAACCGTAGGCCAATACGTGCATGTACAAACGTGTGGCTCAGGACAAGGCCCCGCACAAGAGGATTTAACTCCACATTTTCCCCGGGTAAATTATCTTGATCGATCCCTATACGTTTGCCCCTTCGAGTTCAGTTTCATTTCCATTCAAGCCCATGTCCTAATAAATTTGTTTTCCATATCCCTGACTCGCAGGGCCACGGGACACCGTCGTATGTCATCAGGGAATCTTCTCGCATCAATGCACTTGAGTCTACAGTACTCCGAATGGCCTCAGATCTGACTACAAGCAATGCCGAAATCAAGGAGGTGAAAGAATTATTGCTTCGCCTAGTGAACCCCCCTAAACAAGCTTTGTCAGGACCGATAGGAGTTGCACGGACGCAAGAGACCAATCTCTGTTATATCACCAACGGAAATACAGGAGACCAAGAGAATATTCAACGCGTAACTCCAACCTCAATGGCCGAAGGCTTAGGGCAGGGGAGTATGTACATACCGAATCAGTCCACTGCACCATCAACTCAACCCGAGGGCATTTCGCGAGCTCCTCCGTACATCTCGTCTCCCCCTTCATGGGCATCCGGTGAGACTGTACCAGTCACCCCTTCCTCTCTACTTCAGAAGTTCACTAACAAAATGCCAATTGGAGCGGCTGTCTCAACAGACGTTTCAGCGTCTACAGCAACTGAGTCTCTCCGTTTGTCGCCACAATCGGGCCAAAGTGACAGAGGTCGGGGTCCCGAGCGTGGAATGGACGGGCTCACATCGCATGAAGATGCATCAAACATCGACAGTGCACCTGACGGAGTTACGACGAGAGGACAAGCGAGTTGCATAGAGAAAGAGACTGCACCCCGTGGACCAAGACCACGTTTCGAGTATGGTCTGTACCCTCGGATTACATCGGGTGTAGTTGCTGCAAATGCACCGTGCTACATTCTTCACCCTGACCACGGAGATCTCATTGTGGCGGAGGGCAGAACCGGCGGTAGCTGGAAATCACCTTCCATGAAACTTGGACATCTTTGCACGGAAGGTCAGCAGATGGTACAGATTCACAAGGTGATTAAACCGAATCTGCCCCTGCCGTTCATTGAAGATCGCAATCCATTTACGACACTTGATCAGGCTGTGGTTAAGCCTTCAGGTTCGACAGTTTACGTGAAATGGCATAGCAAGTTATTGTGGAAAAAACCCAAGGGCACAGGCAAGAAGTAGTAGGTTGACATAGTTTACGATACGTGATACAAACGAGTGTTCCAGATCAGGCTAAAAATTTATAGAATACCAATAGCCGCTCCATGGAATCATGTGATCCACCCATGTTCCAAGCCAACATATGATTTGAATCTAGTTGTCCAACTCTTTGTATTCGAAATGATATTATGAGCATGGTTTCATTCCCGATTATTTCCCGCCTCCACTGTCAACGTACCCTAATCAGCTTGTCTGCTGTATGTATATGACGATGATGTCCCGTAATAGAGTTTGCACGGATTAAAGAAGCATCGATTCCTTTATATATTAATACATCTGCTAGAATATTCCTAAGCCAATGGTTTAAATTAAGATGCATTCACCTAATATCCCGGACTATTCAGAGAATATCTGCATCCGAATCACTACATGAGACAGCGACACGTCCACAGTTATTATTAGGAAATAATCGGCATTAATATATGTACCCTAAAAACATCCTAAACCTTCGATGAGGTCCTCAATAGGATGATCCGGGTATGTACCCTAAAACCGGTCTTCAACATAAGTGTTCAGGTTATACACCCGCTACCGGTCCTAAAACGGCTCCGCAGAGTATCTCATCGGTACATGTCAAAGTCCGTGGATATCAATACAAAAACGAGCGGGTAACATCATGGCGGTCCTGAATCCAAAAATGGAGTAACAGGGCCGGGTACCGTCATCCGGTCGTGAATGTGGCATCAACCCCGGGTACGAGGAAAAGCTTGGTAAAACCACGGCAAAGAAGTTACTGGACAAAGGCGGGTACGCATGAACGATACTTCTGGCGTGCCATCCAAACATCCATCCATGTGATTTCACATGGACCCACTCGGTGAATCACATTTCTACAGATCAAGAGGTAATTCTGCGGCATGTGACTCGTGATTCTTGATCGCGTGGGACCGCAGTGAAGTCTGCTACAGCGATTTCGTACCCATTGAGAATAGTAGTGTCAGGGTGTCCAATTACACCGGAGTCGCCCCTCTGTACACCATTCCTCACCACCCTTATATATCCCTGTTTTCGGTGTTTACTTCGGTATAGTTGAGCAGCATTCCCACTAGTGATTGGATTGGAGGTGGATCGAACGGACACTTAATTCACGTTGGTCTCCTCCGGAGACCGAAGTTTCTCTCTCTTTCTTCCATACATCAATATTGTTAAAATAAATAAAGTTTTGTCATCCATCATCTGAATGTTGATTTTTATTGAGTCTAATTTATGTTCTTTTGATGTAAAAGAAACTTATCTGCAATACAGAATTCTGTGTTGGAGATACTGTAAGCTTGGTGAAGACATGGCTAAAAGCTTTTAAAAGACGGAAACATTTAAAAAACCGAAACACATTTTAGGGCCGTTTATTAAATTGAGGACACAATATGCATGTAAAGTTGGTTCATATTACTATACCATCCAAATGCTACAAAAACTTGCAAAGATGAGGCACTGAAATGGGGAGGGACAGAGGGAAGCGAGGTTCCCAACATGAGAGAAGGAATCAAACATAACATGGTCATGGCTGTTCATTTTGGAGACTTGTGCACCAACAGGGATGATTTACTTGCTTGACTCCGGCAACCACACATTTTCCATAGACCGCAAAGACCATTCTTATGGAGAATCCCAGTCCCGGAAGAAGCTGTTCCGGGGATTGGGTAGTCAGTAATTGGGTTGTTTGGCCCATGATTATCTGATTGCTAGCACAAGCTTATAATGCCCGGAGTCCAATCTGATCCTTCAGATGATTTAGAATCTCAGGTCATATATGCTTATCTCTCATGTACAGGTAATATAACCTGAATATTGGGTTGCACACCAGCAGCGTTTATATTTTATTTTTCTGGAGGTAGTGCGACAAGCACCTAGGAATGAAGCCATGTAAGAGAAGTATGTACAGATTCATCCATTTGAATGTACTCATCCATAAAATTATCTATAATAAGGTACTTTCATCCAAACACTGGCGATTTTGGTTAATTTTAAAGACGATTTTGGCGATTTCATCCAATATTTTGCTCATTTTTTTCAATGTATCATTGGCCAGCACCCGGACCGGGTAAGATTCAGGGGAAAATTCGCCTGCAAATTAAACGCTGCATACCAGTATTAAAACCCAAGTAAATTTGCCTCCGATGCCAGAAATATAACCCGAAGTTATGGTCAATGCACTACAAGAGTATGTGTATGGTTGACTGTTATTGCAAAGTACATATGAATGTAATCCCAGAATATTGTATTTTTTACATAATGTTTGAGAGTATTGTAATCAAAATGTAACGACACAAGTTACACATTCTTACAAATAGTCTACTGAATCTGTTTTCAATCCAAGAGAGTACTAGACAAAGTCCCCGAGGAAGCAAGAGGATGCGCGATTGTGTGAGTATGATCATGCAAAATTACACGGGTCTCTTATGAGCATGAAGGAATGATTTCTAATCAAAGCTCAGCTAAAAACACAATCCAAAAGTTCTACAGGTAAGTAGAAAGTACTATCATCATGTAAACTATTTTGGGTTGCAACATCACAGCCTGACCCATTTTGCAAAAGTCCAGACCTTTACCGGCAGTTTCAAAAGTTGAAAGCTAAAGGTGAAGTAAGTTAAACAGCTCTTTGGTCTTGAGAAGCAAATTAGGCGTGCTGTCCATGTAGAGAGTGCAGTCTCACAGCTTTATTAGAACCGCGGAGAGGGACTCAAGGACACATAGTCAACAATCTGAGTGACCATTTCCAAAATTCCAACAGTTACTTGCTCTTTTAGGTTTGGAGGTTCAATCAGTCTCTCCTTTGTATGGTGCTATCCTTGCCCCAAATTTTTTGTTTGTGATGATTTGGCTCTCTAAGTGTTGCTTCACACTGTGACCAAAGGTCGAGAGGCAGTTGGATGTAAACATCACATAGTGACAATGTTGAAAGTCCGGCCTCTTGGTCTTCACACTAAAGACCAAAGTCCAAAGTCGGTTGTTTTTGTTTGTGATGATTTGGCTCTCTAAGTGTTGCTTCACACTCTGGCCAAAGGTCGAGAGGCAGTTGGATGTAAACATCACATTGCAACAATGTCCAAAGTCCGGCCTCTTGGTCTTCACACGAAAGACCAAAGTCCAAAGTCGGTTGTTTTCCATTGGGTTTACATCACATCATTTTAGAGAGTTTTGGCATCATGACCACGGCTTCTGTGGTAGAAGTTAGGTTGCCAATTTTTAGCAATCCAAATTTCCAAGTCCCGTCAATTTTTTTAAATAATGTATAAATAAGACGACAAAGTTCTTGGACTATTAAGGCTCGTCATGCTCTATACGCGCCTTGTCATGCTTTATTGATTAATTCATTGACAATCATTGGCAATAGACCTATGCGGCTCCAAAATAAGTTGAATCTTGATTGGTCCGATAGCTTTGTCATAATAATGAATCAATTGCTAAAAGAAATTCCACGTGTTCTTCAATAATGTTTACACCTTTTGCTTTTTCATAAATATTTGATTTGTTTTTTATTTTCTCTAAATTATCAAGTACTTAGTTTGCGGGTCTTTGCCTTTGGATTAAGCCTTTGGAGCTTCACACTATGACCACTAAAGGCTTCAACTTGAATATTTTAATTCCTCAATGTTGTTGATGATTTGAGATTAAAAAATGACTTTCAACACTTTTTTGTAAAGGAAGCAATTTGAAACATTATTTTTCATAGCTTCACAATGAGTAACAAATTTTGTAATATCATAATGTTTGAAGTTCATCATTCATCATTCAAAAAGATGAAATCTTATCTTTATTGAATATTAAAAAAAAAACATGCTTTGCAATTTTAATATAGGCAACTTTGTATTGTATTGGAAAAAAAACTGAAAAGTCTAATTAAAAAAATTCAAAAGGTAGTACCAAAAATTTCATTTTCAAGAAAAATGTAAATTAGAATAGAGTGTAGAAGAAAAGAAAAAATAAAAATTGCTAATTACATCCACATAAAATTGGATAATGTCAATTTCAAATATAAAAATAATATAGAAAGTCAAATTTTATTTTAGAACAGTTGTTAAAATTGAATTGAAAATGAGTTTTAGAAGTTATCTTTGACGAAGAGTTGACCGGATTGCTCGCATAACATGTTCTCTCATCTCTTACCTCACTTATTGAAACAAAGTGGCTCAAAGATTCTTACGCAAATATATACGTCTAAAAAATGATGATATTTTTATTTATTTTTTAAAATTGAAAAAAAAAATTGCCTACCACGTCAATTTAAATTTTTTGTCATTGTTCATCACTTTTGCATTGCATATTGGAATGTTATGAAACAAAATTGGCATGTGCATAAGGACCTAGAGAATCTTCATATAAAAATTGAGAACTATCAAATTGGCCAAATGTGAAAATTCTCAAAACCTGATAATTGTTTTTGACACCGTGGGACTCTACCTAAAATAGAATGCTACTACATTTTGACTTGAGGGCATTTAGAGATTCACGTATTTTTCCAATTGAAAAGATTGGACTCTTGCTTTTGTTTCGTCTGGGATTTTGATGGTCGGACTCTCAACTTGATCATAGTGCAAAGCAACCTTCACCCTTCTTCAAAATTTATGGATTGTATCTCCAATGTTACATCATTTAAGCAAATGCACAATTTTTGCATGATTGGTCAATTTACAAGGATAAATTGAAAACTAAGTTATGTGCGCTGATAGATTGTTAAACCATTAGTGGATTTTGAAGCTTCAAATGCCAATAAATATTTGTAGGAAGATTGTAGCATAATGAAAAGTGGTAAGATATTTTGAATAATTTGAAATGACACAAGAATTTGATTTGTAATAAATAAATATTCAAAGAGATAATCGAATAAAATTAAAAGATAGAATTTTTTTTAAGAAATTTAGAGGAATATAATGATAGAAGAAAGAATTGTGGTGATAATTACAAACCTTGCAATCTCTACATCTCCTATCATGGTTAGAGATGGTTGTGGCACTACCTAATGATTTCTGAACTAATTTTCATTAGGAATGCCAAGCCACATCGCAATAATATTATTTACAAGAGTCTAGTAGTTTTGAATTTGAACAAATATTATGGACAATAAAACTCTTTGCCAATTGCGTTAAAAATAATCATTAATATCTTGATAGTCAATGGATAGTATTCCTAATTTTCATAGATTTTTTCTCTTAAGAGAGTCATTGATTAATAGGAAAATTATTTAATATTTTTAGCTTGTGTATCTGTAAATTGAATTTATTTGATTTTTTATAAGGGATTTGAAAGAGCTTTATCATCCAAAGTGTACTATTTTTACTCTTAAACCATCTCATGTTGATGAATTAGACAAGTCCATGAATGATTTCATTTTATTACTTTAAGGTCATACCCAATGTGCTTAAAAATGCAATTTGAGACCATATTATAATCTGAAGCCATTTAAAGTAAATAAATGAAGTTCAAAGGCTATTATTTGATAGAATATGTAAAAGGCTCTAATTTTTGAATGAAAAAAAAATGTTTTGTAAGTTTTTATGAAGGAAAAAAAGTGATTGAATATAGGATTTTGAGATTACTTCTTGCCATTTATTTATAAATACAAGGAATTTCACAAGAGATTTTGAAGATTTAAAAATGCAATTTAAAAGTTGATTTAAGGAACTACATCTTATGTGTAGAATTCAATTAACTTGGATTTGAAACAAAGAAAGAAGAGTGGATGGAAGTTGGTGCTTTAGAACTCAAGTTTTTAGAATAGGATTCTTTCATAGAGGTTTTTATCTGGACCTTAATCTAATTTTTTGGTTAAATTTGGGAATCAAAATGTTCAGAGCCTATTTTTAATAAGGTTTTGTGGATGGAAGATAACAATTTGACATGTTTTAAAAAAAATACAAATCACCTAAATAGAATTACATTGTATCCAAACCTAGTAGGAGAAGATGGTTAAAGTAAAATAATCACAAAATAAAGAAACAAGAGGGCAATTAAAGGAATTATTCTCAATATCACCATGACATTAGCAAATGAAGTGGTGCCACCATACGAAGTACTGTACAAAGATTGCCAACCAAAGACAAAAGCTTGTCTATAAATGGTGGAGAATGTTCAAAGATACTTGCAAAACATAGATTAATATGAATTCAAGAGCACATAATTTTATGCCTTCATATGCATACATGGCGTTAAATTTGGTGGCAAGATAGAGAGAATGATGTACATATTGTACATCAACAACATCCTTTAGATAAGTCCCATATTTAAGAAGCCACCAATTTTTTTGGTGAATTGGGCTAAAATTTCGTCTCTAAGGAACAATGTGATAAGCATCAATAGAAAAGAAAAGAATGAAGATGCAAGATTGTCAGAAGACCAAAATAGGGCGGACGAATTCCTTGAAATGGTAATTGATAATGTTGTAGTAGCAAATGTTGGGGTAAAAATAGAAGTATTAATAGTCATACGGGTGACGGTCAATGCGTTGGAAGCATTGGGCATGTTGCTTGAACAACCACCAATTTTGAAGAAGCATTATAAGTTTAGTAGGAAACAGTCATTTTGGTTGAAACTTGTAGCCCAATTCACTTGTCTCTTTATGAAGAATAAGTGGTTTGACCAATTTCTAAGACTCAGTAGAAAATTTAGAAGAGTATATTGTAATCATTGTTGATGTAAATTTCCAAGACTCGTGGCAATGTCAAGTCAATAGGGAATGAACTTGTGCTTGCAACTTTGCTAATGAGGTGGGATATTTTCAAGAGACATTTCAAGAGAAAGTGAAATAACAAGAGACATTTCAATTTATTTAAATTTTATTGAAAATTTTAAATACATATTGATGTTACATGAAATTCCTTTAGAGCATGGCTAATTTTTAATATGAAGCAATGTTTACAATATTTCCAAACAGTGAAAATATTTACACTTTAAAAAGACGTATCAACTTTGAATTGGATCATTTGGATTAAAACCTCTTTAAACATTGAGTTTTCAAAACAAAAAAATAAAATGGATACAAGATTTATTTTAACCCCTAAACGACCACGGCCACCAAAATGGCTTTTTGTTATTTCGGGCAGCTTAGATGAAGGGGTTTAAATTAATATTTTCGCCTAAGATTTTTACTAGAGACTCATTATACTGCAAAGTGTATGTGGTAAAATTTGCAAAGCCAAATTCCAATTTTAATACCTTCATCTAGAAATTTTAGATTTAAAGTTTCGGGCGGGCAGTTTGAAATTAGGTTTTTTAAATTTTTTTTTCTTCTTGAAACATGTTCATAACCAAAGCACTACTCAAATTCCAAAGAGACCCCCATGAAAAATTAACATTTTTACAAGGGCAGCCTCCAAAAATTACGATAACAAGCTTCAAAATTTTTGAATTAATTCTTTCAAAATTCACCAAAATTTGAGATTTTGGAATTTTTCAAAATAATTTCTTTCAAAAATCACAAACCCGTAAAGGGACCTTACCACCGTTTAGATTTTTCTAAAACCAAATATATGTAACGTTATGCATGTTTTACTATATCGTTGTTTTCAGATCTGCTTATAGAAAATGATTTTTATGAAGGTATAAAAAGGTGAATTAGTCTCTCAAATTTTTCATGGAGGTACCCAAATTGATTAGCCACATGGAAAAAAATATGACCATGATGTTTGATGTAAAAAGCTTCAACTCCTCCTTTGCACCATGAAGACAATGCCTCTTGAGCAAGGCCTAAATAAACTTTTGAATAAACTTTGGATGTTACGATCATGCAAATGATAAACATCCAACGGTTCATTTTTTGGAAGGTAACTCGAAATAGGCTTATGTAGAGGATCTTACGGTTGAAATTTTTAAATAAACAAAAAAATTTGGTACATACTCCCGGGAGTGCATAGAGGTAGAAAATCGCAGTTTTAAGGTTTTAGAGCTCCAAAAACACCATGGATTTTTAGGAATTAAACTTCTTTTTATGGAAATATTTTTAGAAATGAGTAGACACTTAAGCTATGTTTAAAATTTGGTACAAAAACAACCCAGATGGTCTTCTTCATCATGGTTTGAAAGTCTCAAGTACTGATAAAGGGATGATTTTTTATAAGTCAAAACAAAATATCTTGATTCTATTCAGGAGGCTTGTAAAAACATTAAATAGCTTTGAAATCTATCAATTTTTGCAATAAGAATTTCTTAAAGCTTTACAACACATCGTTTTAGTATTTAAATACAAGATCCTACATTTTAAGATGGAAAAAAATATTTTATTTTTTATTTACTTCTTTGTACTATAGATGATAATTTTGGAGTGTTTTTTGGAGAAACATTTAAAGATAAAAAATTAATAACATTGTTTCTCACAATTGATTTCATTTTTCTACAATACTTCAATTATATGAATGATGAATATTATACTATCAAAACCTAATTTTCATTTCATTCAATGTCTAAATTATTTAGTAGTTGAAATTAGTTCTTCTACAGTTGAATAACTAAATTACAAATTATAATCCGTACATATCTTCTCAATGGCAACATAGTTAACAATGTCTTATCCTCTATATGACTATTGCCTTCAACTACAAAGATTCAAATAAAATCAATTTCTTTGAAAGGTATCATTAAAAGAACATTATGTTGGACATTTATATGATTTCATGTTTACTATACAACATATTTGACATATAGACATATTCCACGAGGTCATAGGTTCCTAGTGCATACTCATGCTAAAATGCAAATTTGGACGGTTATGCCAAGCGTATCCTCCTTTAACAAAGAATATTTGCAGCTTAGAATGTTATGAGGTTCAATCTGTTGATATAATTTCCTCAGCGTGAGTTCTTCAACCTCTACAGCCCAACTTCAAACTCATTGTTCGTTTGTGCTGACCATCATATGCAAGAGAAAGCGGACAGAATGTTGAGAAACTCTTATTTTGAGCTTAATTGCAAATGTGTACCGGAGTTGCACGGTTGCAGTGTAGCAGATGAAAAAACACATTATTCTCCTAATTGTTCCTTGACCAAGCTCACTCAAATCTCCTCAGATCATCAGAACATGGGCACAATAATAGTTGCAGGTGAACCTTGTATTCCTCTTTACAGGGCAGCATCCAGGGTCCCATAACGATAACTTTCTTTGAAAGATTCTGCACCAACCCTCAATTTACGTGAATGGACACAATGTTCAGTGCAAATGATTGTGGTGCCATATTCAAAACTCCAGTGCAGATAGAACGTACAAACAACAGACACTCATGTTTGCTTTCTAACAACAAAAAGAAACCAGAAAAGGAAAAACAGCAAACACAGCTTCCAAAAAGTCTCGCTTACCGTTCGATTTGCATTTCTTGGCTCCCCTTCTGAAAATTGGAAACCTCTGTCGCACCTCTCACATGTACATTAGTTCGTGAATTCAGAGCTTTCCAACCTGCAACCAGGTCTTCTCCGTGTCTACGTCTCTACTGAGCTTCTACGCTCATTGCCATCACCAGTTTCTCCTGAACTTTGATCCTTTCCTGACCAAATGAATCTGTGTTTCTAGAATCAATTCTGCTATTGTGATACTATCTGATGCTCTTCTTGAATACGTTGCCTTTGCCCAACATTGCACCGACCAATACCATGCGCAGAAACACAGATACAGTACATTTAACAAACCGCTAATCTGATGCTTCGAAAGTGTATCGTCTGCTGACCAACCGTCTTATAAAGCAGTTGATACAGAGGTAAATAAATTGAAAAACTCAGAGGATACACTTGCGGGGCAAATGATCCAACTAAAGCAATGGCCACGTATTTGAAGATCTTGACCTACGGATATATTGAGCTCGTAATAAAATCATACAAAAGAATCATAGATTTGAGTGTAGGATGGAACACTCTACACAGACAAATGTTGCCCAAATTTATGCTGAGTCCAGTATGCTCCTTTTGGAGACTAACTCTCCTGCACTGAACATGCCAATTCAAAGAGTAGTATCTACTCTATGGCAGCAATTTTTTGCCTTTCACGGTCTTCATCAATCATTGACTTGATGAAATACTCCCCAGCCTTGTAAGATGAGCGCACCATTGGGCCTGACGCTACATACCGGAAGCCCTGAAACCAGAATCATGGTCAATACAAAGGAGCCAATCAGGTAATGCAAATGCGCCCTGCGTGAATAAACCCCAAATGTCTTCACACTTATCTCAAATGTCGGATACGTTAATCGAAGAACTAAATGAAAAGCTGACCATACACATAAAACTTGTCGGAATCCTACCAGTTCAACGCCCAACTTGCGGTACTCTTCAAAGGCCTCAGGGGTGACAAACTCTGAAACGGGCATGTGCCGCTTGGTGGGCCTCATGTACTGCCCTAGTGTCATCACATCCACGCCTGCCTCCCGGACACTCTTCATCGTTTTCACTACCTGTAACGACTCAACCCAGTTCATTGTTAGAAATAGTTGTAAAGCGTTTGCCGGTGCATCATCGCCAATCCTGTTACACCAACTCGACAGCATAATCACCAAAAGAGAAAACCCTAGTCCAAACAACACCAAAAAATCTTGAGATGCAATCAAATGACACTATGGCGGTTATACAGAGATTACGCTCGCAAGAACAAAGAGTACCTGAGCAGGACTCTCTCCACAACCAAGCATTATCGATGTTTTGGTAAGAGTGCCTGGAGGTGCAAACTTCTTCGCCATGCGCAACACATCAAGTGATTGTTTAAAATTGGCCCTTCGGTCCCGAACAGAGCTTTGGAGCTCCTCAACAGTTTCAATGTTGTGTGCGAAAACATCAAGGCCCGATGTTGCAACCCTCTCCACACACTCTGGATCACCACGAAAATCTGGAACTGCAGAGCACACAGAAATCTCAGTGGTTAACAATTCGGAATCTCCTCAAAAATGCCATACTAATCAAAAATGAGAAAACCATCTCGAAGACGCTCCTTGACTCATCTAAATGCTCACCAGCTCCATTCACATACACCACAACAACCAAAAAAACAAAAACACAAGAAAACACAGCAAAATCTACGTACCAAGAGCCTCAACAAGCATTGAAGGCTTCCTCTCTTTCAGGTTCCTCACAGTCTCAGCAAAGTGATTACTGCCCTGATCATCCATATCATCTCTGTCAACACTAGTCAGCACAACATAATCCAACCCCCAAGCAACTATAGCTTCTGCAACTCGCTTAGGTTCTTCAGGATCTGCCGGCGGAGGAGCTCGTGACGTTTTCACAGCACAAAAACTGCACAACAAACACAGCTAATCATCATGCCACAAATCCAAAAACCTTACAAAACTCCACCCATGAGTATCACAGCATCCATAATACACTCATATCAAAACATCACGTTAAAACTGCAATCATGTAAACACAAAATCAACACATACCGGCAACCCCGAGTACACGTATCCCCAAGTATCATAATAGTGGCCGTGGCAGTGCCCGTTTCACCCCCTGTCCAGCATTCTCCAATGTTAGGGCACTTCGCTTCCTCGCAGACAGTATTCAGCTTCAGTTCCCTCAATTTCGACTTGATGGAGGCGTACTTATCTCCACCAGGCACCACCATCTTCATCCAGTCCGGCTTCGGCTTCGGATTCTTCTTAGTGCCCACTTCCACCGAGTACCCCTCCGGAGTGGTACTGGAATGGGTGATGAAATCCACCAGGCTGGGACCTCCCTTGGCGAGACGCTCCCGCAATGCGCTCAGCGCCGGCGTCGCTGTGGCCTCCGCCGGTGCATTCGTGGTGGACGAAACGCGCGTCTGCTGCTGCCCTAAAATGGTCGCCCCTCGCCCCTGCTGCTGCGTGAACCGCAACACGGTCGAAAACCCTAACGCCCTCCCTCCGCCCTTCATCGTCCCTCACTCGACCTCCCCACCGCAACAAATTCTCACCACATCCCACGCAACGCTCACCCGCCCACTCACCGCTTCCAGCAACCGAACCAAATTCCTCCCAATTCCAGCCAAATCTTAACCAAATAAACAGAACCCAAAACTGAGATCAGTTGCAATTGATCAGCTTCACCGTCGGAGAAGCTCCCACCACCGAATTCTGCACCGGAAACACGTGAATTGTCGCAAATTGTTGGCGATCTTCACATGTGAGTCAGAAAAACCCAACAAAACCCATGAAAAAATGTGGTGAATTATGCGATTGGAGGCGGATTTGAGGACGGCCCACGTGAGAAGGGGTGGTAGCGATGGCAATGGGCGATGGGTTTGGCGAGGAGTGTGGAAAGGGCAGAAGTGGGTGCGATCGAGCGTGGCCACAGACCCCGCCAGGCTTCTCTCCACCCGCAGTCCCTCACCTCCTTCCCCTCCTCTCATCCCTCTCTCTCCTTTCATCCACTATCATTACTATCCATCTTCGTATTATTCATCCATTGTCGTATCGATTCATCCATTTCTATTTATATTCATCCATTTCACTCTTATTCATCCGTTATCATTCTCATTCATCCATTTTCATTTTGATTCATCCATGTTTGTGTTCTCCGGGTTCATCTGACTCAGTTCATTCTGGTTCGTCCATAATACTATCGTAGGGAAGCTGGTTTGTTCATAAATGATTCTAAGATAACTTGAAAAATACTTTAAGGATGGGAAATCAAAACTACAGTATATTGATTTTAGTGATAATGATTATTTTGGGTGTACTTTAAGCTATTTTTAGTGATTAATTTAGAAAAATAAAAACCAAAAATTGATTTTTGATAAAGAAATATAATTTGATTCATGTGGACGAACTTGCTACTCTATTGTGGTACAAAGTGTTTCAGGGCATGTCTATTTTTTTGGATTTCGACATGGCCTCATTATCATTTTGACAGTGTAGCAAGAATTTGGAAATAATTTTCTCAATTTTTTCATTTATTATTTATTGTATTTTCATTTATTTGGGTTGAATTTCATACGTTTCTTTCACGTCTTATTGAAAATGTGGTTGAATGTAATAATTTTAAGACATTCAAGTTCTTTTAAAGGAAATGGGGAGTTAAATGGATAGAGCTTGTAGCTACATAGTTTTTTAAAAGCCAAAAATAAGTATTCCTTTTGTAGAATTTATACACGTAAACTATGCATGTAAGAATCTTGAAATGGAAGTATGCTTAAAAACTACTGAAATGAACCCTCAAGGTTTAAGCTTGTATCAGTTAATTTAAAGCAACATCATCAAATCTTGGTCTTTGCTCTCCGCAGTGGAATAAAGTCACCATTTACTTCAAAAAAAAAATTAAAAAAAAACTGGGTCTTTAGTAAAATATTCAAGACTACAGAAGTATCTAAACATTGAAATTAAGTTAGTTATCTCATCAAAGGTTGATGGTATAGATTTGCCCCGTGATTATTGGAGATTCTTGTTATGATCCTCTTTAGTTGATCTCTAGCACATCAAAAAGAAATCCATGCACTTGATGAACTTTTAGTAACTATATATATTATCTTATTTTGAGAAAATACAATCCACGACTTTATTCTAGTAATATGTTATGTTCCTTATCTAATAATACACTGAATTTTCGTACATTTCCAAAGTATATCAAGTTATCCTCTTAGATCTTTAGGCAAAAGATTAAAATGCAGTAGTTCCACTAAACAAATAATAAAGTCTAAAAACAATCTAAGATGTATGGTTATTTTAACTAAAGTTTTTCAATTAGATGATTATGATGTTTTATTTTCCTACATTGTAATTTTAAAAAGCTTTTTTTGATATATACGATGTATCCAAAGTCACAATTGTAACTGTGAATGTTTGAAAATGGTTTTAGTAATGACATGTCATAGAAAAATTAGACATGCCTTAGAACCTAGAGAAGTTAGGCAATATTGAAAAGGAAGTTTAATTTCATGAGTAATATCAAATTTTTTGTTTTATATCATATTATTACTATGTGGTCATAATAAGTAATTGAGATTGAAAAAGGACATGTTTGTTGGTAGATTAGAAATTCAATCCATTTCTAATTTTTATAGAAGTAACAATGACATATATGTGATTAAATCCTCACACTTACTAAATGATTGAAGAAGGCACTTCTGATGACTAATTTTTTTAAAGGAATGGTTTCTCCTTCATTTGGAGTTTCTTTACAATAAAATTTTAGTATTAAATTACAATTAATATCTAGTTATGATGGCAATGTTAAAAAGTGACATAAGCTTTACAAAGCAAAAAGAGTCCAAAACCAGAGAATCATAAGCCTTCTGAAGATTTGGCAAGCATTTTATATTTGTGTATCAGAGTTTATACAAGTACATATTAGCAAAGCATTGATTTGTTTTATGTTTAGAGCTGATTTGCATTTGATTTTCCTTCACTGCCAAGTATTTTCTTCAAGATCCCTAATCTTCATGTATACTTTTATATGAAATTTTAGATTGATCAAGTTATTGAAGTATGTCATAATTTTCACTTTGTTTCTAATTATTATTCAACCTTAGGTCTTTTGTACTTTAAGGGTGCAAAAAATAATTTTAAATAGAAATGTCAAATTCGAAATAGAATTGAGTGGCTTATTTGTTAGAGAACCACAAAATAAATCCAAATGAACGATGAAATATCTTGAAATCAAACACATGAACTTAAAACCAAATAAATTAAAAATGTTCAAAGTGAACACATGAAGTCCACTAAAATAACAAACCTCCAATGAAACTTCATCAGTTGTGGGTGGAAGTAAAATCTAAAGCTATTTATTTCCTAAAAATATTTAATTCATTTTTAATTTATTTTTTTATGGCTGGACATCAAAAATTTGAAGTTAATTAATTATTTAATCGAAGGGTGATAAAGCTGCTTCTAAAATACGGTATCCACTTGTAATTTTGGGCATTACCGCAATTTAATTCAATTTTTTTTCGGAAAACAAAGTCAAGAATTTCTAGAAAATTTTGGCAGATTTTTAATTTATTATTTTTTGCCTAAGGTGCTGATAGCCTACGGTAATTTGAATAGGTGTTAGTGGTTGAATTTCATTATGCTTATATGCACATGTCATATATGACATAATATAATTGATATTTTTACCTTTATTTTTTAAGGGAAAAAACTATTAAAAATTAAATTTTTAGAACCCGTCCAAAGTGAATTTGCACGTCCAAAAACTGGTTCATTTTCTAAGAACCCGTCCACTAAAAAAGTTTCTTTTTCATGAACATGTCCTTGGACATATGAGGGACCTTGTGAAAAATCACCACAAACCGTCTAGACTTAATCCCTAAACAACCAAAAAGTGATTCATATCATTCTTTGAAGTTCCATAACTGTCATCCAAATGACAATTTTTCATCCATTTTTTTTTTGATGTTTTGAAATTGTGAGAAATCTATCTATATTCATTGATGAATTATCCAAATATAATGATGAATTTTGATGCCTCCTTAAAGTCTAAAACATGAATGCCGTGTATAGTATTCAAAAAATTCTAACTACAAATAGCTAAAACCCACTTAATACTATTGAGATGATCATTTTTGCATTTGAGGTAAAGTAATGAAATGTAGCTTGCCAAATTTTTTTTAAGTCCAATTTGAAATTTTGAAAAATTCCGAAAAATTTAGTGATTTATAACTAGTATAAGTTGAAGGGATATAACCATGGTTATTGCTTGATTTTCCTTAGTTTTAGGTTTTTTCATCATATTTTTGAATTAAAACGTAATTTTGGAGCACGGTAATTAGAGCATGGTTCTTGATTGTGATAGACATCTGTAGTAAATATTTTGTAATTTTTTAATATAACTTATAATTGATATGAATTTTCTTTGTTTGTTTTGATTTGAAAACTTATATTAACTACATAGTTAAACCATTAATTTTGATAAAATAAATTTTTATAGATAACATGTGTATCTAGCTAAGAAAAATTAAAAATTCATATCTTACATTAATTATAGCAGCCAAACAAAGCATCCACAGTTGAAGTTTGTTTCTGTGGTCATAGGCTTAGGCATTTAAGGGTTAATGGATTACATAGTCTGAGATCTAAACTAGATCATCCCATCAAAACTATCAATTAATCAATGTTTTTTAAGATCAATGGTGCACATTTTGAGGTGCAAACAGACTTCTAATTCTTCCTGTGTGACATGAATCCTAATTCCTTATTTTGCTGTCAAATATCTTTCCGATCAGATCCAGTTTTCAAAGAGAAGATTGTATTTTTTTTTTCTACTCATCATATTATTAAAGCTGAAGTGCCTAGCAAGAGGTTCATGTGAATGTGAGTGGTTTAGTTTATAACTTTATTAAGATCATATTTACACATAATAATGGAACTATCATTGGAAGCACAGGTTGTTTAGGAGAAAGGAAATTTATTAAAGTTGGATAATCCATCACCATTACGATAACTAAATCCGCCAACTTCTACACCTGTCTTTCATTTCACGAAGGAAATGTATGTTATTAGTACATGGCTTATGCATCAACTACTCAAAAGTTAAGCCATGTACCAAAATTACATTTCCTACATGAAATGAAATGAAGGATGGGTGTAGAAGTTGGTGGTAATAGGTTATCCAACCTTAATTGCACCATTGTCTCCACTTTCTTGCCCACTACATTCTTTGTTCTCTATTAGAGGGCCTCTTGTATTCTCACTTTGTAGTGGCCATTCTCATCAATGAGGAGCCACGCGTCCATCACTCCTGAGTCCTTACTTCATGCCATCTCGCACAAGTTTATGGTGCTTTCTTAGGCTTAGACATGATTTGTCCATACCTCTTCCAACGAGTTATGACATTGCTCGATCGAAGTTACTTGGAGCTTCGTCTAGAGGAGGCCTTATGAACTTGAAGCATTATTCTTTAGCCTTGAATTTGTATAGGAATTGGTCTGAAACAAATCTGAGCTATGACCATGTTGCAATACAATCATGGAGGCATGATTGAGCAATGTTGAAAGATTACCTGCGAGGTGCTTGAGCAATTGGTGTAAAAGGTGTCTATAATTGACCATATAATTTTTTTGAATGTGGTATACTTCAAATCTATGTGAGATTAAAATTTAATTACTTTGAACTAAAAATTTGTACTTGAAGCATTCATAAGGTCCTCTAAAGTGAAATTTTGTTTTGATCAAATTAAATTTGAATTTCAAGCCTTAAAGCTTGTCTAAATCACAACTGTTATCACAGATAGATTCTTAATTATTGTCACCTATAGATTCTTAACTCCAACCCGGCATAGAATCTTAGTTGTCACTATAGGCACGTTTTCAACTGTCAGGAGACATGGATTCTCAGCAATTACTATATGCACATTCTCAACTGTCAGTATATAAATATTCTGAGCTGTCACTATATGCACATTTTCAACTGTCAGTATACAAAGATTCTAAGTTGTCACTATACATACATTCTCAACTGTAGCTACTCATGGATTCTCAGATGTTACTTCATGTACATTCTCAACTGTCACTACTCACAGATTCACAACTTGTACATCATGTACAAAACGGTATATTCAAAAAAAGATGTCTATAATACCATGGACCATGACATGGTGTATGAAATTAGCTTCTTGTAGCACAATTCAGTAGATTACAAGGATGATGTTTTTTTTTTGGTGCGTGATGCTGTGTGTGGAACCTCTCTAAATAATAATGGAGGACATTGAGGAAAGAGTTTGCAATTCTAGAATTGCACACTAATAGTTGGACAATTGTATTGACTACACTTCCAAGTTGTTTTCTTCCAGATTGATCTATATCTTTTAAAAACTATAGAGGGTGTCTAGGCTTGAGTTTCTTCACATGTGTGGATTCTTACTTTACTTGTAGTAATGTAACCATGATGTACTTGTAAGGAGGAAAATCAACGAAATATAAAATTTTTTTTTATGCAAAAAAAGTGGAAGGAGAAAAAAATACTTTGAAACAAATTGAAAGATTATGCCAGTTTTGGTTTCATTGACCCTTTTGGTAAATCCAACAACATTCAAGGACCTGGGGCACACCCAAAACCGTCACTGCGCATTAGACGAACCAAACATCAACCGAATAATCCATACATTTGCAACCTTAATCCCACAGTTACCAGCACAGATCATCTTGATGATAAACTGAGTGACACTATTTACTACACATATCTCATGTATGAAACAATTCACTGTCTGATACAACACTTGCAAGTCTTTTAGCAGTTTTGAAAAGCTCAATGTGCTGCAATTGGTGGTACTGTTATGTCAAACTGAGGGTAATTGAATGTTTTACGTCTACAATTGCATTGTATTATATTTATTTTTAATTTTTGGGCAGAAATTTGAAGTGTTTGTGGTAGATTAAACAAAATTGAAATGAATCCTAGAAATGAGTCTTCTCCTTAAAAGACATATGTGGTGGGAACAAATAATTTGCGGCTTGGAAGTTCAATATCAGAGACCTTTAAATCGATTGATAATCTTGACTACATCACTGTTGTTGCTGATGTAGGAGAATATGAAGATTCGCGAAATGGGTTGAATGTGCGAGAGTTGTGGTACAATGTGGTGGTCCTTCGGAATCTGGAATTGTACCCAACCTGAAGCATTTGTTAGGAATAAAAAACCATGAAAATATCGTCAATCACTAGGAAGCAGCATGGGCTTAAAGTTTGGAGGAGACGTGGAGGAGAACTGGACCATTTTTAGCCTAACTTACCTTGCCATAAATTCTCCACATTTGACAAATGGTTGATACAAACAAGGCGCCAGAGCTCCTGAATCTTCTTCTCAATTATATGTTCAAGAAGAATGTTGTATCATCAACCTAGATTTCTACACCAATTGTCTGAGGAAAGAGTTTACGGTGTTATAATATTTGTATCCATGAGCTTGGGGTCAAAGGAACAGCATGGAGTGCATTTTCTAGAGGCAAGGATGTGCATTATGAAAGTCTTTTTTTCCTTAGAACTAGAGGTGAGGGGTGGTGGAGTACAACACGCCATGCCTCACAAGTGCAGTCTGTGCTTGACACTGATCAGCATCGATCACAAAACCACATTTTGAGCACCTGGCTGAAGCAATCTGTTCTCTTCTTAGATATTACTTTGTAATACATAGATGTCTGTGACGTATGGATTGCTGGCTCTTTGGCAAATGACGATTGATTCACCGAGGCAGTGGAAAAATATTGGAACAAGGTGGAATGTAATCCCGGGTAAACTGCAAGTCTAGTAGGTGATTTTTTCGGAGTGCCACTTGTACTGTACGAACTTACACAGCCTTGGAGCTACTAAGAGTTCTAAAAGCTCTGCCAACACCACAGCCGTTGGTTGAAGAACGAATAAAAACAAAAGCTACCAGAATTTATTCCCGCTCTGATGCTCATCAGAGCACAGAAACCTTCCATTCCGTGTGGCGGCCTTGCAACTAGACTAGACCTCCGTCGACCACCCTCTCGTCATGTGCACTTTTAAGTTTGTCGTGTGAAGCCAGGCCTGCGTTGCATCACTTGCAACGGTAGCAGGGATCTGTTCGTGTGAGAGTGGAAACCCATGAGTTTGTGTAGGTAGTTGGTGAAATAGATAGGCACTTTCACACAGGGCTGTGTCGATACTCGGAACTGGTGGTTGCCTGCTCCAACTTGTGTACTGCCTCGTAGAATCCACTTCAATGTAATATTTTGCGTTGTCTGTCGTCTGTGAGTCTGAGGATTTTTACAGAGCGTACGATGGTCTTCTTTAGAACTCTCTAACTATTCCCATTTCGGATCTGAAACTAGTAGTGCTTAGTAGTACTCACGCTTTTGGCGATCTTTGGGCTTTGCCTCGTTACCATCGCCCAGGCTAGAACACCACTGTTAGTGCTAATTAAACATGTGTTCGTTGTTTAGTTGTGTTTGCATGCGAGTTGGGCTGCATGGATTAAGGAGAAAGGCATGGGTCACCTGAATCCGAGCCTACTGATCATGTATAGCTAATGCGAGTTTTGAGTGCAGGCCTTGGCCGGGGGCAGGTTTAGATATTTGAATTTGAGTGATGATTGAGGTTCAGGGTGCAATTGAGAGTAATGCCAGTAGGCGACGTAGCCATAGCCAGCAGGGGAATTCAACACTTATTAGAAGGTTCACTGTCAATTTGAGAGTCTGGTCAGTTTGAAGGTGAGGATGGCCAGTCTTCCGAAGGTGATGTCTTCGCACAAATCCGCTGCACAAGCAGACCAAGTCTCCTGCTTTGATGCAAGTATGCTTTACATCCGAGTCACCAATTGCCAGCCAACACCAGGAATTCCTGAGTCCCTCATCATGCACTTCCTCCCACGCGATAAATCAGTTTGTTTGGAAGTTAATGGTGCCCGCATCCCCTCATCCGAGGAGGTTTCTCTTGTTCTCCGTTGCAGCCGCAACTTGAAGAATAATACCGACCCTCCAGCCGATTTCATGTATGTGAGTACGGATAGTATTTGCACTAGCTCCACTTTGCAGTTTCAGATTCTTGACCAAGCTGACAGCGGCAATCTTATTATCTCCGGATACTTAGAAAAGAAGATGCCAGATGATTCAGCAATAACGCCCAAGGCTCAGTGGATCATGGGCTCCAACTGCGAGATTAGTTCCGATGGGTGTGCTTTTGTCAAAAGAAAGCACGAGCTTTCCAAGCACCAAGGGGTGGATGTAAGCATCCCTAGTGTTGCAGGCACGGCTATGGAGATGGGTGTTGTGGGGAGGTGCATGGGTAAGCCGATGATCTTGACTCAAACCGTGTCACTAAAATGCAGACACAATCTTTCCTCGTATGACATATTAAATGACATGCCTGATGACAACGAAGTGGGCAAACCTGCTGATGGCGTTGCAGCTACAATGAGAATGACATCGCTCGACTTCTTCGACAAGGTGAGCTTTTCGGATCGGAGGGTACCACTATTTCATTTGACTGATTGATTCACAAGTTGATTCAAATGTTTCTAGAGAGACACTAGAATTTATTCATTTTTTTCCAATGATCAATTCTAGAGATCAGTTTTAAAACCAAAATTTTATGATCAGTGAAGAACTAGGTGGGAGTTTTTGTGAGGTGACGTAGATGTTGGTTCCAATGTGTTTGGGGTGTCTCTAACAGGGAGGTGAAGTGGCATTCTTCGACATACCCAGGAGTAGTCATGCCGACTCAACTTCTAAAGCGTTAGCCAAGGCAGCAGGTTTCGAGAGCAAAGTTATGATTGTTAAGTTTGACAGCAGTAGTCTCAGCATGACAAATACGGACCAGGAGAAGTGGTACAATAGAGGGATTTCGACAGGAATCAAACTCGGGTTGGGGTTCGGCATAGGTATGTGCATAGGGGTGGGCATTGGCCTCGGCTTGATCATTCACAAGTTCCGTACTACAACAAACTCCTTGAAGAGAATCACACCATAGCTTGTACCCCTCTGCACCAGATTCTACATTGTAATTAAAAACCTGTATCAACACTGGGACCTTTTGCAGGAAGAAATAAGATTTCTGAGGTGAGTTGAATTACTTCAGCTTGTTTCTAGAAAAAAAATTCATATTGATTAGTAACATCATTCACATCCATGTTGAATCGATTAGTAGAGAAGGTGATGGACCGAAGCTCGTGAAACAGCTATGCTGTGATGCAACGAAGCTAAGTTTTTATTCTTACTGTTCCACGGATTGAGTAATCAACATAAGCATTTCGAAAGGGAATTCTGACTAATATGCACTACTTCTATGCTACTACTGTTTCCAATTCTGCTGGGTCATGAGCTAGTGGCTCCTGAAAAATTCCTAGTAATGGATGCTAGTATCTTGATTCTTCATACTGCAGCTTTGATGTGGAACCGGTCTTCCAGCGAAAACAAATCTCCTGGAGCAAGATGAATCCAAATTAGACACAATTATATGCAACTTTGCAACCCTATCCAAAGTAATAATGTTGGGAAATGAGTCGAAAGATACCAGTCAATGATGCTTCAGTATCCTCCGGCAGGGGGAGTCTGGTAGACAGGAGGGGATGGATCCACAGGAGATGGTGATGAGCCATAAGGTGCATATGGAACTGGGTCCACAACAATGGGAGGCTCCGGCTGGCTTGGAGTGTAAGGCTCAGGAACAGGATCCGAAGCTGGCGGTGGGCAGTGCCCTTTGAGATGGTCGATGATCTTGCCGATGTTGAGCAGCGCCCTCCCTTCCGCTGGAGCCACCATGCCGGGGCTGCACAGAAACACGGCCACTACCACCAGGGCCGTCATGGAGGCTGCTTGCACGGTCGACATCTTCATCTTGGGATGGATCCCAAAGCAGATATGTGCAAGGACAACGGATGTGGTGGAAGTTGATCGAAATGTAGCACGGTGAGGGGGTTCATATAGCAGTTTGATCTGACTTGTGAGTTATGGTGACGAGGGATGATGTTTGTGCGTGTGGTGGAGTCATGGCGCTTGCTAGCTCACCTGCTTCTGTGAATGCGATTTCTGTTCAGTTTCGGACGTTCAGGTGATCCAATCCGGGATAGTAATGAAGCCGCACGTTGTCGTTGTGAGCTCAATGTAAGCTCTTGATCTTTTATTTCCAGACATGGCTCAAATGTGGGTTGGGTCATCAAATGATATGGAGAACTTTCTGCGGATTTTCCAAGATTATGTTTTAGACACGGCGGACAATGCTGTTTATATCTGAGCCACTTGAGGAGCCAACCAGCTCAGTTGGCATGTAACAAACTCTTTGACAGTCAGGGTGTTGCTGATCGATGGCACTGAGGGCAGGATTTGGACTAAAGTGCTAACCTGACTCAATATATCTACACTTGAGGGCGTACAACTGCAAATCCCGGCACAAATAGCACCGAGCTGCTGCATCCCCGGCACCAGTGAAGATTCATCATTTGGTCATATATTCCTCAATGTCGGGGTTGGGGTTATAATTCTTTATCTCCCAGTGTCAGGCTTGTTCAGAGCCCTTTGTTACACTAGAATCATGCTTGCCTTTGTGCAATATATGACGACTACTATACCCTCTTCAAATATCATCTTGCTCATCTCTCGTAGATGGTTTGCGGAGGGCAAAAGACAAGATCACCAACTCAGAGGTTGCAAAGCACTTATGTCTTTAATCATCTGCAGAATGCATTTACAGTGTATTAGACATTCAAACACTTCGATCGTCGCATCAGAAACGAACTCCGGAGTTCTTATTTGCCTAAAGTGATATGTGTTCCATGCCAGGAATATAAACTCTCGCTGAAGCTAATTTGAAACTTGAGTAAACCATCTAAATTTTCATACGCAACGGTAGCTCTGCGGAAAGTTAAGTGTGAACGATTCAATGACTGAGCAAGCAAGTCCATTCACCGTATAATGAAGTACGTATGTTGTACTGTACTGCAGGCCATGAGCATGTATTATTTGTACTTACAGCTGCTAAGTTGCTAACTTCTTGAGGTAGTGCTGTGTGTAGTGGTTCATTAAGAATGAGAAGGTGGATGCAGCAGGGACGTGATTAATTTCTCTGTACAGTACAGCAGAGTAACATCAGTTTAAGACACATGGCATGACTGCCAGAACATGAAATTTAGTTGATCACCCAATTGCAGCTGGTTAGATTTTTCTACCATATTGCATGCCTCTCAAAGTTCATATAATTTGGAAATCTGGAAATATATGAAAACTAAGTAACCCAGTTTGAGTCGTTCTGCCCGAGCTTAAACCAAGGAAATAAAAATTCACTCACATCATTTTCTGGATACCGGTATTAACAACTACTGAATCGTGATCGTTCAAGTTCCTCAATGGACTTCGACAAAATCAAGACACCAGGCCTCTATTTTCTTGTGACTAGATTGATTGATAGCCTACCTAATTACCCAGCACTGATTAACATGAAAACCTCAATTAACGTGTGAGTTTTTTTAATGATTCAGACCTTTCACAGGCATTTGACAGACCGTTCCTCGCAATCATACAACAAATAACTACGGTAATGTTACATGAGAAAAACAAGTGCAGGGTAATTGCACAATTAATAAGAAGCTCCAAACTTGCTCCAAAGAAAAATTCAAAAATTTACAAGCGACGCCAGGTCCTGCCGCGTAGTCAATTAATACAAGGACATGAAAGGAAGGAATGATGCCATGCTAACAGCTGAGAGAAGCAATTTCACCTAAGGTGAGCTGCAGCAACGAGGTCAGTCTCCTCCACTGTGCCTCTTACACAACGCTGCGCCCATAATGATCCCATTAACTACTCTTTCACAAGACCTGGACACCCAACCTTTCCCTTCAGGACTCCTATATCTTCCCCTTCACACTCTCCCATTGAGCCTCTACTCACACTCACTCCTCTTCGCAGCTCCCTAGCTCGCTGCACCCCCACTCGCAAAGCTCCTCAGCTATGGCGAAGGCAATGCAGCTGGTGCTCATCGCAGCTCTCCTGAGCTGCACCTGCTTCCCCACCATGGATGCACGAGTCCTGCTCAGCTTGAGCAGCTTACTCCCAAAGCTCCCGGGCTGCCCTCCTCCTCCTGCCACTGATCCAGTGCCTGTGCCTTACACTCCCACTCCCTCCGAGCCTTCTCCAGTTTACTCTCCTCCCTACACTCCCACTCCTTCGGAGCCATCGCCGGTGACTCCGAGCCCAGTGTACTCATCTCCTCCCTACAGTCCCACTCCTTCCGGTTCTTCCCCCACTACCCCTTCCAGCCCTCCTTACACTTCTTCCCCAGTATACACCAGCCCTCCCTACTCTCCTTCTCCCTCCTCTCCATCCCCAGACTACTCCAGCCCACCTTACTCTCCATCGCCATCTTCCCCTTCTCCATCTTCTCCTTCCCCAGTTTACTCCAGCCCTCCTTACTCCCCTTCGCCGTCTTCTCCTTCTCCGGTTTACTCCAGCCCGCCTTACTCCCCTTCTCCATCTTCACCTTCCCCATCTTCTCCCTCTCCGGTTTACAAGAGCCCTCCTTATTCTCCTTCTCCTTCTTCTCCTTCCCCAGTTTACTCCAGCCCTCCTTACTCCCCTTCTCCATCTTCACCATCGCCGGTGTACTCTAGCCCTCCTTACTCACCATCTCCCTCCGACTCTTCTCCAGTGTATACTTCTCCTCCGGCAGGCGGGTACTGAGGCGTTGTAGTCATCAAGCAACGATGTGGTTTGCAAGCTAGCAGGTATGTGTATGTTCCTTTCATGACTGTAGGACTTGTGCTCATTATGAATAATATTCATCTTTTTGTAGGAAGTGTTTTTATTAAAATATCATAGTTTCTGGACTTGAGGGTTAAGTTTAGAGGATAGTGGTTTTTATGTTGTGCAGGAGAACTGTGGGTGTAATGCTTTAAGGGGAACGGTAGGGACACTGGTGGTTATGGCCATTTGCTTCCGGCTGTGACGTCTTCTGGAAGTGTTTATTTGCCGCAACTAGCCGATGTTTTGCTCAAGTGCTTCCGACTGAAGAAGTTACATTCTGTTTTTCATGGTGGACTATTTTACAAGACATTTTCAAGACATGGCCTGTTGGAATGCTTTTGTAGGAGTTAGACTTCGCTCTGGTCTGAGGACGTAGCTGTTCATTTTGAGGGAAGTAGACTATCTTATTATTTTTAAGACATCACGAATGGTGGTGTACCAGTTTGTTGTTATTCATTGGGCTAAGATGTATCTTCCTGATAATTTTGGTGTTTAAGTAAAGCTGGTGTTCATAAGAGTTCTGCTCCTTAAATTTTATGAAGGTGTTTAGAATATACATTAACTGTTTCAGTTAGTTTTCTAGCTGTATTGTTGTATTTATCTGATCATGTGGTAGAAGTTCAAACCTTTACATGACCCAAACTTGTTGTCTTTTCTATTCTACGTTTTTTCGTTAAAAACAAGCCTTTGGAAACTGTGTGTCTGCGTTTAACTTCTTGAAGATTAATTGAAAGCTAATATGTAGTGTGGGAAGAGTAAGCCTGGAAGCTGAGAAGGAAGGGTTTACGGTAATCATTCTGAAGAAGATGGACAACTGGTTTACTGTGATTTAGATCCTACCAAGATGGAGCTGGTTGCTTACATAGTCGTTGCTCTCGAATTTGAATGTTACGAATCTGAACAATATCCTACATGTGTCAATTCAGATGCATGTTATTTCTCCTTTTAGCTCAGGAGATGAAGCTAGTATACGATGTCGGATAATATATTTCCAAAACATGATTGAACTGCACTACGAAAAGTGAGAGCATCTGTGAAGATGAAGGAAGTGCTATGTATCGCATAATCTTACACTCCAAGCTCTAAAAACTTTGTACTACGCTGTTTTGTTTCACAACATTAAAGACCATATACAAGACGATTCCAAATTACACACGAGTAACCAATGTATTTTCCAAACTATGCACAATATAAATCGACACCCTCTCCTCAACCTACAAGCACAGGCTCTTTGGAATATTGTAAGGCATTGAAACCGAAGACGCTGAAGACGCAGTCTGCGTTGTAGTTCAACTTGACTTCGTCGGGAGTGTCGACATGCACAAACTCCTTTACTCCGTCTCCACCATCACGCATATCCACATTCAGCAGTGTCGGATCCACATACAGGCACTCTATCAATCCGAACAAAGCAGCTCGCTCCATCTCCAAAAACAAACATTCCCCACCTGTGTCTCCACGGAGTCCGAGAAGCTTCCAAGTGTTCGCAGATTTCAGATTATGTTTAGGATCATCTTCCGCCAGAAAGATATTTGAAGTCGTTCCCACCAATCTTCCCTCCCTAAGTACTCCTGTAAATGCCACCAAATTCCGAAATTCTTCCGCAAAGTGGGCCAGATTGCAGTCCTGAACTTGGTAGTTTCTGAAGTACATTCCTCTCCCCCATTCGGTACTCTTGATGAACATTGTGATTACCTGGGTTGTCCAATTGACAACGGCAATGGATGGAGCAGCAGTATTCTCACATGCGGTACCCTTTTTAATGGTCTCCCAGTGATCTGCAGCTTGGGAGTCATCATACCTTGGTTTTCTGCCTGTATTGAGCCCAATGAAATGGTCGGAGAAAGTGTCAGGCGCCCTCTGAACGTTCGAAGTCAGATTTAGCTCCCCAAACAGCTGAGGCGGTGGCTTACGGCCGCTGTTGCTCAATGATCCGCTTCGAATCAAACTGTTAAAGTTACTCAACCTACAGGTTGGAACCACATACTTGCGTCAACCAAAAGATGCAACAAAAGCCTAAGGATTAAATGCTAAGTATTATAACTCCAGATTGAAATTTGCAAAAATCGATCGTTACAGCTACACAGCAACAATTTCATCGGGAAGGCCCATGGATCTCACCTGCGCTTGAGTCTGGCTCTGTTGCCTGGTTTGGGGCCATGGCTTATCTCTGGGAGCAAGTCGGTGAAGTCCATGGAAAACTCGTTTTCCTTCCGCTCAGGCTGAGCTGATTTGATATTGCGGCCATAGTGCTGCGCTACATAACCGTTGCCCCGTGGAGCCGGTGCACTGCCCTTGGGATGGCTCCTTCGGTATTCTTGCCACACAGTTGCGATGTTGGCAACTGCTGTTACTCCAGCAAAATAGGCTGCAATTGCCCCAGTAACGGCGGCCAGCGTGATTGCCATTTTGCAACTGGTCCAAGTGACCAGTGATTGTGATCAAGAATTGATAAATCAAAGAAACCTCCTGGTACTGATCCTTGGCGAAGCAACATATAGCGTGTCCGCTCCACAGTGATCCCCAGAGCTCTATTCCCAACCCTAGCCCTGATTTCAGCAGAAGAATATCAAACAAGTCAGTCTAGGCTGATTTTAACAACTTATCTTGAAGAGCAAAGAAGAACTTATCGACATTCTTGAGTCACTTGAAACCGCACGCGAATACACATTGCAGCCGCATCGGCAGCCCAATTTTGACCGTTCCCTACCCTAATGTCGGCAGCAGTTCGAAACACACATCCCCTGCCGTCACACCACATCCTCCACATGGCAATCCATGTTCCAAGCCTAGAAACACACCATTCACACACACATACATACTCATCCCACATATTCCGCAACCAATCCACATTCAAAATAACGAACCACGAATGACAACAGAAGAGATGATCTCACCACCACCACGACCGCCCCAAACGTGTGCTTGCCCTGGATGGAGCCAATTGCAACGACGTCGAACAACGGAGAGGAGCTTAGAAAGGGGGGACATAAGAATGCAGGGCGTGGATAGGGCTCCTGTCGGCAACTGCGATCTGATGAGTCGACCTGGTCATCCTCTCCGAAGCCTAGAAACTGCTGAACTTAAATGTGAATACAGGGCTGTTACATACAAAACTCTCCCGAACAAGAAGCCATCACGCAATCTAGATAGAAAAAGAAGTACTGCTGAAGCTCGAGATATGTATTCCGAACAAAAAGCCATCACGCAATCTAGATAGAAAAAGAAGTACTGCTGAAGCTCGAGATATGTATTCCGAACAAAAAGCCATCACGCAATCTAGATAGAAAAAGAAGTACTGCTGAAGCTCGAGATATGTATTCCGAACAAAAAGCCATCACGCAATCTAGATAGAAAAAGAAGTACTGCTGAAGCTCGAGATATGTAGTACTCACCTTGTCGGGAGACTCCAACGACCCTCCCAACATGCCTATCAAACGGGACTCATCCTGGTCGCTCTGCGAATCTCGAATGGCTCTTGAAGCCGAACTCCATATTTACAACATTGGAATTAGTACATGGTGTGGAGCCGAAGCTGCATGCACTCGATCCTTCGTCGTCGACCGACTTCCAGATAGAAAAATATCATAGTTCTACAGACATGGAATCTCCAGTCTGTCGAGGATGGCGTCAAAGGCGATCGAGTCATCCGAGGCGTCGATCGGAGGCGCT
Source organism: Ceratodon purpureus (assembly GCA_014871385.1). Classification (NCBI taxonomy): domain Eukaryota; kingdom Viridiplantae; phylum Streptophyta; class Bryopsida; order Pseudoditrichales; family Ditrichaceae; genus Ceratodon; species Ceratodon purpureus. Next base: position 19,289,727 of record CM026424.1, on the reverse strand, counting down.
GGGCAGACATTGTGAGTGGAAATAGAAGTGTCTGCAAACTTTGCTAGAAACTGAGCAAGTTGGTGGGCTTGTGAAGCTTTGACTATACATGTCTGTAAGGTAAAAGTACAAGTCTCTAAAGTAGTAACTTAAGCTACACCCTTCATGGAAAAATACTGCCCCATGCAAATAAATCTGACATGTCAATTATTGCAATATTTGTGGATTTGTTTATATATATATATATATTTTTTATTCGTTTTTTAGGGTCACAGCAACGGGTTGACACAGACTCTAAACCCATGTAAGCGGACCGAATGAAGAAGGGGAAATTACTCACGGGCCTCCCATCCAGATAGCATTGTTCCATGAAGCTCTTTGTTTGAATATTCAGAGTTTCAATATTAGAAATTAAATAATGATATTTGTGGATTTAGATACTGAAGTGTAGAATTACTACATAAGTTAAAATATTTGGAGAGGGGGCAGTTTGTTCAAAGAGGCACCCTGAATTTCTTCTAGGCATTTTCAAAATTATTTATTAGTGAGAATGCCAATTAAATCATTATTTAATTTCTAATTGGGCTTTGGAAATGCTTTGCACAAAAAATGACCATCTGAAGATGTGGATCCTAACAAGTTAGCATCTCTTCTACCTTCAATTTTAACTATATGTAATATTAGAAATCACTGTTCAAAGAATAAGACAAAAATGAAAAAATAAATCTTTAGTCAATAAAAATAAAAGAAACTTTAATGAATTGAATAAAACTAGTGGAAACTTAAATTTTTTCACTTTGGTTGTGCTTAATAAAATCATTTGAGTTGTGACTTTGGCACTTTGGAGTTAAAATGCGGTAGCTAAGCCTTTCCAAAATTATAAAATAAGTTTTAAGTACATCATCTTAAAACATTTCTTTTAAAGCACATATACATTAAAAAAATCATTAAAAATAATTGATTATAATTTAACATTGTTATGTACAAATATTTTGAAGTTATACTAGGATCCTTTATTTCAAGTTATAGGATCCTTAAAGGCTTCATATTATATGATTTTTTTTTTCTTAATAAATATTGATACAAATCACATTTTTATAAATTTCATCAAATGATTTATTATAATTTCTGAAAGTAAAAGTACTTTCAAAATAACTTTAATGAATAGACTCTCTATATGTAAATTGAAGTGGCATCAATCTCCACTCATGAAAACTATCAATACCAATCATTATGTCCTCTCAACAATTCTCCAGAAGGATTCTATATTATTTAGTGTAGTATTATCAAGGTAGTTAGAATATTACCTATTTCCTTCAATTTTTTATTAAAATAAATCAATGTAAAGGTGACAATACATTGGCATTGATCTAGTTAGGATATCTAGGAATGAACCAAATGGATGCCTAGAAATTATCATTGTCGTCCACTTGTAAATCCATTAATTACGCTTCCATGGTTGCATGAGTACGTACCAAAATTGTGTGCAAAGTGAAGGAAATTGATGAGTGCAAAACGTGTATTAATTCTATTGCGTCTAATATGTGCTTCTCACCCCTTATCTGTCAAGTTTCAACGTTGCATTAGCATTTTTTTCACACCTTCCTACGATTGTCTTTCATTTGCATTAACTATCCAAGATTTGTTGTGCAAGTGCATAAAAGCTACAAAAAGTGTATCTTGACATAGTAAGTTTCTTCTTTGACCAAATAATAAAAAGATATTTTAATTCTAGGCGCTACTTTTCCAAGAAACTAAGGCCCTAAGGGTTTAGAGGATCAATACATGTGAGACTAAAGTATAGTTTTATATAATCTTGTATGGATGTTTGACCACATCAAGTTGGATGAAGTGTTTGATGGAGGCATTGTAGTAAATGTCATTAGAATTGAAGTTTCTTTGACGTATAATTTGTACTATTCTTGGCAAAAAACGAGTAACTCCACATGAAAATATTAGTTGAAAATCTCAATTGAATAATAAGACGTTATCTTGAAGCTTTCTATGAAAGTTTTAAATACAGAATTATATACCAAATAAATAAATTATGCTCCAATATTTTATTACATACATCATTCTCATGTCGAAAGATACAAAGGTAGATTGGAAAGGTTTTAGAGTTGAGCGTAAGAAATATCATAAGACTTAAGGGAGGAAGAAAATGTTTGTAGCAAATATAAAGGCATAAAGCACAGATGAATGTATAGTGATTGCCACCATTGAAAAGAAATGCTACCCAATACTATTCTATACAAAAAGATTAGACTACCTAATCGTTGTGAAGTTTACTGTCAAATCAAAATTGTCTTACAATATAGGCATATTTGCAATGGAGAAGAACAACACATAGAAAAATCAAAGAACAAAATTGTCGTGTTTAGATATATTTACTTTAGAAATCAGCGAGAGTCTAGAACTACTAGTAATGGCTTGAAGGCAAGGATTCTTGCATCATGTCCTCTAAAATCTTGAATCTTCAATAAATCTTCAATCAATTTTCTGTTAACCTATCATGTTTTGGCTGTAGAGGCTCAAGGCTCAACGTTATAAAACCACAAGATTTGAACAAATAGAACGGACAATAAATTACAAGCTATATTATTTATAAATGTAGCTCATTTTTTTTCCAATTCACAGTCTAATCATGATTGATATAGACTCGCTGTGAACACGTCATAAACTCCAATCATATAGGCTCTTAATTTCAATTTATTTTTTTTTTTTTTCACGACACAAAATTATCTAAAGCTTTAGCATTCTTCCTTGCCTTGTTATCTTTAATATCTTTTCTTTACTTAGGAATGAAGCATTTATAAGTTCATTGAAAAATGTGATTGGGAATGACTTTACCCGTTTAGCTTTATCCGTAGACGGTGATTTAATCCATGCAAAGTCCACTTTGTCATTTCCAAATCAAGGCCCCTTGCAAATCTATCCATCACAATTTGTTCATACATGTGGAGCTATTTTTTATCCTGAAGGTTATTGTTATTTACTATAATTGACAATAAACTTACAATGGCAATGGAATAAAAAGTTTTACACACTTTCCCTCTCCAGTTGTGTTGTTCATCCAATTTGGAGATGAACAGATGAAGATCTTGGAAAAATCTACATCTATCCGTTTTAAGGTCTTTAAAATGTATTTTGATTGGCCGACTCGACCTTTTTGACCCATGGTTACATGTGTTTGCTATAGGTTCTCTAAGGATATCTCCCATTTCAATATACATGTGTTTTAATCGTACGACGACCATGGCTATAACATCATCTTTTAACAATTGTAATTTCCCAAGTTTAAAGAAAATAGCCACATGGTAGTCAAAGGCAATTCTAAATCATCCACCTCAAGTTCATGAGGAAGTTGCTTAACTCCTTAATTTCCTTGTGTTTTTGAGAGCTTGAATCCTCAAAACTGCAATTTTTTTTCATTATACACTCCCGATCGTATGAAATAATTTTTTAATTTTTTTTTAGAATTGCAACTGTATGATATTATACCTAACCCTACGTAGAAAAACTGATCCAAATTTCAGCCGTCGGGTGATTTTCATTAGTTAGATCGTAGTGTTCAAAGTTTTAAGAGAATTATTTTTGGTCCTGCTTGAAAGACATAGTGCAAATGGACCAAAGGAAGACTTGATGATTATTACTTCAAACATTTTGGTCATAATTTTTTTCATGTAGGTGACTAAGTTGTCTACAACTTTGATAAAAAAAATAGAAAATGAAACCTCTTTTACAACCTTTGTCAAAAATGTTTTCTACACAAAGGTTAGGAATATGACTTTATAGTTAAATTTGGACAAATTCTTATAAGAACTCAATAGTTTGAAATTTTGCAAAATTGAACGGTGAGAGTGTACCTTTGAAGATTTGTGAATCTCGGACACATTTTTTGTATGTGAAAAATAAAATTTCATTTACTTGTGAATTTCAAATGGCAACAAGTGAAAATAAAGAGGTAATTGACATGGGCAGCCTAGCAAAGTCGGACCCTTCCTTCACCCCCTCTAACCCCTTGCCAAAACATGTCAGGCCCTTTGATTTGGTCATTACTGCATAGCCTAAAGCTCCATTGAAATAAAACTCAATTACATCACCAAGAATGGTACCAGCTAGGTACAGCAACCGCCTGTAGCTGACCGATGATGCTTCTAATCCATATTAGTACTCAAACGGGCAATATAAATCTTGGTATATCCATCGCCTCGCGCAGTTGGCTGCTGTACTTAACATGCCACATGGCCGCATGGGCACATGGCCCCATGCCATGATTCCCATGCCCGACCCAATGGTGAGCCACATGGAACCAGACCCTGCCTCTCTTCCCTGCCTATGTCCGCCCTTCCTCCCTGCTTATGGTAGCCCCTCCGCGCGGCCTATGTCTGCCCCTCCTCCGCTCCTTTACTGATCAGTCCTCCCAGTCTGTAAATTGTGAGCCCTTCTTCAAACTTTTCTTGATCTCAGTATCCCTTCATCTGAATGAGCCCTAGAAAAAAAATAAAAAATTGTCAGATGTCAATAAGTACATTGGATAAAATTATAGAAAAATAACACCTAATCCGTGTGATAAGATGTTGGTACTTTTTGAAAAATAGATAAATTGTTGAAGAAGTGTAAGTTTTTTATACAAAAAAAATTACCGTTAGAATTGAGTATTGTGGGGACGTCCTCGAGCTAACTTCGTATGCCACTTATCGTATTACCCTTCATTGGAAATTTGGAGGCACATCCACTTACTTCCGCATTTGTAACAGTAATAATGGGTCTTCTAGACAAACACACAACGCATTGCCTCCATGTAGCACTGTAGGTTGGTAAGTGGATAACCGGCCGTTGCGGAGCTGATGGGAGGTCATGAGGCTGCTTGGTCCTAATAGGCCATCCTGCAAGCAATACTTCACATAATCCTTGCTTGAAGTGCAAGTGAGTCATAGGGGTAACTGTGTGACAACTTCTCGGCGGAGATTTATATTTGCTACGCAATCCAGGTAGATAATGTACATATTCACAACAGCCACATCAAGCAAGAAGAAAAAAATGCGATGCCACCACTTGTAGCTACGCACTTCACAGGAATAAGAGGCACGGAGTTGGTAAGACACAACAACACCACGCATGTGAGTGGTGTACTCAACTAGCACAAGAGAGGTTTGAACCATCTCCCGCACAGCCCCATTGCGTCGGAGCACTGTTACACCATGGTGCTCATATGGAGCCCAAATCGGTGGATTGTGTGTGGAAAGTAAGAAGACATGTTTTTTGTCTTTCAACATGACACAAGATATGGACCACATTCTTCCAGAATATGGTTCACTGTACTTCATTCTTGAAGGATGCAATATTCTTGAAAAAACTAAGCAATTCTATACGGTTTTGGCGAATAGTACCACAAGCATACATCCCACGTGATAGGAGGTGTCTGAACAATCCAATGCTTGTAAAGAAGTTATCCATCGTGACACAGTGCCCATGACCCTGCAATCCCTCAACTAGCCTAACTACAACATTTTGGAGAACAATGGCATCACGATGAAGTGGCCTAGGCTAAGATAACTCTCCCGCTCCGGGTGCAATCACATTCTCTTTTCCACAATAAATCTCAAAGTTCCATACAAACTTTGAGACGGAACAAGCTAAATACCACACCTTTAAATCCCATTTTTGAGGTTTTTTAGACATATACTGACAGATAGGAGAGTATGTGCCCTTGTACCTAATCATTATCTCATCCACTAGAATGTACTTTTCCAAACACCAAGCTGCTATACATCTCTCTCTAACGAAATTTACCAACTACTGTATTTGACCTATTTTGTCATAAGCGAGGATCACCTCTTCTAATTCTAGACAAATCTGTAAGATGAAGACATCGCCGGAGTTCCTGAAATCTAGCCCTAGTCATGATAGCTGAAATAATATGACAATGAAATAACCTCCCCTGCATCGTATAAGTACAATATTTGGGTTGAAATTTCAACCTCATGTACAAAGCTAAAGACATAAAAGCCTTGAGTTCCAAAAGTATCATGTCTATCCTCCGTGGACCCCCTCGTGTCTTCCTACAATCACTGATGACTTCGTTTGCATAGCAGTTGGTTTCCAAAATGATGGTGTTCAACATAATTGGGGTCCAAAAAATGCAAAGCAATGTCTCGAAACTAGGAAGAACCCTGAAAGTAGTGGAAGGACCTCTTTGACTAGTAAAAGCGATGGGCAATGGCTTGTAGGAAAAACTCGAACTACTCCATGTCTCATCTCTGAATTCCCATAGAAGTCTTGTTTCATTTTGGCCTAAACTCCCATTCAACTCTTCACTTTCACCTTTATTGTCAAGGATGGGACGAGTCTCGTTTCCAGTCTCCCCACTATTGTCTAAACCAAATTCATCATCCCCATCAGTGCCCTCAATTCCATAATCAACCCCATTGAACACATTTGTGGTAGGAAAATGGGACATACCTGCTGGGTGGGCTCCCTGGTGACTGCCCTACCCTCCCCCCCTTCCCAGCACACCGTCTCTTCCACTGCTTCCATGCCCCCCATATTGCAATTCCCACCACCTCCCAATATCCTCCCACCATCCCCGCCACCCTATCCCCTTCCAATACCCTCTCCCGACCCTCTATACCCCCTATGCCCTCTATACCCTCTATGTCTCTTCCAATACCATCATCCAAGCTGGCTGTCATTGGTGGCCTTGCTTGTTACGCTCCCAGCTGGACCACGTCCTCTAGCTGGTCGAGCTCAACGACCTCCCTGGCCACGCCCTCCCGCTCTCTGGCCTTGCCGAGCTCGCCTCCGCCGTCCTTTGCGGCGCGCTCCTCCTATGCACTACCCGCCTCCTCGCCTGCCGCATGCATAGATCCTCTACCACCATCTCCCCACGCACTTCTCACTGCTTGGTTCTCACTCCCCCTCTTCTTCGATCCAGAATCTCTATCTGCAGCCCGTTGCTTTTTTGCTCTCCCTCTACCATAATTTTGTGCATGCATGAGCAATTCAGGAGGCCACTATATGTTTTCTAATCCACCTCCAGTAACGTCGTCACGATCTGATTCATCTCTGTATGTGAATCCTTCACCACTACTTGAATATTGTCTATTTGATTGCTCTTGTGAAGTGAGATATTCAAGATTGAATTGTATGTCTATGTCAGGTAGTGGAATTGTTTCGACGCCAGGTCTTAAATCAGTGAATTCGTGCATGTTTGTAACCATCTCAGTTTTACATGGACTTGTAGGAAGTGGCGACGGTGGCAATGCAGGAGGCTCTTGGACCAACCTAGAGCTGCGGCGGACAAGAATTCCATAACACTCCATCTGTAGAGAGTAAGGTTCATGTCACAACACTTTGTTAGAAAAATCAAATTGAAATTGAATTTGATATCAAAAGGTCACACAAAAATATTCTACATGCTTGCCCCCTCTTGATAGATCTCCGTTTTGGCATCTTTCTAATCTTCCCAATGGGATCTCACAATATTAGTAAGTTCCTCGTCAAACTTTTCTTGATCTCGCCACCCTAGAACATGAGCGACATGTCTATAGAAATGATGTCTGTAGTTTTTTGCCACTGGCAATTTCGGCCAGTCCCTACTTTTCTTTCTAACCGGGAGGCTTTGTAAATGATATAAGTTAAATAGTTTGAGAAGCCTACCAATCTTATGCTCCCCCAAGTTTTTGCTCTCTGCCCATAGTTGCAAGCGTCTACAAGCTGCAGGACTACAAACTGCTCGACTACAAGTTGCAGGATTATAAGCGTCTACAAGCTGCTGAAGTGCAGGTGCCAAAACTCTCGAACTACAGGTGCCAAAGTCTGCACGTGCCGAAAACCGGCAGTAAATCCGACCTATACTACAGGTGCCGAAGTTCGATGGTTCCTCACTCCATGCGGTAGCTGCAAATGCAATTAAACAATTAAAATCGACCATTTTGACTTTGAACAAGGTACATTACATGACCAACATTTTTGAAGTGTGCTGAATTCATTTAGTGCATGGCTTGCAAGTATGGAGCTCAACAAAGATTGGAAATTTTAATGCTATGTAATGGACATGTGACGCTGCAGCCGGCGATCTGTAGGTGCCGAAGTTGGATTCGAACACCGCTAACTCCAGTACACTGCTGGTCCGCTGATCAACGCCGCTGGCTCGCTCGTCGATGCCGCTGGTCCGCTAGTCCTGTAGTCAGAATGGTGACTGCAGCCCCTCCTCGCCTCCCCGCCCAAGCACAAACACTCTACCGACGACGATCTCGCCTCCGTCGGTGATTCTCACTCCTCCTCCAAAAATTTAGAGTGCCACTGATCAGTCTAGGCTCCCCGCCCTCTTCTTTTTGATCCTCTATACATTCCTGATTCTCACCCTCAATAAACACCGCTTCCCCCTCAATCGACTCTGTCGACACTAGTTCCGGACAGCCCCCTCTACTCACTCCACATCCTGTGACTTCTATACTCTCTGATGGAATGACCTGTCTTTCCTTACAATGCAACTAATCTCTTTCTTAGTGATAGCCCCGCAAGTGCTCAAATTCTGCACAAATGGCATGGTATTGGTCACAAAAAAGGAATATTGAAGTTACAATTTCAAAGTTGAATTTGGATTTGAAGCAACAGTCATGTCAAAATGGCTCCTGCAGTTTATGGCATTGAGAGAAGAGCTAACATTCCATGCAATTAGGAAGTTAGGTAAACACCCCATTTGTGTAATGCAGGGTTAGGCATTAGTCCATTCCAACCCACTTGCCCAAGTCCGAGTTTCAATGGGTACCCAAAGCACTGTCCAATTTCTGACAGCCACTCTCATTGGTCTAAAGCTCCGCCTGTTCTGTCCTTTTTGGGTCTGGAATCTACAATATACTAATTGAAGAGCAAAAAAAAAAGAATTTGGACTTGAAATTTTTACCACTTGACTTCATCATATATAAACTCACCTCTGGTAAAAAATGAATATAAAACATTAATTTTTGCTTGATCAATTTCCCTGACCAAAATAGCCAAAACCCATTTCGGGTTTTAAGGATAGTTAAGGCTTAAATATTAATAAATTTTAAGAAACCATATCTAGAATTCAATAGGCATGAGATAACTTGTATTGAATTCCTTAGTTAAGATGGTAGTTGAATTCTAAATCTAATTTTGTCCATAGAACGAGTTTTTTTCCAAAAACAAGTATTATAAATCTAATTTGGGTTCTTGGATGTTAGGGATTTAAGGTACAAACATGTGAAGTATATTTTATGTATTATTGTGATAGATTATGATTTTTCTTTTGAAAAATACTAAGTTTTAAAATATAGTTATTTCTTTTTTGAAATGTTACCAAAAAAAAAAAAAAATCAATTTTTAAAATAAGAAGAAAAGATATTAACCATCCAATACTCTTAGTTTGATAATGATAATTCAACATCTTTCAATAGTACAAATGTTGCTAGACCAACTTTTGTATAACCAACACTTTATTAACCCCTAAGTGCCCAGGAAAGCCGAAATGGCTTTTTGCTGTTTCGGTCAATCTAGATAAAGGGGTTAAAATTGATATTTTTGCCTAAGACTTTTACTGGATGCTCCCTGTACTGCAAAGTGTATGTAGTAAAATTTGCAAAGCCAAATTCCATTTTTAAGACCTTCATCTAGAAATTTTAGGTTTCAAGTCCAAAACGGGCAGCTTAAAATTAGGCTTTTTTTAAAAAACAATTCTTGAAATATGTTTATGACCAAACCACCACTCAAATTCCAAAAAGACCCAAGTCAAAAAAAATTCCAATTTTACAAGGGCAGGCTGCAGCCTCTAAAAATTACAAAGACAAGCTTCAATATTTTCATTAATTTTTTAATTACTTCTTTCAAAATTCGTCGAAATTTGAGATTTTGGAATTTTTCAAAAATAATTTTGCTCAAAAATCAAAAACTTATAGAGGCACCTATCCACCGTTCAGATTTTCCTAAAACCAAATTTACGTGACGTCATGCATGTTTTACTATATCAACGTTTTCAGACCTGCTTCTAGAAAACAATTTTTATGAGAGCCAAAAAAAGGAATGAGTCTCTCAAATTTTTCATGGAGTTACTCAACTTCATTACCTACATGGAAAAAAATATGGGGAAAATGTTTGGGGTCACAATCTTCAACTCCCCCTTTGCACCATTTTGACTATGTCATTCAGCCAATGCCAAAAAAAGTTTTGCTGCAACTTTGAATATTATAATATATAAGATGGTAAACGTCCAACTGCTGAATATTTTATCAGTATTTCTAAAGAAGGTTTAGTACAAGATCTTCCGGCTAGATGTCTAAAAACAGCAAATTTGTTTGGTTCAAATTGTCGTTTCTACAAGGTGGTCAAAAATCACCTGTGATAGAGGTTTTGAGACCCAAAACATGCTTGGGCACTTAGGGGTTAAGATACTATTATATGAATATTTCTAATATAAATCAATTTACTTCTAATAGAGCAACTGAGAGTTAATAATTCACAAAAAAATGTGAATAAAAAAATTTGTGACACCATTAGTGAATCTAATTTTAAATTTGGACTGCTCCACAATCTAATAAAGTAGTTCAGAGTCCACAAGTGTTATTTATAAATTAAATTCTAAAATACTTCCAGGAAAAACTAAATCTTTTATTTTAGAAGCACCATAAAGCCTTCAGGAATAAAAAAAGATTAATCAATCGCACCAAACTTCGTTGTTTTTGAAGCCAAGTCAGTAAAAACACAAACTTAAAGAAACCAAGCTTATTTAGGCAATATTTTAGTACTATTAAATGAAGTGATACAAAATCTGATATTAATCTAGGACTGTAATTCATTTATATTGCTACTCCAACCAGAATGGCAGAATGTACTTGATCCACATCATGTCACCCATTTTTTCCTGCCTTCTTTTCTACTTTCATACCACATCCACCATCAACGATGTGGAGCAGTTTATTTCCAAAGCACGGCACTTCCATTGGAGTGGAGTGAACCGCTCCACATCATGGCCCTTCCTTTCTCCATTTTTCTTGTATAAATTTCTTCACCTCCGTCTCCTCAAGTCAATACCGCATTGCCAGAAGTTGAAAAGCCCAATTCAGAATGACATGGCATCACAAGTGTTCGGAGGTTACCTTCGACAGCCATGCCTCCATTGGACCACCAAGTCCCAGTTCTAAAGCTCCTCCGAAAAGTCTCTTAACTTATGTGCTGGCCCATGAACCCAGCTCATCGGAATGCGAGCCTTTTAAGAGCTTTAAGCCACAGAACTGGGAGTAGGACACATTCATATTACTAATAACCAGTTCCAGCTTTTAAATCAAAACATGATTCTCTGGAAGCATGCAGCTTGTGAACTAGCTAATCAAACTAGACAAGACACATCGACGACAACACATTATTCTTGTAAAGTTGTAAACACAGAACATGTCAGATAGAAGCTACCTGAAGAAAGCAAATTTACCTGCATTCGTGCAATCTATGTGGCAACAAAAATGTGGAATGGAGAACATCAGTTGTTCGGATTCGTCGATGGTTCAAGGATACCCTGCGATATCCGGTGATATCGAAACAGGCTCTTTTTTAGCTTCGCCGCAAAGCCTGGAGCTTTACACTTTCCTGGGCTCCTGATATGATGGTGGAAATCATTGTTGATAGACAATCGGATGAGAGACTGATGAGAGACGAACTCGTGCAGGGCAGCCATATTTGTGCTTGTTCTTAGACTGAGCCTTTATTTCGAAGTAGTTCTGCATGCATTGGTATGGTGCACGTGGGTCGACGTGTAGTTTTCAGGCTTGACGTTAGCTTTGATAACGTGGATTTTCTTCTCGGTGGAGAGTTCAGAGTGGGAAGGCGGTGAGAGGCGGACTTGTGTATACGTTTTTAGTTGAATAACTAGGAGGTGGTTTCCTTATTTTGGAGCGGGGATGCTGGGAATGGGCTTCGATCTTGGTCATAGTGAAGGAAGAGCGGCACTGGAGAGAGACCAATGAGAGGATGAATTGGCATCAGTAGTGCCTTGACAGCAGAGGAATTAGATGGTGCATGCGTGAAGATAGTTTTAGTGCTGTAGGCTTTCTGATGAGAATTTTTGAGACGACTGGTGTTGTGGAAACAGAGTGTTGATGATTCTGTGGGACTAGGGACTGTGAGTCTACGAGTAGAGAATGTGAAATTTTAAATTGTAGCTGTGAGAGCGACCGATAGAAATAGAGTGGAAGTATTCACAAGGAATGGGCCGGTTTGTGTTTAGTAATTGCAGCACCTCGGATGACTTGTTGGTGCAGCAGAGGTGTGGGTGGACGGGTGCCAAGGGACGATTGAGACGAGAGGATTGCAGATATGTAAAACATGACAAGCTCTTCTCCAAATGGAAGGTATAGTAAACATCCTTTCGTCACCTTGCAATAGTCTGGTGAATCAACTTTAAGCTGAATAATCTCGCTTCTCTCGTTGCCGTGTACAACGTACTCTTTTCAAGTACTTGCGATCATCTTCAATAATTTATCGAATATTTGTCATGCACGACGATCTGAGAGGGAAAATTCTTAGATCATTACCATGCCAACTTCAATACCTACCAAGTAATGATCTTGTTTCTGATTCACTGCAGTCTTGTACAGTTGCATTTTGGTGGTTGGATGTAGTTGAGGATTAGTACTGGTTTGGATCTTACAGTGTTGGCGCAGATCTAAAACTCATTTGTGTTGTTACTTTGATTTTTAATAGTACCATCTCAGTTGATGATCATTTGTTGGTGTATTGAAACTTTGGCAGTTTGGTTTTCTGAATTTGGTTTCTATGTTGTTGCGTACGTTATTGTTTCGGTTGAAAGTGCGTTGTCCAATCTATGAAGCTTGAGGTTTGGTAAGGAAGTCGAGAGGTTTGAACCTGATTGGAATTTGGTGCCGGTGATTGCCTGCGGAGAAAGGGATGGCGCCAGGAGTTTGAGATCAGTTTGTCATCTGATTGAACTTTGCATCTTCTAGCTCACCGATACTCTGATGGTGATGATATTAGTAGAGCATTGTTGAGGAGAATTGTGATGTTGGTTGTAATTGGGATTTGAGCGGGTTCATGAAAACGTATGTGTGGAGGGGTTCGGTTGATGTTTGTTATCCCGAGAGGAGTTGGATGAGCTGTATGCGAAAATTGTAATTTATGCTCGGGCCATTATTCATAACAGTTTGTTACAGTAGGATTGAAGCTACTGTAGGAAAAACCTTTCTTTTTGTACTTCATATTTCGAGTATGTAAACCACCGAAGTGAGAACTTTCGGCACAGTCGTTGGTCTTCAGACTTCACCCCCTCACGTTTATCACTACCTCCGCCTTTCAGGTTGCTTCGCTGAAACGCTATGCTCGAGTTATAAATAATTGTTACTGCAATAAGAGTAATCATTTTATAAAGTAGCTTTTCCGGTTTATGTTGTCGACATGTAAATCATCAAGGCGCCGACTTTGGTCTTTGAGTCCCCTGATCACGTTTAAATCGTTCCAAGTCCAGATTTCAGGCGTGTCACACTCTTCTTGGCTGGCCAATGATCTCAAATTAATTGATTTAAATTTTTTGATGCAGATTCTGATGGGTCCGTTAGATTCGACCGAACAGATTAATTCTGCAAGCCGAAAGGATGGCTCATGCAAGTATCATACACACAACCTGCCGGCCGCTCAGTTTGGGCCAGGTGTTTATGAGTTAGGAGTGACGGCTCCATCATGGTCACAGGTTCCAAACAGCAAGCGTAGTCGAACTTTGAAGACGGAGGATGTCATTCCTGTTTACATAGGCCAAGCTGCCAACATCCGGCAGCGTCTCCAGAAGTATGGGCAAGCGGGTGCACAGCTTGAACATGGTTCAAGGTATTGCAAACAAAGCATCATTCGCAGCCAAGTGTTAAATTTTCTCTTCTTCTCTCATGATGCTTTATGTTGATCACTACACCCAGAATTCCTGATAAGTGACGTCTGGGCCTTAAAAGTAATTTTTCACCTATTGTTGCAGACCTTCCACACCTCATCATGGAGATAATGACTCAGTTAAGGGCAGGAGTCCCCGGATGGTACAAAGTGGATTCAGGGGAGAACTACCAAACTCTATTGGAAGTGGGCCACGTCTGTTCTCAGAAGTTTTTGCTCTCGGCAGCTCCATTGCCTTTCGATGGGCTCATGTAAGAATTTCTGATATCATGCAGGAACTATTAAATGCATGAATACATGATGTCATACAAATTTCTTGCTTTTAATTTCTTTGCAAGTTTTCATTTCGAGTCTGTTGTACAGTAATGCACGGACCTAGTGGTTAAACTGGTTAAGGCCCGGATATCACCAATTTATATCTAAACACTAAGTCATGACCGTTTATTTGTACAGACGGACAGCAAGGTAGTTGCTGAGCAAGTGGAATCAGAGCTTCTGGCTGTCTTCGATTACGCTTGGAACAAGGGCACCAGTGGCACTCGTCGTTCTCGTGATATCCTTGCCAAGCTATTCATGGCTTGGCCTTCAAAGAATACTTCCTTCCGGAGTCTCATATTTTCAGGCAAGAGATCACCCTGGCTCTTCCTTGGCCGTACAAACGCGGTCGGCATCAAGGTGGCCTTGCGAAAGCCCCAAGACACCACCACTTCGACATTCTCCAGCAGAAACATAATGAGGTGCAACCTCTGTTTTTTAACGACAGTGCAACCCAAGCGCCGCTCAATAACGATGGCCTCTTTGGACGTCAGGTGCGGTGCGGCAACTGCTAGAGGTATGCCATGTAATGCTCCTCCCTTGAGAGGCCGAAAACGTTGCCTCCAACATTATGAAACTAAGCCACTGAGAGGATTGATCCCATCTTCAGCATCTCTTAATCCTTCCGCCTCAACCACCAAGAAATTTAACATGGGCAGTATAAAATTACAGTCCGCACCTGTAGAAACCACTTGTTTCTTACAGAGAGGATTCCTGGGACGTGAATTACTTTTCCAAACGAAGAACAAGACACAACGCAAGGAAGTTGATGCTAAGGAAGAAAAGCCTGTGGAGAGAAGGCGGCACAACAGCCTATCTTTCAACACTTGGGTGAAAGGGGAAACAGACCAGCGTGTTCATGACAGCTCAAACATGAAGGAATCGACAAAGGGCACCTCGTTTCAGGAGCCTCTCTTAAGGCAAGGTTCAGGAATGAGATCTAATAGTTCAAAGAGGAGGGTTCAACATTTGGGTTCCAAGTATGCTTCCGCTTGCGATAATGATAGCAAGACGAGGTAATCAGCGAAAGTTAGTGTGCACTTGTGATGGAGCCATCCTTGTTTATATTGTATGATAAAGCTTAGGTAATTACTATTTAGAGGTTGTAAACCACTAGCAGAGTCTTGTAAACAACACACGTTATCTTTGAGGTGAAACCCGAATAACACTTGTCCATGTGCTCATAGTATCCACTTTTCTTGTACTCTTTTGTGCTGTAACGAAATCAACATTTTCAAGTACAAGGTAGTCAGCTTGAGTTTCATTGATGTCCATGCTATTGTTGAATGCTGTTACTGGAGGATGTTGCAGTCTTCTTTTCGGTACCTTCTGTCTTTCTGTCTATTTGTTCATTTGGATTCTTCAGAGTTATTCCTGACTAGTTCGTCTAATCGAATGTCATGCATGAATAAGAACCAAATAGTCAGAGTGTTACTCTTCTAACTAATTCACTTGACATAGTTCGAAAAACTGAAGAAGTCGAACTCAATCCTTTTTTTATTGTCACTCAACGTGAATAAATCATCACCATCCACATGAATACGTTTCTACATCGTGTCAAACTTATCATAAGACGCACAATGACAGCTTCAAGTTGTTTCTTACTCGAGCAATTCACGATGAATACTGAGTAACGTGTATTATCCAGCGGTCAATTGACTCGCACTACTTCCTGAGCCGCAGATCGGTTCAAATGTATATTTGTCCAGCTCCCAGATTTCTCCGAAAGCTTCAAGTTCCTGTAGCCCCTCTGCAATGCTGCTGCAAATTTGCAAGTCACCACGACTCAATTAGACCATGAATTTAGTAACGCAAGCTTGCACATACAATCAAATTCCACTGGAACCAATAAGAAGCAAGTTAGTTAATTGTGCACATCGCATACATGTCAAAGGTTTTACATTAAAGAGTTTTTCACTCATGCTGACAGAATTCAATCTAACAGTTTGTCATGTCTGAGTGTTGCAGAATTAAACTCAATTGATCAAGATCATTACTTACCTTGTTACGTATCATGCAAATCAGGAGGGGTTTCTTCTGTTCCTAGTATCCACCTGGAGGTGGGCTGGGGACCGCTGGAGGGCTGTAAACAGGCGGGGACTTATACACTGGGGAAGGAGGGGAGTAAGTTACGGGGGGTGTCTCGATAACTACGGGAGGGGCCTCCACCACAGTTGCAGGAGGGGATGAAGTCGCATAAGGAGGAGACTCTGGAGTGTATGTGGGAGGAGAGTAAGTTGCAGGAGTGGATATGGGAGGAGACTCATAAGTTGGAGGAGAGTATGTCGGAGGAGAGTATGTGGGAGGTGAATATGTGGGAGGAGAGTATGTGGGAGGAGAGTATGTAGGAGGAGAGTATGTGGGAGGGGTAGGAGTGTAACTGTAATCCTTCTGTGAACCCAGCGTGAGCATTGCTCTGCCTGCTTCCGAAGGCAGCACACAACACAGCAGACCTCCGATAACCAGAAACATCATCGCCATGGCTTGAAATGGCTTCATGGTGGTATTGGCCAAATTGAGCTGGAAATGAAATCCGCAGCCTCTTGTGCTTGATCAATTGGAGATGAGGAGAGGAGTGAGTTTAGTGGAGTGTTGGAACTGTTTATATAGGAATCGATTCAACTGCACTGTTGGACTAATATCAGTGATAAGGTTTCATGTGAGTTAGGCTTCTATTGAGAAAGTTAGCGGGCTTGTTAACCTTGGACGCCAGAATTAGCGGCCACATGAATCGTGACTCCAGTTCAAAGGCTCCTCAAAGTCCAACATTATAATCTTTATCGACGTCCATCTGCATAGAAGATCATTGCCATGGTCGTTGCTAAAGATTCATGTAGAATTTAATGACCATAAAGCTATGGTAATTCATTTGTGTAATATCTGGCACTGCTTTGTGATTAGGCAAGTCATCCTCCTGCTTAAAATCTAGCGATTTTAGATTGTTAGATTTGGACGTGGTCTCACAATCGCGAAATTTTGGCAGTTCATTAAGCATGATGATCTCAATTACAGTGCTTAATCTTCTGCATAGACCGATTGAACGCCTCATTTTCTCATTTTTTATTTTTTTAGTGCTTCTAGTATCTAGAAACTACTTTACTGACTACCTCTGTTATTTGTTATGGTATTGATTCTTTTTGATGGAGAGTGATGAATCAGAGGATTGACGGGGAGATTGAATATTCCTGTAAATTTGTCTGGACATTGAGCCTCTATGTGTGAAACATTGCGTGTATAATTTGCAGTTGCAAGATCAACTGGTGCTAACTCGTTTGAGCTGTGTTATGATCTGGCCGTAAGAAGTTGAGCATGGCTTTTGTCCATGAAACAAATTAGTAACAGGTTCTTTGGTACCTAAGGTAGAAATACTAAAAACCGTGACACTCCATGAACCAAGATCTAGACTTAGAGGAAAGTAGTGATGCATATGGCTTTACACTGTTTTTTGTCAACCAATTTGTTTTTATTTTTCTTTCTAGTCTAGGTAGAAAGGTGGATCAAACCATGTATCGATTTTAAATTAGTCTATGTATCATTTCAAGGATTTAACAACTCAGGAAAAAATATTCCTTGAAGAAACTTTCATTCTTAATGAACAAATCTCCTTATTTTCTTGATTTCTACAGCCAACACTTTCTTGATGGGTCATTTTTTAATGATTGAAATATTTTGTTCCAAAAGCTAATGTGAGTCATCTCAGGGACAAGTGCACCGCCCAAATTTTCAATGTACTATAAACCCCATTGTGATGCAACTAAGTAGATAACGTAGTCATGCGATAAACACCGGAATCCGAGCAATCAAACGTCTGGGACAAGAAGAAACCAACATAACGACTTTCTGGCACCAATGAATTGGAGTTTTTACAGGCCCTGTGGCTAGCATGAAAGTCTTTCCTCTCTCATTGATATCTGCATTATACGATTTGAGTTGAATAACACCCTTCGCAGTAGCATCGGCCAGGAACTATTCGATATCATGATTCTATTTAACATGAATATGTTAACTTTTAAGTCACGTTTGCATTTAAGGAGGTGTAAAATAGGAATGAGGTTGATTGAAACTCCACAGTAACTGTATACATGTTAAAACTTTGCATATGTATTCCCTGTGCATTTGAAAGAGCATTCACTTAGTATTAATCATAGACCATTACATTGGGTTGTTGGGAGTTGATGTCTTAATACCAGTACGTTACTCCTATATGGTAGCTGGGTACCGCATTGCCCTTGCACAAATCTCGTGACCCGTAAGTTCCAGCTCCAATGTGGACAGAGAAGTTGAAAATATAACGCAATATTGATCTACGGTGCGGCATCTGTACCCATTCGAGGTTAGATTGTCTTGAACCTGCAATGATTTAACTTCCCAGAGATTTTGCAAATTGTATGCCAAGCTAAGTTAACAACTTGTGAACTCAACCAAGGGTTGGCATGACAGTCACCTCGTAGTTGTGTATTGGAAGAACTCGAAGTAGATTTTTGGTTGGTGATATGTAACAATTGAGCTGAATTCAGTGTACTAAGGACTGCTCGAATGCCTGTGTGTGGAGTGCCGTCATGGGAGTCAACAAGCTCATTTGAGGCGGGTATGAAGAGTTGGTAGAAGGACAGGAGACAGCTACAGGAAACATTGTACTCATTTGAAGCTGTCTGGACATCGTCTTTATAACTTCACCGTGTCTAGTCGTCACATTTTCGTACAAGCAAAATCCAAACCGCGTCGTTGCAGCGGCTTCTTGACTTCCCGATGATCTCAGGTACATGTTCTCAAATCGAGTGCATAATGAACTTATATCACATAACCAACAAAAGCTGTCATCACTGTCAGACAAGCCAGGTTCACCTTACTTGCTGCAAGCCTGCCACAACCAAAACGCGTTCAGTACATGCTCTCGATTCAGATCTTTGAGACACAGATGACAAATGCATCAGAAGTAATTTCCTGTTGTTTTCAATCCAATCAGTGAAACTGGCGTACCATGTGCCATTAATGGCTACTGTGGTGCTGCTAGGGTTAATAAATTGCGCACAGCTGATTGTCGTATAGGCAGGAGCCTTATGAAGAATATAACATATTCTCATATAATCTTATAATCATATAATCACATCTCTGGACCAATTACAGCCGCTTCAAAAGCAATATAAACAACTTAACACTGACAAAGTTGACGACACCAAGGAATCACAACTACCATGTTAAGAAAATTGCCAGAAAGGAAAGTCCACTACGAAAATCAATTTGTCAGAAATGCACAAAGCACAAGAATTTCACCACCTCGCCGTCTCATAACTTGTTCCCAAATGCGCTAGAATCCGTGGAATGGTGGAGAATGAGGTGTTGAGCATTTAAAGTTCATGTTGCAGTGTGGCAACCACCCAGCTGATGTTGCGATTTGTGTCTAGGCTTTGGAAAAATTGGGCAGGGTGTCAGTACAACTCACACAAACGTACCCACTGCCATCCAATAGCATTAATTATTAGTAGCTCACAACTATGATGTCGTATTCACCTTGAAGAGGCAAACTCAACCGCAATTTAGATGATGGACCATGTGGTTAGTGACTCAATAATAGCATCACCAATCACATTCCTATATAAGCCTTACTCTCCTCATGTTCTCATCGTCTTCAGTCACTGAGCCCACTGAGTTGAGAGCAGGGAGTTGGGCGATTCAGCTGGGCAGCCAGGAGTTGAGGATCTTGAAGCAGCTGTAGCACCATCCCTGTTCTGAACCTCCTTCAATTGCATTTGCATCATGAAGTCAGTTCAAGCCATCGCGATGGCGCAGCTTCTGGTTGCAGCTTTGGTTCTGCTGGGCTCTGTGCTGCCTTCGGAGGCAGGCAGAGCAATGCTCACTCTGGGTTCACAGAAGGATTATGGCACTCCTAGCTATACCCCTTCTACTCCCACATACACTCCTCCCACTTACACTCCAGAGTCTCCTCCTTATGTCACTCCACCCGTGTACACTCCCCCCACCCCTTCCTACTCCCCTGATGTCCCTGCTTACTCTCCTCCTGTATACACTCCTCCAGTATACTCACCTCCTGTCTACACGCCTCCTGTCTACACTCCTCCTGTCTATTCTCCTCCAGTTTACTCTCCTTCTCCAGTGTACCAGTCTCCACCCACATACTCACCATCTCCAGTTTATGAATCACCTCCAGTGACATACTCTCCTCCTACTCCAGTGTACCAGTCCCCGCCCACATACTCACCATCTCCAGTTTATGAGTCACCTCCCGTGACTTACTCCCCTCCTACCCCAGTGTATGAATCCCCTCCCGTTTACACGCCTCCAGTGGTGCCCAGCCCTCCTGCAGGAGGATACTAGATGGATTGGGGAAACCTCTTCACACCTTACAAAATAAGGTGAGTCCTGCTGGAATTAAGTTCTGATTTGCAACGCTTAGACAGGACGGAGTTTTGAATTGACTATGGCAAGCTCTGAATCATGCAGACTTGTGTGTTTGATACAAAATGTGATAGGAAGCTTGCATAATTTGCTTTGGTCATGGTCTAATTGAGTCATCGTTGATGTGCAGATTTGCACCAGCATTGCAGAGGGGCAACAGTACCTGGAAGCTGTCGGAGCAATGTGGGAGCTGGAGTTTTTGAATCGATCTGCAGCTTAGGCAGTAGTACTTCCCCCCTTCAGTAGCTGCTGGAGAATGTAGGTCCCGAGGCAAGATTTATTATCACCTGAAACAAGGAGTAGGATATTCATGAGAATTATTTGAGTGAGGTATTTGAAGCTGCCATTGTGTGTTCGAAGATAACCTTGACACACCGATGCTGCACATTCATCACATCGAAAGCACATTGATGCAGACTGGGATGATTGTTGCAAACTGGATGGCAATAAATAAACATTTTGAACTTCTACTATTGTATCATGTTTCTGAAACCTTCACATATCAGACACTTTCACAACCTTGCGATCTGTCGACTTTCAACACTAACAAACCACATAAAATCCTGGAACATGGTCAACCACATTTTGTGCAATTCACGAAAGTACGAAGATATCTCGATACGCATGACATGCCTGCAAAGAAAACCCTCTCAAATTGGCCACAATGTAGAGCAATAAACGACAAATCCTAACAAACAACCAAAACAAAAGAGCACTACACTACTACCCTCGAGGCCAAAAATCTCTCTAAATCCATCTCCACAACCACCGACAAACCTGAACCTAATCCAATTCCGCAACCACTCACACAAAAACCCCTCACCGAACCTCCACCAGCACATCACTCACACCAGCTCACATACTACAAAAAAACCAATCTCACAAACTGCAAATCAGCACCTAATCAAACCCATCTCCACGAAATCAACCAACCCAGAAACAGAGCCAATATCCAAAATCAACCTAACCTAATCAAAAACGCAAAACCTCTTCCAAACATCCACTCTCGTCCTAAACCAACATCACCCAAACACCAACTCACAGAAACCACACAGCAGTTCCAAATCCACACAGAAAAAAATAAAACCAACTGCCATATCCTATGTCAAAACTCTCAACGCATCACATCACCTAACCCATGAAACATGAAAACCTCCACCAAAATCCACAGCAAGAAAAACAATCCCAAGCATAACACAAACTCACCACAAAAGCCCGAGAATCATCATAGAATGACATGATACCACCATAGCTCATGAGAGAAAAGATTGGTGAAGTTGCAAGAGTATCAACTTGGTTTGCCTTTTAGCTTTTGCAGGATGATGAGCTGCCCAGGTCTCGGCCCATTTGAGTGGATAGCATCCGGGCTTCAGAATTCTATTCACAGCCAAGCTCAATCGCCAACTGCACTGCAACTCCCAGTCTCGCAGAGTTCGTCCAAACGAGGCTAGTTTGATTGCAGTTTAGTTCGCATCCTGATGAAGAGAGATGAGTAAGTCCAGCGGGCGGTTTTTACGGTTTGCGTTCGCGTTTGCAGGGTTGGTTTTGGTCACGGAGTTTGCGACAAGAGATTCGTAGATTAGGCGTTGTGGGTTGAAGGAGGAGGAGGATTTGGAGGGAAGAGGGATGGTGAGGTTGTAGTGGGGTTGAGGGGGAGGATTGTTGGGGAGAAGGGTTGTGGGAATGGCGGGCCTCACGAGCAGGTTGCCCCTGCATTGCTCGCCGCTGCCCACCTCGCGGAACTCCTTGCTCCTGCTGCGCTTTCGAGCTTTGCCTCCTCGCTTCGGCCGGTTGCCAGCTGCTGCTGGGTTTGTTGTGGGCGACAGGAGCAGCAATGGGAGCGGTGGGAGGCCCTCGCGCTGCTTCTCCAGCCGGCGCGTTGCCTTCCGAGCTTCGGGTGTGAATTGCATTGAATTGAGTTTCAGGGTTTAGTCGCTGGGTTTAGGATTTTTCAGATGTGAATTTCGGTGTGGATTGAAGCGGATTTTGTCTTCTGGTATTGATCCTGGAGCTTTGCAGCTGCGAGTGAATCTCTCCCTCCTGTGGAGCTCGGGAAGAATTTCGACTTCTCAAGTGAAGAGCGGCTTTACAACTGGTAATTTTGCATTTGCAGGTTCTGGTTTTGAGAATTAGGAGTCAATGCATTTTTCTAAAGAAACTGAAGAACTATCTACTCTACAAATGTGGATTCCGGTGCGCTAGATGGACAATAAGGGATTCACAGACTTTGCTGCGGTTGATTATGGCAGGTGGGAGGCACAGGGTTACTTCAAGCCTGATGTAGCAGCCGAAGGAGAGCCGTTTGTTATACCAATGCCGCCTCCCAACGTGACGGGGGCTCTGCACATGGGGCATGCCATGTTTGTGACGCTTGAGGTGTGTGTCGAATAGTTTGGTAATTATATATTTGACGTTGCACAGAATTCTTAATTGTGGTTTACATTTCGTGCTCTTATATGTTGCGTTCTACAGGATATCATGGCAAGGTTTTGGCGGATGAGGGGAAGACCCACGCTGTGGGTGCCCGGCACTGATCATGCTGGCATTGCTACACAGGTGCTTGATCTGTTCATCAATTCCTCTTTGATCTTGTTCATATCTTTGTAAAGTGAAAGGAATTCGTCTCCCATAACCAGTTAGTTCTCGAGAATTCAGTTTAAGGATTGTCCTTGCTTTCTGCGATCGTTGCGGTTTGTATTGGAACTGTTATGATTGTAATATATGGTGGACCACACTACTACATTGTTGATAGATATATTTCCAAGAGAGTAAAACACTGCGTTGCAACCATTTGTACAGCTTGTGGTGGAGAAGATGCTGACTGCTCAAGGAATCAAGAGAACCGAGCTTGGCCGTGAAGCATTTGTCGACAAGGTCTGGGAGTGGAAAGAGAAATATGGAGGAACTATAACCAACCAAATGCGGAGGTTAGGAGCATCATGTGATTGGAGTCGCGAGCACTTTACTCTTGACGATCAACTTAGTGGTGCGAACATCATCGTTAGGCACCTCATCCTCTTTTTATCTGTGCATTTGATTTTCCAGAACAATAACTACAACTCACCAGGAGCTTAGAAGTCTGTACATTTTGGGTTTGAAATGTCCTGGGTTGCCTACAGCATTGTCGGATTCACACTTGATAGTTATTTAAGGTGTTGAGGAAATCACTGCTTATTTTGTCAGTCTTTTGTGAAGCTAGCCTAGTGTTGGAGTCGATTACGAAGGCCATCAAGATATCTTGTAACCTTTAGTAATTTTCTACTTTTGATTTTTGTAACATCTAGTTGAATGCTGCCTTCACCCTATTTGATTTACAGTTAATTGTACGATGCAACATATGTTAGACTGTCATATTTTGGAATGCGTCTCTGCTCATTGGTATTCATGTGCTAATGTGTCTGAATTGCAGGCGCCGTGTTGGAGGCCTTTTGCCGTCTGCATGAGAAGGGTCTCATTTACCGCGGTAACATTTTCTGGCCTATCAGCAGTATTGGTGTAAAAACGACATATATGTATTTACATGAGAATGCAGACCTTGCTAACATACACCTCCTATTGTGACAAGCATGAGTTTGATGTTCTAAGAACAAGCATAGGTGTTAGAGGTCGACGAATTGTACTATGAATCATTTGCACCCTGAAACTCGTATGTTCTATTCACCTATTGACATATTTGATCAGTATTTTGGTGAGTCGCGATCGTGACTGACCCATCTGATATTTCGCATGTGATTATTGAGTTTTGGGTTAAACTTTTGTATGACCGTGCAGGTAGTTACATGGTAAACTGGTCGCCGCACCTGCAAACAGCTGTGTCAGACCTGGTAATCACAAATTATCCCATTTCATATTGAACTGCGTATTCCAAACTAGTCATCTGGTATTATATTTGTGGTATAATCCTTTTATAAGAATACTCTAGTGCTCGAATTTACCCGCAACATCGACATATCGATCTATATTGTCTGTAATATAATATTGTGGTGGTTTTAGGAAGTTGAGTATTCCGAAGAACCTGGCAAGCTTTATTACTTCAAGTATCCAGTAGCAGGTGGTTCAAGGTATTCTCAGCTCTCTTTTCAGCTGTCTTATCCTCTGACTTCTTGTTTTAATAACCGCACTCAGCAAGTATTACAACGGGACTTAGTGCAAATATATAGTACTAAAATAAATTTAAATAGAGAATTTACTTGGCAGGAAGTGATATGCTATTTGTGTTGGTGACAAATTCTGTAAGCAGTAACACGTTGTGTGATGATCTAACTTTTAATTTTTCTATTCTAATTTTCACTCTTAGGTTCTTGTATGATCAGCTGGTTAGTATGAATTCATGGCTCGTGTCACAAGGTGCAAGCATTAAACCTAACCAGCAGTGTCCGGTTTGAACAGCGAAGATTTTCTACCGGTGGCCACAACAAGACCCGAGACTTTGTTAGGAGATACTGCTGTTGCAGTGAATCCTGAGGTATACCGCCAATCTCTGCTCGCCTGGTTTTGCAATAAAAGCTCATTTTGTCACTAGAACATCTCAATTGCCGTTAAACAATCATTCGAAGACCCAAATAACGGCTTATCGCTAGAGATAATGTAAATGCAAAAAAAATAAACATTCCTTGAATTGTATTTGCGATTTGTGGTTGACATTGACCTGGAGGTTGGTCGGTGTCGCTTGTTACGTTCTAGAGAAACGCAACTGTGAGAAATTGGAGTCTTATTATTCTCTGCTACTGTGTCCATGTTTTGGCCTAGTATTCTGACATCTTTGTATGTCTTTCAGGACGAGCGCTACAAGAAGTACGTCGGGAAAATGGCAATTGTCCCGTTGAGCGGCGGGCGTGAGGTCCCAATCATAGCGGATGAGGTATTTTATCAAAGAACCAATGTTGTGTGTAGGTTGAGTTTTATGCTTATGCGTTACATTTCGCTGTATTATGTCTATTGACATTGATTATCACAACAAGAATTAGGTGTACTATAGTGGTGATGGTCTTTATCGGATGATTGGCATTTGATAAAACTAGACATCTACTTTATATTATTCGTATTGTCACGCCATTGACACTTCTCTGTTCATGATCAACAGTATGTGGATAAGGAGTTTGGAACAGGAGCCTTGAAGATAACTCCAGGTCATGATCCTAATGATTACGCAATTGGGAAAAAGCTGGGGCTTCCGTTTATCAACATCTTCAACAAGGATGCCACATTGAATGAAAATGCAGGAGCTTACTGGTACTGTTTCCTCATTTCGTTCAATTTCTGGAGCTAGTTCTACAAGTTTGTACTTTCACGAGTTAGGAAACTAGTGCTGGATTTTACATCATTTTGTCGTGTGGTCTTTCGTGGTGGATAAATTCCTTCCTTTATTCTGATCATATGCGTTAGTGAGACACTAAATCAGCACATTTGTTTGTGTGGGCGATCTTCTCAGTGGTATGGACAGATTCGCAGCAAGAACGAAGCTTTGGGAGGACTTGGAGAAATCTGGTCTTGCCATCAAAGCAGAACCTTACACACTGCGAGTTCCCCGATCTCAACGAGGTGGTGAGGTTGGTCATCATACAAACTCTCTTCATTTTAGAGTATGGAGTCAGTTGATCTATAGTCTATTCTCAGTGACGTCATGTGCAAGATGATGGATGCAATATGTTAGGGGCGGTACATATTTTGATCGCTCTTGATGATAATTGCAGGTGGTAGAACCTTTGGTTAGCAAGCAATGGTTCGTGATAATGCAGCCACTAGCAGATAAGGCACTGAAGGCCCTCGACGATGGGGAGCTTCGCATTATTCCTGATAGATTTGAGAAGGTACTTCTCCGGTCTCATTTATTTATCTGCTCAAGATAAACACCAGGGCATTAAAGTAGTATCTGATGAAATAATCCTTTGCTTGTTGGTTGTTTGGAAAGAATTGATTTGACTCTGAAAGAGTTGAACTTGTCTTAATGGCATTAAACATTTACTGATATTATTTGTTGGTGGCAGTAGATTTACAACTTCTGGCTCTCGAACATTAAGGACTGGTGTGTGAGTCGTCAACTCTGGTGGGGTCATCGTATTCCAGTTTGGTATGTAGAAGGCAGTGATGAGGCGGATTATATAGTAGCCCGCTGCGAAGAAGACGCTTACAAGACTGCGCGTGCCAAGCATGGGGAGGACGTGAAACTTATACAAGAATCTGATGTTCTTGATACTTGGTTCTCTAGGTATGAGCTCTTATTCCTTTAATTTGGCAGACTTCTTCATCTAAAGAACTAGGATGGATGTTGATCACTATTCTTGCAATTGATTAAATGAGTGAATAGAGTAGGTTGTGTAGGATTGGGTGCTGTAAGTTCCACCCTAAACATACGTCTATATTTTTTCGCTTTTTGCTGGAATTTTTTCTCCACTGTTGACAACCTCGTACTCAGAACATCTGGTAATTGTCCTGCTGCAGTGGGCTGTGGCCTTTCAGTACTCTGGGATGGCCTAACACTTCTGCTGATGACTATCAGCGATTTTATCCCACAGCTGTGCTGGAGACTGGGTAACATCTACTGCTTCCTAACTGCAAGCACTTGATTTGATTTTGAGTTTCGTTCAATAAGAGTACCACAATTCATTGAACAGGGCTATTGGATGGACAACTTTTCATGCACGCTATTTGTTCATGAACACAGGCATGATATCCTCTTCTTCTGGGTAGCAAGAATGATCATGATGGGCATTGAGTTTACTGGAAAAGTGCCCTTTTCAACAGTTTATTTGCATGGACTCGTTCGTGATGCCCAGGTTGGTAACTTAAGAGCACTTTTTTCCCAGTTTACTGTTGTCTAGTATATCCTTATCTTGACGACCTGTTTCTTGAATCCGTTCGAATATCTTTTGTTTTTCTTGTTAACTAAATTCAGTCGACTGACACAGAAAGATATGCTCTGCAGGGACGCAAAATGTCAAAATCATTGGGCAATGTAATTGATCCCTTGGACACGATCAAGGAGTATGGGACTGATGCTCTTCGGTTTACCCTGGCTACTGGCACTACCCCTGGTCAGGTACAGATTAATGCAATTAGTAGTGGTCCATGTAACATTCGTCATGTTTTAATGTTCATTGTGTCTTATTCTGGCTGCATTCAGTTACAGTATTATATTTGTAAGTTTGGATATTTTTTCATGCGTTTAACCAGTATCACCTAAATGCACGTGACCATGCTCATAATCTCGTGAGTTGTCTTAGTGTTACTTAGAGCGGCAAAAATAGTCATGGAAGAAATTTTTCAACTGAAAACTTCTGTTGTATTCTACCATTCAGGACGTAAACCTTTCAATGGAGAGGCTGACATCTAACAAAGGTTTCACCAACAAGCTATGGAATGCTGGAAAGTTTATTTTGCTGAATTTGCCACCGTCATCTGACACATCCGCATGGGATCACATCCGAAAGCACAAGGTAAAAGACATGAGACATCCGGTTTGATGGCAATTCTTTCAGGCAATCGTGTCTGAAGATGTTTCAGTTTATGAACCTTTACAATGTCATATTTCAAGCAGAGTACATCTCTGCATATTTTGAAATCTACTTCAGTCACACATGATATTTTTATCTTGTTCCTACATCATCTAAGTTAATCTAATTTACTTTGATAATGTTATTTTTTTTTTCTGCAGTTTGATACAGAAGCAGCAGTGGCTAGCCTCCCTCTATCTGAGCGCTGGGTGGTAAGTACATATCTTCGGTGGCCATCTTGGGAGTCTCTTCAGGGCATTTGATATTCAAGATGAATAAATTTGACTCGAATTCATTTGTTTAAGACCTTTCATGGTCATTAGGAAGATAATTGATGCAGTGACTGAATTCCTTAAACAGGTCTCAAAGCTGCATGAGCTAGTAGACTCTGTTACCACCGACTACGAGCGGTTTTTCTTTAATGAAGCGGGACGAGCTATCTATGACTTCTTTTGGAGTGATTTTGCTGACTGGTATGAAAGTTATTTGCTTCCGCCACCTTCTGGTGTTCGCAGAACCTTGGTACATCTTATCTTGATTTTCTTAGTGCTTATAGTTACATGTCCTCTGGGATTTTGTGAATATAAGGTCTTCTGGATTGGCAGGTAGGTTTGTAAATCTTCATGAAGGCCTCTATTAGTAGCATTGTATCGTCTTTACTAATCATTTCCTTGCTATTCACTACGTATTGATTTCTACGACATTTTTTCGTGTTCAGGTACATTGAAGCGAGCAAGACTAGACTATACAAGAACGAGGATGCAACTTCCCTTTCACGGGCGCAGGCAGTTCTGTCCTATGTGTTTGAAACTGTGTTGAGATTGCTTCATCCATTCATGCCATTTGTCACTGAAGAACTTTGGCAGGTCAGCATTTTTCTTTAGTTTTAAAGAAAAATCCTTCAGCGTCTTTCTGGAGCAATTAAGAAAAATGCATGTCGAATTGCAGCTTGCATTGTATGGTCACATCTGCTAGCCATTAAATTTCGAGAGATTATTTTGAGCGAAACCTGTTTGGATTCGTTAAGAACAAAACTTATTCAGTATCCAAGCCCTTGGGATTCACTCTAAGATCTTTTAATGTGCAGGGTATGCCGCATGAAGGTGTAGCTCTAATAGTTTCACCATGGCCACAATGTGGCTGTCCGAAGGACTCAAAGGCTTTACAAGATTTTGATAACTTGCAGGCTCTGGTACGATTTATAATGAGCATTTAAAACTGCCTTGAAACTACTGAAGTGGTTGTGTATGTGATAATCGTATCTGGAATTATAGGTTTTGTAGCACTTCGAACAATTTCAGACTATTTTAGCATCTGTTGAGGTAGCTTCTTTTGCATCATAGATGCTCTAATCTCATACATGGAGTCTGAGGGGAACAGGTGCGTAGTATAAGGAACGCTCGAGCCGAATACTCAGTGGAGCCAGCAAAGCGCATCTCTGCATATATTGTAGCTAGCCCTGTAAATCAAATTTTTATCGAGGTATGCCCTTGGACTACTTTCTTTCCTTAAATCCTGAAAGAGCCGAAATTTAATTGCACTGCCTAAACTTAGTCAGACTGGGGTTCGATCCTTGCCCTTTGAGTTCATCAAGAAGGGGAAGGACACCTATCTACAATTGTTTCTCTGACCGTGACGATCTTTTGAGGATGTTCTGTAGGAAGAGAAGGCTGTACTGGTGTCTCTGTCAAGACTCGACCCTGACAGCGTGAACATAGTTTCTTCTCCACCAGGTATTTCTTAAAAGAATTCTCAAGTAGATTATCTCCTTGAAAAGCTTGTTGGCTCGGTGTCAAGGAACTTCACGTGTGCCTTCTAGCGGTCAAAAGTACACTTCTGATGTTGTGAGCATGAGGAAATGTACGTACCTGCTGGAGTTAGTAAATCTCGAAGTTCTTTGAACAAATTGCTGATATGTTTTTTTCTCGGTCTGTTTCACTGATATGGGTTCTTTGTTTGCTAGTTCTTTTTGCAACATAACGATTCTTACGTAGGATAGGATGTAAGGGATCGAAGTCGCCACCTGGAAAAGCCTCAAGTATTGGTCTCTTCTATCACAACACAGTTTCTGTGTCCTAATCACTCTGCATTTGGGTTGCCTGCAGGAGAGGCAGATCAAGCCGTCCACTTAATCATTGCAGAAGGTCTAGAAGCTTACTTACCCCTCGCTGACATGGTAGACATCGGAAAAGAAGTCGAACGTCTGAAGAAACAAGCTGCAAAACTACAAACTGATTACGATTCAAGCATGAAGCGACTTTCTTCTAGCAAAGTAAGCACATAGAACCCTACTCTTTCACCCATCTGTGTACAATCCTCACCCTCACCCTCCACACATACCTGCTTTTCACGCTAAGTCCTGTACCTCATGCTCTCGATCACACAACATATATCACAATAAGTGCACAGCAGAGATGTAAACCCTCAAATCAGTCAATTCATCATTCTTTCACTCTCATTGCCATGCAACGTAGAGGTACCCAGATAAGTCGGTCTTCTGACATGGATCCTAACCAATAATAGTGTAAGTGCACCGGACTTTAAGGTCTATGTAAGGTCATAGATTCGGTGCAAACTTCATATCCAGCCACGATAAGTGTCTCTACCTGAGAACCTTAGAAACTGACAGAAACTCACTATTTTCTATACTTGCAAGTGCTCTCTTCACTTGGGTCCATATATCCTGTCAAGGTACTATCTGCTATGAGCTGCTAACTTACATCTGGACTTATGTGCAGTTTGTGGAGAAAGCACCGGCAGCAGTAGTGCAAGGTGTAAAGGATCAGGCGAAGGAGGCAGAAGAGAAGCTTCAGATCATAAACTCACGGCTGGAGCAATTAAACTCCATGGCTGTTAGCTCACCATGATGAGGAAAGTATCTTCTCATTCTTCATTTTAGACTCTGAATCCAAATATTACGCTTCCCAAGCATGGATTGCTGTACAACAATCTTGAGTTAATCAGATCGACGCATTTATTTAATGCGCCAATTTTGCTCCATTTTCTTCTTTTGTCGCTGCTTGCATTCATGATCGTCTGCTTCATGATATATTCTGTATCACGAGCTGTCGGAGTTTAGTTTTTTCACTTAGGAAATCTTGAAATTTAAGTGTTTTTCAAGTTCATGACTAGATGAACATAGAGGAAAAAATGGTAATTACAAGAAATAAAATCCCTTACAAGAAATACACAATTTTTAACAAAAAAGTCCTTCCAATTCTAAGCATAAGCCTTTGCAAATCAACACACAAGATTAGATGTTTTTCCTAGCAAAAAACCACCATACATAACACAATATGAAGCTTTTCAATCAATAACACAATATGAAGCTTTTGGTGCATTATTCAAACTAATGTCTCTATGTCTTCATCACATCCAAAAAACGATCAAGTATGTTGAGTCATTGTTAAATAAAGCATCAAGTATGTTGTTTATTTCTAAAAATTCTATAAAAAATGTTTTCTACACCCTTGCAATCTAGTTGTTGTAATCCTTTAATAAAACTATAGAATACTATAAATTATAGCCATGGAAATTTACTCGATTATTTTTTATAACTAATTGATTATAAATAATTTGTATAGCATTAACAAAAAGCTAAGAAGATGCTCAATTCTTGAAAATATTTTGTTTCTATATTACTTATGCATGAACATTTTATCACCTCAATATCATATGAGTATTTAATTAAACACGCCCCTAAAGAAAGATTAATAATACCATTAATTTTTCTCAATTGCACATGTTATATTATTTTGTAACTATATAGTTTTCAATACTGGCATTTTTAGTATCAAAAAACATGTAGCTTCTAAGCAATAAGAACAAATTTGTCTCTTCATTATAATATAGATGACTCAATTTGTTATGAATTCAACTTGTATTCTAATATTACAATATTTTTTTTGACATTGTTTTCGTATTTCATTGAGACAAATACAAAACATAGATAATTTTGTTTCATTCCATTATTTAAAAAATAAAATTTTAAAATCATCATTAATCAAGTATAGTAATTTTTATGTTTTTCAAAAATATTCATTATTTTTTTGTAGTCAAATAAATCTGCTGAAGCAATTTCTTTTATATTTGAAGGTGTTGATGTCCATCCAATCTTATAATAGTAGCAAATTTAAAACAACAATTCCTACTAATATTCTTGAAGATGAAGTCAAATGACTATGATATCCTATTAAAATATTACTTAATTTGAAACCATAAATAATGCCTTGTCAAAATTAAGACAATTTTTTTTTATACCATGTACAAAGAAATCTATTAAAATACTATTTATTAATGTTACTTTAAAAAATGATTTAAATGTACTCATCAGTTTTAACTTTTTATTACGAATAAACAATCACTATAAAATAATTTGTATAAAAGATTTCACCTTTATTTTTCAATGCATCAATTTTCTCATTTCTCTTTTCTAGCTCCATAAAGTAGTTTTAGTCACATGCAATTACATTTGTAATCACTTTGAGCTTTTCTTTTTGAAAAAGTTCCACAATGCATTATCAACATCCATTAAGTACACATCTTTTCACATACAAATGTCATGTTGATCCAATAAAAAGACAAAGTATTTTATTGTAGTGGAATTTGTACATAAATCCTAAAGACTTAAAAAGTCATATACAATGTCGGCAATTTATTTTTTTAAAAGATACAAAAATCATTTAAAGTTGTTTAGGATTTATAATATATTATAAAAATTAACACCTCTTCTTATATTACAAATTTTATCAAATTTGAATAAAAAAATCAAACATTATATAGCAGTGAAGAATTGTGCATTAATAATACAAAATTTTACATGAAATATAATATTGCTTAAATATGCATGTGTATCCAATATTTTCATTACTCCCATACGTAATCTCTAATTTTGATGCCATCGGCACCCATTATGGAATTTGTCGCATTTAAATTTGGAAAAATAAGTTTTTTTTTAATATAAATTGTATTGTTGATAAATTTCAATATAAATAAAATGAAGAAATTTATGTTTCTCAACCTTTTAAAGAATCTCATATATTATTCATAATTCAAAAGTTATTTTTGAAGTGCCATGGATTTTATTTATTTAATAAAAGTATTGTTTTTGATAATTATTTTTACATTTATATCTTTTGATCCTACATTACATATATCATCAAAAATATGAATAATATATTTAAAAATCATATTTTTAATTTTTTCAACTTTTAATGAAACCAATTCCATGATGCGTGCCAAAGAGAGCAAAGTTAGAAGATACATATGTGCTAATCATATGTGCTAGATACACATAAATACTTGAGCCGTACTATGTTTCAAGTAAATAATTTGTTTTAGAAATGCACAAATCTTGAATGCTATGTGTAATGTTCAATGTTTTAATTAAACTTATATATTTTGCAATGTAATAAAACATGTGAAGGTTCATTATAAAGTTATAAAACCTAAATGGCTCAAACCAATTGTTCATCATTTTTTATTTTTTTTCATCATTAAATCATGTATAACGTCATAAGCATTTAGATTTTAACTTATAAATCCTACTATATCAAACTATAGTAAAAATAAATATGTCATTTATAAATACAAAATTGATAAAGTTTTTAAAACTAAGAGGATTGAATTTTATCTAAAGATTGTAAACATTGTTTTATCATACAAGTAATTCAAAACATTACATATTTTATAATATTTTCCCATCTTCTCTTGTATTCTTATCTTTTCCTTCAAATAATTATATCTTGAACAAAAAATTGACTAAGTAGCGTACTTTTCTACTAAAGTGTAAAATTGCCATAACATCATTTTGTGAGTCTTGTCATCTATGGGCATCAAAATAATCCCAAAACATGAGGTCAAAATGAAACCCAAAGCTGAGGACGCCAATATCCTACGCATGCCCTGACTCTGAGATGCCAAACGGATCATGATGATAGACACATATCCTTCGAAGAACATTACTTCTGATAAAGTCCTCAGAGCATCCTCAATGGACCTGTAAGCCTGAAACCTTTCATCCACTTCATCCTGGTTACAAGCTTACAGGCCCGAAATTTTCCCAGTGGTCACCTCTAAATGAATTGTTCATCCACGTTGATACCTATAAAGCCCAAAAGGCCTGTAATTTTCAGACCTCCGGAAGGGTCTGTAAATGGTCGAGAATAGCAACTTTGGAGTACCCCTTCTTTATTCTTTCCAATCTTTTTTGTTGCGGAGTTGGTAGTTGGAAGAGGAGCGCCTGCAACATCCGGAGGGGCTCAACGACCAGATCATCGACTTCTTCTTTGAGCATCTCACCACAAAGCTTGTGGTGAATCCGAGTGATGGCGATCAATGCTCGCGGCGGCAGTTGCTGCTCGTTGTTGTAGGCGCAGGCGTTGTTGTCGGATTTTAAGAAGCGAGCGAGCCAGATCGGACTGACTTTTAAGCAGATGTCGCAAAAGATGGCTAATGAACTTTCAAAGTGTAAGTGATTCTTTTGCTCAGCTCTAAACTCTAAACCCTTATTTATGTTGCAGTTTTAGGTTCATTGACAAAGCTTCTTTTTAGATTTATGATATTGGTTCCAGAAGGAGAAGCTGACACATGAGAAGCCATTGCGAGCTGCAGGAGTCGCGAATGCCGGGCTTCAGACTCCACAATCTATCGTTGGTAAGTGAAATTTCTAGCTAAGGGGTTGTTGTTTTGGGGGCAGGAATCTAGTAACCTAGAACATGAGCACTCAGTTCGAAGTTTTTGAACTGAATTCCACATCGTCGTCCAAGTAGAAGGACATCATGTCGCGTATTGACTTTCATGGTCTAAAACACGACTCGATGTATCCCATTTTTGAGCATAGCTCTGATCTTCCATTTGGATGAGACTCGATTCCAGCAATCTAGGGAACTTACAGCATTGAAATAGCGACTTTTATTGGATAGTTTATGTCTCTACTTCTTAGAATGTGAACTTTCAATAAATAAGAGTTTGAATGGTTCAATTAGCTACGGATCAGATGCGCAATATTATAAAAGAAAATTTAAGCAATTTTATTTTTTTGTATTAGATGTGCAAGTGTATAAGATACGTCGTTGAAGCTATATTCTTGTTTGATTGCGGTGATTCTCAGACTTTAAGAGGTGTAGAATAAGTGGGAGCTCTCAAAGAGCCAGTGAAATACAATAAATGATATGAAAATGACAATGATGTGATATAAGTTAGATTGACATCAAAATGATATAAATTGCCATTTCATTGTTGCTTTGACTTAATTCTAGCTTACATCATTTTCATATCATTCTAACTAGAATTATTTTGATGCTGCTTTAATGTTATTTTGACCTTGTTTTGTTGGCAATTTAACATCACTTTACCTTCAAATATCTTCATGTTACTTTTTAATAATTTTGGCATGTCTTAATTAAATTGACAAGTTACCCTTCAATCCCATATTCTACCACTACAACGCATTTGCCACCTAAAGCACAATTTTTTTATTTCAAAAATAGATACCAAAAATAACCTCACATTTCTTTTTTTTTTAAATTAGAATAATTTATTTTATTTTAAAAAAAATTCTTCATAGTTTTCTAATTTTTATGTTTTCTATTTCCAAAAACCATTTTTGGGCGAACTTGCTATGGTGCTTTAATATCAATGTCAAAGTGACTATCTCTAAGTTTCCTAATATAATGTCACTTTTGAAAAAAGAATAAAATGAACAAAATGGTAATTTCCTCTCTAATGCCAAAGTATTTTAACTTGTAATGGCATCATATGTCATCTTCTGATACTTTGTTTTTTCTTCATCTAAAGTTTGATTTTAATCAAATTGGTCAAATTATATTTTAATTAAATTTGTTGGATTAGATTCCAAATCAATTTTATTTATGTGGCAAGAATTTGCTTCTTAATTTAAGATTTTATTGTGATTGAATAGGTATTTGGGTGAATGGAAGTTTACAATTGGATCTTTGTTTTTTTTTTGTAAGTTTTAAGCCATTTTTAGATTTCTGGATGTTTTCTCTTGAATTTTTTTGTACCAATGTATTCATGAGGTGATGATAAAGAACATTGTAATTACAAGTTGTTTTACTTGAAAATGATAAGTAATAGCATTTTAATCTTAAAGTGTCAAGATCCAAATTTAATGCTTCAAAAATAATTTTCAATATTAAAAAATTCATGTTTTCCAATCAACTGCACTCAATAAATCCTCATTCAATCCACATCATATATAAACACATCAAATGCAAAAGTGTACAACTTCAATGTACAACTTCAATGCCTTATTTCTACTTACATCGATGACACTTTAAACATATAATAATTTTTTTAAATAACAATTCAACTACTAAAAATCCGAGGCCTTTAAAAGGTTAGTTTATATCACAAGATAAATTCATAAATATTAAAAAAAATTAATGCAAAGGTATTAAAACAACTAATATATATACTGCTACAAATACCTCAAAGTGCAACCTAATTTTACTACAGACTAAATTATAATCAGTTAAGCCATATCTTTCAAAAAGAATAAAATAATTTCTGAACAAAAAAGTTCTCACCCAAACTTTGTCCACAGAAAAAATAATACATCCAAAAATCTAGACGAAAAACCAAACCCCCGACGACGAACGAACGAACGGGGGACGAAACGGGCGCATAACCGCCCGGTTTCGTCACCGGAGACGGTTTGGCGACGGTTGCGACAGACGCCCCCCCCGGGCCAATGAAAACGGCCCCCTGGTACCGACCCATCCAGGGCAGTCGGTTACACGGCCACGGGGACAGGATCGGGAGGGTGTGACCGTCCCTACCGACTGCCCCCGTTCTTGGCGCACCAGAGCCCCGTTTGATAGTCCCCTCGCCCATCCTCCTGCTTCCGCGCTTCAATCGATCAATCCATCGCTCTCCCAGCGCCTCTTCCCTCCCCGCACGCGTCCCCAATTCGCCTCCCCAGCCCCCCGATCCCGCACCCCGGCGCACCGGACAGCCCCAGCTCCTGCAACCATGGTAAGTCGGGTTCTGATCATGGCTTTAGCACTTGGGTTTTGATCATGGCTGGGTTTGAATCATGGGTTTCGTTTGCTGCTACTGATTTCGTGTTGGTGATGAAATCGGGTTTGTGAATTTTGCTTTTTTTCTGTTGGGTTGGTGGTAATTCGGTATTTTTTTGTGGTTAAGTGGTGGTTTAGTTTTTGTGGGTGTTGGTGGAAGTCGGGGTTTGAGAGGAGCCATTTGGTTTGTGGATTGAAGGATTGTTAATTAGGAGTTTAAGAGTTGTGGGTTGTTTTGTTTGCTTGGGTTTGCGTCTTGGATTTTTAGTTTAACGATTAGGGTTTGGATCGTGGTTTTGGGGACGGTTTGATGGTGGTGGGTGATGTGGTTTTCGTTTGTGATGGTTTTGTGATGTTGTGTTGGGTTCAGGGATGTTGGTGTGATGTTGGTTTGATGGTTTTTACGAAAATTTGCTTTAGTCAGGGCAGGCGCTTGAGCCAGCGCCGGATGAGCGCTGGCCTGGTGGGGTGCTGTATGATAGGTTTATGACAGCGGTAGGCATCGGTGATGACGCCGATGGTGACATTGGTGAGGATCACGGGGTTGAGGTGCAACATGGGCCTTTGAGCAGTTTTACTGCTCGATCTTCGGTTTACAGTAGTGACTACCATGCGGATGCGCCTGGTGTCGAGGGCGATATCAGCGGTGAGTATAGTGCGTTGCACGCGGGCCAGGGTCCTCTGCCTTACAGGGTAGCTAGCCCGCGGGGGTCTGTCCAGCGGGATTTGCTTCCTAGTGGAGGCTTCGATGTGCCGGAGGGGTTGCCTCCTCGCTCGAGTAGCCCTCGGAGGTCCGTCCTTCGGAATGGGCCTCCCAGTGTTGGAGGCAGTGTTCCAGAAGTAGTGGGGCTGCCTGCGTATCGGAGTAGTGTCAGCCCTCGGCCTTCTACTGGTGACATCGGGCTTTTGCCCGATGGGGTGCCTCGGTACCGTCTGAGTACTGGCCGGACCTCCGATAGTGGCAATTCTGTGCAAGTGGAAGGTTTGCCTGCGCATCGTGTTAGTTTTGCTCCTGGTAGCAGTGGCGTTTCGAACGAGGGGTTGCCTCCAAGTGGGCAGAGTAATTTTGCTCCTCGGATCTCCAATAGTCGCAAGGTCATCGATGGTGATCGCCTGCCTGCATTTCGGATAAGTAGTCCAGAGGAGGGGTTGCCTGCGTTTCGTCGGAGTAGTTCTGTTGTCCGGACGCCTGATGGTGACACTATTATCCAACGTGAGCGCCAGCCTTCATTTCGTGTAAGTGTTTCTGGTAATAGTAATTCCAATGTAGGCGTTGGGTACCCCGAAGAGGAGCAGCATGCAGATCGTTGGAGTAGTTTTACACCTCAGGCTTCGAACGGTGGCACGGGACCCTCCGAAGGGGGGCTGCCTGCGTCTCCCCAGAGTAATTCCAGCGACCGGATCTCAACAGTGCGGCTGGCTGCTGCGCATCAGAACAATTCTGATGACCAGCCTGTCACAAGAAATGAACGTCCATTTGAGATGAAGGATATCCCTGCCGTGAAAAATGAACCTGTGGTTGGCGCTCCACCCCGATTTAAGCTGCCTGCTGAGGAAGTTTGCCAGCCGATTCCCTGCATTTGTGCAGATTGCCTCGCACACGAGTGCTGTGTCCAAGTTGTGTGTATTTGTGATCATCATGATGGACATCCTCATCCGATCGGAGTAGACCCTGCATATTGTACGGAACAGGCTCCGTCTAGTCGAAGGTACGACCATGAGTCATATAGATATATGCAGGAAAATCGTCTGGATAATCGTTGTGCTAAGGACCCATTGCTTGTAAGATCCTGTGGGACGAGTTCTTCAAGGTTTAATGACACTGGGACTACATCTTCAGGTAGAGATAGAAGAAAGTTAAGGCCAATCACTCGTATTGAGGTTAGTTTTCCTTCTAAGTTTTCTTCGCCTTCATTACAATGACAGCCACACAGTGGTGCTGCTCTACTGCGTGAGTATTGCCTGCCCTCGATTGGTATTCATGACCACAGCTTATTGAGGAATATTCTTATCGCCTTTTGGAACTGATCTGGAGTGCCTGACTCCATCGCTTGTTGATCGTTTTCATCAGCAACCACTTCAGAAAATGAGCTATGTCAGGCATAATCAGTAGAGAGAGGGTTTGTGGTTCTGCTTACTTCACATTGGGTTATTTGTCTCGTTTTTCATCTGGGAAGCTGGTTGTATTTGCGCTGCGTATTCCTTCTGTCGTTTTACTTTGAATTTGGTCTGCGCTGTCGCGTCGCAAAGTCCTATGATGCTGTTTGTTTTGCTCGAAATGACAATGCTGGGTGTGTTTCTAGGCAGTTTGTTGAATTTTAATATGCCCGAATTGTGATGACGTTGGGTGGGGCCTTTTTTCTCCCTTTTCAAATCAAATGCATATCATCTCTGAAATCTGCAGCTATGGCTGAAGAGCGCAACTTTGCTCTCTGTAATTGCAGGCAGGGACTAGTACGGTAAGGAAATGATGCCTGCGCCTTCGGAAACTCGTTTGATCACATGTCTGACGAGCGATAAGAATTTACTCTGTTGATGAGATTTTACCTGTGCAATGCAGAGTTTCCGCAAAGGCATGGGAACCGCGAGGCGGGATAAGAACAAGGGCCGATCTCAGGGTCTTACAGAAGAGCAGAAACAAGAAATTCGTGAAGCCTTTGACCTGTTTGATACAGATGGCTCTGGTATGTTTGATTAAGTCACTTTAACAGATGGTTCAACAATCTCAATCTTATTTTTGCTTGTGAAGTGAGCTTTTTAGCTTTATGTTTATCGGTGAGTTTTTGTGTGATGATATGCAGGAACTATTGATGCAAAGGAACTGAAAGTGGCTATGAGGTAATCATGTTTATGCTTGAATATTTAATTCACATGGTGATCATGGTATCTTTACTCTGCCTTGGAAAATATGGAAATTGTTCTGCAGCTGATTAGTTTGTTGAATGAAGTGTTTATGGAGGTGTGTGTTTGACCACGCGAGAGCTAACCATCCATTTTATGTGGCAGGGCTCTTGGATTTGAACCCAAAAAAGAGGTTAGTTCTCCTCTTCCTTGTTTCCACTTCTATGCTTTCTAGTTTCGGAAATGTTTTGCTGCTTGAAGTCTTGCAAAGATAATTAGTTTGCTCTTTACTGCACGAACCTGTCTACTGAACTTGATTCTTCCTCATTGCTGGTCATGAGTGACATCATGGAATGTAGATAGGGAGTACGGAGAACCAATTGCAAATGAGTCTTCCAGGCATTTCGCTCATCAGATTTTGGATACAACTCAATCCTTGCACAATATTGTATATTGCAGGAAATTAAGAAGATGATTGCTGACATCGACAAAGATGGAAGTGGTACCATCGATTTCGAGGAGTTCTTGCAAATGATGACAGCAAAGATGGGGGAACGTGATTCCAAGGAGGAAATCATGAAGGCTTTCCGTCTTTTTGACGATGATGAAACTGTGAGTTAAATCATATCTTGAATCCTCTCTGGGATTGTTGTTGAATACGAGCGACTCGAGTAAGATTGCTGTGAAAGATGCTACTGAGATGCAAAGTCATCAAAATGTCAGCTTTATACGCAAGTGTTTGCATTGAAAATACATTGAAAAAGGGTTAATTATTTATAGTTTTGGTGGGCAAGTAGTTACAGAACCAATTTATCACCATGATAGTGGCAGATGATGTTGAGTTATTTGTAGTTGCACTTGTTGATGCGACGTGTTTGACCACAGGGTAAGATCTCATTCAAAAACCTAAAGCGGGTTGCAAAGGAGCTGGGCGAGAATATGACAGACGAAGAGTTGCAGGAGATGATCGATGAAGCTGATCGTGATGGTATGCTTTGCTAACTTGATTCCTTTTCCACAAGCTCGATGAACTTGATCAGTTTGCATGCTTGAATTCAAGTCCATAAGTTTAGCTCATTAGTATACTAAAAACGCTTCGTTTATGATGATTATCGTCCACATTGAATTGCTCCATAATTTTGAAGGTCGTGTGTCCTTGCTTGCTCTTTGTGAACAGGCGATGGTGAGATCAACGAGGAGGAATTTTATAGAATCATGAAGAAAACAAGCCTCTTTTAACTTTTAAAAGGGGTGGAACATCTCCATGCGAGACTGCAGTTTTCTCACGAGAGAGAACTTGAATGGTGGTTCTTGCTCTAGATGGAGCATGAGGGTAACTTACAGAGTGCACAATGCTGCTACTGAGCACTTGCTGATAGTTCAAAGTGTGGATTCAGCAATTTGGGAGGGTGATGTGGATATGTGTACAGGTATTCTCACGGTAGGTAACTTTAGTGCATGCAACGGAAGATTGCCCGCTTATCATCTGCACAAATACATAGTACTGGGCGCTGGATAGCCATCCAAAAGCACAATTTTGGTTTAAGGGATCGACACCGTAGTTTTATCCAAGCCTGAAACAGAGATTTTCCTGGAACAGAAAGTCTTGTCGCATCCCGGCGATGTTTGTGGCTCTCCAGAGCTGTAGATTACAGTTAGGTTCACAGTTACAGTTTAGGGCTCGAACCTCTTTTAGTTCATAAACTAGAACTAAAAACCTGAAATGGAAACTTCAAAAATGTTTTTAAAAACACCGCGCTCTATTTTGATTTCCTCGAATCTCATCATGTATGTATCTGTCCTCCCCCTCTGCTAACAGTACATGTCTCCACTCCACACTCTTCCTTAACCCGTACACGTCAGAACATGCCTTTGTAGCAGATACAGAGTGTTTTTACTGTATTTGAGAGCATATGCTATCTAAAATCATGTGATGTCCAACGAAAAAATAGAACTCAGCACTAAAGCTTTTCCATTGACATGTTGCTCTCCAAAAATTTGATCATCCAGGTGTGAAACATGATCAAATGCATTTAAAAAGGGGTACAATTTATAGATACTAAACACTTTGGGTGCATTTCTTGACTAGCCAACCACCCAACTGTCTGAGATGCAAAAAAAAGTTGCCACATGTGTAGACATTTCTTACAACATCACTATGGTTAGAATTGTTTATTGGGACAACAAAGGCTCATATCCCAAGCACACATATCCAGATCGTTGAACCACACCAGATGCTTACGGGTTAAGAACCTATCCACTTCACAAAACACTCTACCTACCACAAGAACACACAACACTATGTCCCACTAAAACCTGACAACTCATTCCAAAAATCAGAAAAACAGGTAAACAAATACCAAAATACGTAAACTTGCAACACAAACCTCACAGCACGACCCCAGCCTCGCTCCTCACTGTTCCCTCTCAA
Organism: Ceratodon purpureus; assembly: GCA_014871385.1. Lineage (NCBI taxonomy): Eukaryota > Viridiplantae > Streptophyta > Bryopsida > Pseudoditrichales > Ditrichaceae > Ceratodon > Ceratodon purpureus. Next base: position 19,247,302 of record CM026424.1, on the reverse strand, counting down.
CCAACTTACCATCCCCAACCATGAAACGCCAGACATACGATCCCACATTCAGCTCACGGTACACATATCCCATAAGCATTGCACAGCAAACCTTGCTCCTCGAGTATAGAAGCCCCCGCTCATTCCACGCATCTCACGCAGCCGGGTGCTCAGCACAGAGCGAACTATTCTTTCGCCTTTTACTAAAGAATACCGTGCGCTGGGTACACTCACCGGCATACCCCATTTTTTGGAATGCCCCTCACGGGGCCCAACCAACACCAAACCCTAAACTCGCAATACCGCAAACTTCACAAAACTCTCCTCACACCCAAAGCAACAGCCGTCATCGACTTCAATGGATTCTCATTCTCGACGGCGTTCTTCGCCAAGGAATGTGACCCGAGAGTCTCGAACCAAACCCCCGAAATCTTCGCTTCCTGTACATTCGACTGGAATGAATCTAGTACGGCCGTAGATATTATTGCCTCGGGAGATGGAACTGCGCAGTGAAGATGGCATTCAATGCGTGACTCGAAGCTCGCGAAGGGAGGCGATGGTTGCGTGAGGAAATGCGTGCTTGCAAGAGGGAGCGTGTTGTTGCGCTTCGGCGGCCCGTGCTGCTAGCTTAGGACGGAGCTGAAGCGGCGCGGCGGGAGCTTTGGAGGTTTTCTTCGTTTTTCAGCTTTGTCGCAATTGTTGTTTGGCAGCTATGAGAGACAAGTACGCGCTGACGCGCCGCTCGGCGTCGCGGTTGCTTCCGCTCGTTGCTCCGCCCGTCGCCGCCGCGGCCAAGGAAGGCGTCGTCCCGGCCAGCTTCCTGGAGCAGGATCGCGCGTACTTTCAAGCGTATTCGCATGTCGGCATTCACGAAGAGATGATCAAGGTGAGTGGTTTTCGGCGTTCGATGAGAGTTTGTGAGATTGTGTGATTTTGTTCTGGAATGTCGGGTTGTGTGTGAGCTGATGAAGGTTAACGGAATTCTGGATGCAGGATCGGGCGCGCACTGATGCGTATCGAGATGCAATCATGTTTCACGCCGACTTTATACGGGATAAGGTCTGTTTGTTGCGGACTTGTTTTGTTCTGAGGTTTTTATCAATTTGTTGTTCTGTTGGTGGCTGAGAGTGAGAGAGATTCATTTTTATGCGTTCTGATATGTGTTCGGTGTTTGGTGAGCAGGTTGTTATGGATGTAGGATGCGGGACGGGGATACTGTCTATTTTCTGTGCTTTTGCTGGTGCTCGAAAGGCAAGTTCTCTCGAATGTCTTTTCACTTGCTTTTATCCTTTTGATTGCTTGCGGTGGAAAATTTAAGCAGTTTGGTGGAAATGTGATGGGGATGCGTGCATTTTGCTTGTGAGATTGTTTTTGTTATTTGTGCTCGGGGTTTTAGCTTTCTAGCTCGCTCTCTTTCACCCAGGGTTTTATGTTCTGTTTTCGGGTTATGTTTCTACTGGAGTTCTTGCGGGAGTAGGTCTACAGTCTTCAATTCGCATTGGATTTCCTCTCCCGCTTCTGCAATCTTCTTAAAGGACGCGTACGATACGGGTTTGGGGAAGAATATCCCTGGTATCCAATTCTGAATAATTTACCTGCAATCCTTCACGTTGCTGGAACACCTTCCAGGTTTTTTCAACGTACATGGAGGATAGTCTGTTGATCTTTGTATATTAAGCGCAGAGATCGTCACATTACTCTCCTTAGCGTTGTAGAAACTTGGACTAAATCGAAGAGTGGCTCTGTACTAATGTCCTCTTTTTGGTTGGAACATCATCTTGCGAAGTCAGGGGCTCCAGTCCCATGTCCGCCGCCTCCTTGTCCTCTCTCTTGACTTACATGCAGGGCATGTGCTCACTCTCCTTCTGTAGGGCAGTTTTCCCGTCTTTCTCCTTCATATCCTGGTCTGAGGGTTTGACTGAATGGATGAGTACAGTTTCTACACTCTGCAGAAGGAATTGCTTAGCCTGTAGTTCTATTTGGGACATTTCCAGCTTTTTCTTTGCTCTCAACTAGCTGTTCTTCCTTCTTGATAGTTGTTCAACATAGTGTCCTACTTTGTGCTTTCATCTACTTTGTGCTTTGTGTCTATCTCTCTCCTGATCACGTGCGTCTGAAGCCTTCACTATTTCAAGAGGGCCTTCGTGTGCTGCACTTCTGATTTCAGTAATTCTAGTCCGACTTCTCGGGTGGCAAGCTTTTTCTCCTACTTTGCATTAGTTTTGGATGACAAACTCCTCATTGTTCTCAGTCTTTGTGTTCGATTAGCTTAGAACACAACTAAAATGATACAGAAGTCAATGGCGTCAGCAGCAGCTGCGTCTATATTACAATCATATGTGAGGAGAAATATACACATGAGTGCTCACAGAGCACCAAAAAGGATGCGAAAAGGGACCGGAGTTGTTCTTTCTTTCTTTCTTTCTTTTTGCATGAGTGCTCATCTCATCAGGCAGAACCTGTAACTCAGTTTGTGCTTTTCTGCTTCCGAGCGTAATGAGTAATTGCTCTGTCTTCAAAGGGCTTCACTAGGGGCTCAGCTAGATAATCTACGAGCCTCGTAGTAGCTCGAGTTTTAATTTCAGCCCTCTTTACCTTCGCCAAAGGCTCGTAATTATCAACTTTTTTTAGATTTTCATATTTATTATTAGTGAGCATTACTCTAATAGTAACGAGGTGGTTTGTGAGCTTTAACACCATTTTCATTTCCAGCTGCATGCTCATTATCTGGCAGGTCAGCTGCAGCTTAAGTTCGGAAGTTCTGCTTTCATGGATGTGATGTCTAGAACAGAACAGACATATGTGCCGAAATGGTCGTTGTTTTTTTAGATGTAAACGTGTTGAATTCTGATATTTTACTTACGAAAATCATATATCGGTAGTATACCGCGTGTTTGCGGTTCTTGCTGTTGTTTTGAAAAACTATTTAGAGACAATTAACCTGTGTACTTCTTTCTCTTAAACTGTTTTCAGGTTTATGCCGTGGACGCCAGTGACATTGCGGTGCAGGTGCTTTGTCTATCTTCAATAGTAGAAGTCATTGATGTCCAATTTCCTTGATTTTAATATCTCTATGGCAACTTTTATGAGGGGCTGCTAGGTGGATACTTGTATTTAGGAGTTCCTAAGAAGTTCTACAATGGACCTATCAACAATACATTATTGCTAAACCACACAAATGCGTCCGCCTTCTGAAAATTCAATAACTTTGTCCCTCTGAAAATTGTCTTTATACCTTTAGTCGTGAATTAGTAAAGTTACAAATGAATTAGTAGATGTTGCCACTGTTATGCTACGAATTTTAGGTTAGTAGGCTTCACACCATGCCTCCATGAGGAGGTAACGCGCTTCTAGATATTAATGATCATAAGAGCAAACTGTTGGTAATAGCTGGCAGAAAGGTCATAGAGCTATGCTTACTTTTTGTTTAAATTCTATGCTAACTATTCAGGAAAGTTAGTAAAGTGTAAAGTATAGAAAATTCATAGAAATTAATCGGGTGCATTCGTTGGGGTTTTCCTCATTTTCTGATGGTATTCTTGTTTATTTCCAGGCAAAAGAAGTGGTGAAGGCAAATCGTCTTTCCGATGTTATTACTGTCCTGCACGGCAGAGTGGAGGTGCAACTTTGTTTCGAGTATCATCATTTGGCCTGTTCATCGGTTAAAATGTTTAACAATATTATTTGAAATAGCATACATACATACATAACTGCTCATATGTAAGAAGAATTGGACATTGTTTTATTTTTTTGTTTTCCCTGAAGAGTGTTGAACATCGTGGCTATCTGTCGTAAATTATCTTCTGTTTCTTGAAGGTTACGTAACTATCAGCGCACTTATGAACTCTATGGCTGAACTATATGCCTCTTTGTTTTTCCGTCCAGGACTTGAATATCAACGAGAAAGTGGATGTTATCGTATCCGAATGGATGGGCTACATGCTTCTTTATGAGGTAACTTTTTTGGTACTCTGGATGGGCTTGAGAGACAGGAATTCATGGGGAATTGATACATTAGCCATTCAGGCTGCATCTGTGGTTGGGGTTGGTCGCTTACCTTTAGCGCTTTTGGATGTAATAATCTTTTATGTAAAAACTTGTGGTGGCACAATATGTAGGTAGATCTAATCAAGAACTAGTTCTGCAGAAACATCCTATCCATGAAGGCAGCTTTAGATTCCATTGTGCAAGAAGTACTACATCTTGCGCCCTCCAGCAGTAAAATCAAGACTTCTTCTTGTTGCTTGTGTGTGGGGATATTCTTATTCTAACGGAAAGTTTATTCTGACAGAGCATGTTAGGGAGCGTAATATATGCTCGAGATCGTTGGCTTAAGACTGGAGGCCTTATGCTTCCCTCGTTTGCTACTGTATGTGTCTGCAATTCTAATGCGGGTCCAAAACTTCCCCATCCTTCTGAATTACAATGAAACCCTTTAGTACTAAGTTTATGCTTTAGAATGCTAGCACGATTTTACATTGGAAACGGAATATATGAGTGCAAGTACAACGTTGTTTAGATATTTAATTTTCATTGACTCAAGGCCTCGATTGTATTCATACATCCCTGATGCAGTCTGTTGATCAAGCATGTTAGCATTGACATTCGTAGTAGCAAGTGAATTTCGATGTTGCAACGTTTGATGTGCAGTTGTACATGGCACCGGTGACCAATGCTGAGAAATACTCAGAGTGCATTGACTTTTGGCGCAGTGTTTATGGCATTGATAGTAAGTATTTGGCTTATCTTGCAACGTGTTTGTTGTAATTTTCTTGACTCCCTCCACATTTCTTCAGTATGATATTAGTGCCTCTTTTCAGGAAGATCAATGCGCTGTTTGTTGTTACTGGTGGCAGTGTCGGCAATGTTACCTTTGGCGAAGCAGCATTCTTTTGAGGAGCCATGCATTGAGAATATTGCAGCTGAGAGCGTTTTATCATGGCCTATAGTGGTTTGAAAATTATGCCCCTTGGCTATGTTTGATCCTTGGAATTTCTTTCTGAACAGTTCGTCTTCTCTGGATGTTTCTTAGTACATATTTACAGTAATTGCCGTTTGCAGGTATCGAATGTGCAGAGGCACGTATAGTTTCTCGCCTAGATGCTCTGGCATTGATATTTGGGAAGCTTTTGCTGTCTGTTCTATTATTGTTATTAACATCAACATCTGTTTGCAGATCAAGCAAATTAATTGCAAAACCATTACCATAGCGGAGCTTGAATCAGTGAAAGCTGATTTTTCTGTGTCCTCCATTATGACGGGTACACTCTTTTAACGTGCAAAAATATTTTTATGCGGTGGGCTTATTTGTCATCCTGTAATTTTGGACTCCGAAAGTATACTCTTGTCACTTGTTTGTAAACACTACCGTACGCGGGGATTGAAAACTCGTGATTGTCGTCAGTTAGGAGAACCTTCAAGGGTCTCTCTTGAGCAAGGGTCGTGAGAATGGGGGCAGGTTTCGGTTTTAAAATATCCTTGAAATCAGAACGAGATGGCACGGGTCTTCAGATGTGCCGGAATTCTGTATGTCAGTTCTGTCTCAAGATTCGCATCCTTGTGCATATCAACTGCTGCTTAAAGCCCTGGTGATCTGATGTATGCATTCTTGAGATTGCAGCTCCTTTACACGGATTTGCTCTTTGGTTCGACGTATCATTTGGTACTCGAGTTACTCAACAAACGGATCTGCAATCAGAGACCTCTTTAGGCAGGTCTTTGGCAGTCGATCATGACGGTGTTGAAATCTGCCGTTCAAAGAAACGAGCTAAACCTAGCGATTGTATTGTCCTCTCCACAGCTCCTGATTCTACTCCAACTCATTGGGCTCAGGTTCGTATTATTCAATAGGTAGGTTGTCATTTTAAGATCTCGATCTTGAGTAGCTTAGTTTTCCTCAAAAAAAGACTTACATTGTTCTCTTGGGAGTTGCTTAAACCGTGTGTGTTTGTTGCGTCTTACTTTCCTGGAAGTGGAGTTTTCCATTATTGTTTTGAGATTTACAAGTTCAAGAGTCTTCCCACTGCTGGTTGCTGCAGACTCTTCTATATGTATATGATCCAATTGAGGTAAAACAAGATCAGGAGATTTCGGGTTCAATTGAATTATCTCAGAGCAAGGAGAACCCACGTTTTATGAACATCTTCTTGAAGTACAGGTATGTTTTATAGAAGCCCATGATTTTGATCCAGCGTGGTTGGATCATTGAGGTTTGGGATATGAGGTTTTTTAGACTTTGAGGACGACACTGGGGATAATATATTTGTGGTTTGGTATTTGCAGATCAGGAACACGGGAGTGTGTGAAAGAGTCGGTGATGAGATGATGAGCTTTCAGTAGCGCCAGGTAGAAGTACAATTTTGCTAGAAACGAGACTGCCAGATTTAACGCCTCTTCCATGTGTTTTAAAGCTGCACTTCAGACACAAGGTGCAGGGGAAGTTCATTTTTGTTAGAAATCTGACTGCCAATGTCGAATGCCTCTATGATTTCTAAAGCTGTTGCTAGTGCAGAGTCCAGAAGTGATTTGGTTACCAAGAGCATGCATTGCTGTCACCAAAGCGCATGGACAGACAGTACAATGAGCTTTGTTATCCTCCCTATTTAAGCATTTTGAAGTAACTATTACGGCTTGAGTTTGTGAATTGAAAGAGGCCTCGCTGACCTCGGGGTGGCCTAAGATATTTCTATTGATACTGTGCAAGGGCCACAATTATGATATTTGGAATCTCTACAAAACTTGATAACAGGAGATGAATCTGGGTTCCTTTTGGAGGGTGGTGTAAACCAGGATTGGGTCTCCTTGCAAGATACATATTTTAAAAGTTCTCAGAAGTATGGCCCTCTTTTGAGAGGTAAACTATGCTACACCACCAAAGTTATCAATTGTACTCCTCACTAAAATAGGACTGTCAGAGTGGCTCAATGACCCAAAACTCTGCTTGAAAAGTAGATTTTGTGCATGATGTTGGGTTGTTTTCGATGATGTGGCCACGATTAGAAAAAGGACCAATGCTAATTGACACGACGAGTCAATGACTCTTATACCACAAGACAAGGCTGGCAGAAAGACACAGGAAATATGGGCTTGGCAGGCGCAAGGCACTGGTAGCCCAACACGATCATTGCTCTAGAGTGCAAGAATGGATTGGAAGACGAGGAATTTCATCAGGAAATCAGGCCTTTGATGAGAGATGCTGCCGGAGGAAGAGGATTACACTCCCGCCTCGGGGTACTTTTTCCAATCTGACCGATACAGACAAGGTGGTGGGAATAGGTCTTGTAAAGCCAAAAGGGAGGTGATTTTGCAATCAAAACCGGATAGCTCCAAAACTTTCTTTTGGAGCTACATGTTACCTGCAGAATCATTTGATACAGCAACCCCAGTAGGACAAAAAATTCTCTTGTTTCCAAGCCAAGGTAGCCACACTGCTAGGCTGCTAGTGATGCTTTTTCTTGTCGTCGTTCGAGGGGAAAGAGAGCGTAGTTCTAGCAAAGACTTGGCAGGAGTCTAGCTCATTTTTTTTGTGTCCAACTACGTAGGTGTGGAATTTTTGCAGTGTCAGCATAATCTTCTTGAAGATTGCGGAGTCTCCCTTAACGCATCCTTGTTGAGCAGGCTCCCACAAGATTACTACTGCATGGATTAGGTGATGAGACCTTTTGCCCTGTCCATCCGGATGATAAACTGAATACAGTATTGATACAGTAGCTTAACACTCTAGTTTGTCGTTTCTAATTCTTCAGGTTCGTCTGCATGCATGGAATCTTTCGATCATTCCTCAAATCTGTCATTAGAAAGTAGAGAATTGAATTATGTTTGTTTTATTGTTTGATATGATTCACTCCATTAATTCATAAAGGAAACCTCAGTGGAAACTTGGATATTCTCTGAATGTCTTTCAAGTTTTATTAATGGAATGAATAATAAACAATCCTAGGCAATAAACTTCTTAAATTGAAATGAAGAAAGATTTGTAGTTGAAATGAAGGTATAGATAGATAAAATTTTCATTTCTTGTTATTCTATTGTTCATAATTCTGTAAATGGCAACACATAATTATCTAAATACTACAATCCCATAAGGTCAAGAAGGTATCAAGAAGGTAGATATTTTTCAAAAATACATCCATAAAAGACTTTGTACATCACCATTATTAAATTGCAAATCAAAATGTATTTGTGGATACTGTCATATAACTTGATATCTATATCATCGTTATACTTCATTATAATCATTATCAATATTTTATTGTTTGAAGTTTTATTTCAAATGTTCTTTCAAGTAGATTAGAAAGTAAAGACATTCAAATGAGTTAAAGAAAATAAATGAAATCTTGCTTAATTTTTAAAACTATCTTCAAAACCTTCCTTTTTTTTAAAAGCAAAGAAAAAAACTTGATTGGAACTATTATCAAATTCAGTAGTATCTTCAAAAAGTTCAATCATTGGTTTAATTTGGGATCCCTTGGTATTTATGTTGTACAAATTTGTATAAAAACTAAAGCACTTTAAGTGGATGAAAAATGCAATGACAAATAAGTTATCAAAGTTTTTTTGAAATATATTTATAATTCAAAATTTGACTAGCTGACTTTTAAAAATCAAAGTCATTTGATTCTTTTATAATCAACAATTCTATAAAAACTGTTAAATTTATGGCTCAAAGAATATTTCAAAATCGTTGTATCAGTAAAAATTGTAGATTCTTAATTTTGGATTCAATAAGTAAGATTATATTCACAACTGCTAGGATGAATATCTATTGAAACTTAGAGTTTAAAATTACTTCTAAATTTGATTCCAAAAAAATATTAAAGTTTTGGAGTTAAATGACAAAAAGGTTCTGACATTGGGCCCCTAGCCCCAACTCTTGTTCTCCCCTTCTTGTTCAACCTTACTTCCGCATCCCTTATTTATTTATCCACCACTAAATATCTTACATTACTACTTCAAAATAGCAAGGATCTTAATAAAATGGTATTTGTATTGTCAAAAGAGACAAGATCATTGTTGCAATCCAAAAGTCAAGATTTCAAGTAAACTTGTGCCTCACTACAAAGTACAAGGAATTGGAGCATTTTTGGCATGACCGGAACAAGGTTTGCCGTTGGAAGCCATGCGGTGAAGGCATAGAGGGAGGGGTTCCAGGACATACCACGATTGGAGCCAGAGCGTCGATGCCCTTAGGAACAGACCAGCCCTTTTTTTTTGGCTTTATAGTGCTAGATTGCACCAGAAAAAAATAGTCTGGCTAAAAAAATGGCCAAAAATCATGAAGTTTTCCGCCAAAAAGCTTCAAACTAAAATAATATCTTAGATGAAATCATCAGATTATGAATGAATATAAAATTAACAATGTGTGATATCTTCCAATGTGATATTTTCTATCCAATATGTGGATGAATGTTGAAATATGTAGCACCACTATATCATTTTATATCACTTCAGCACTTCATGAAAAACAAAAAAAAAAAGGCCCTGGTTTACAAATTTGGTTCAGTGAAATAACTGGAGTTTCCTTTTCATACAGGTAATCCAATGATATAAACTTCATTGATAAAAATCAACGACATCCCTCTTACAAGTTGAGAACCATGATGCTCAAGTTCTGTTTTGATTAGCAGCCACTGATCATCCGGCTTACATCAGGCTGTAATACGGTAAAAGACGAGCTGCACATGACTTGATTGGACTGGATCCAAGGTTTATGCAACCTGCCATATACTTCCATCAATCAACTTTCAAGTACCATAATCTGCAATTGAGGAGCTGAGCAACTCCAAAGTCAAATAGCAGCTTCTAACCGGGTGGTTTCCTAGCTATGATATACCACCATAGTGTACATAATCATCATCAAGGTGGGTGCACTGCAGACAGGCGCCCTTGGAACAAGCAACAAATCTCGCATTAGGTGGGATGTGTTTAGCTTCCAGTGAGCATACCCGAATACTGGCTAAACCCTAGAAATGTTTTTGAATCTTGATGTTTAGACTTGGAGAATTATAGCATACATCTTCTAAGAGCATCGTCAGTGGGTCACTAAAAAGCTCTCTGCAAACTAAAACCTATCTTTAGACTAATCTAACATTAGAAGGTATAATATTACAAAATATTACACTTCAAAAAAAAAATTTGTGAAATTGGGACTAGTTGAAATGTCCCATTGAAAACACCACATTTTCAAAATTTAGAGGAAGTACACTAAATCTTGCTTTAAATGGAAAGATCCTCCCACACTCCCTCTAAATTTCACAAATATAATTCTTTTAGTTCTAAAAATATAATAGCTGCAGGTACCATAATACAACCATAATACAGTAATATCAAACCCATTCTGATGCAAAAGTTAATATTGACTCTTTCTCAAACGTTCAAAATGTAGCTTTCAGAACTGCATAAGGTATACACACCTATGACCGATAACTTAAGCATTTCAGCATAGTAAATCTTGGCTTATCAAGAAGAAGTTATTTTTTCTGCGTAGGAAAATAAGGTTCATGACAAATGAGCTTTTTTCAAAATTAATTATGTAAAATTAGAATTACTACAAATTTTTTTGTTCAAAAGTTGGTCAGAATCCATGACCAACATATAGCTTCACCCATGACCGACAACAACAAGAGTAGTGAATAACAACATATCTGTAACACTCACAGTGGCATTCTATTGGAGGACACATCCTAAATCTACTATTCATCAATTATCAGCTACTGGTTTTCTATTGCTCAGCAATGGGGAAGCCTACTCATCTGTCATGGGTGTGTTATTGGTCATGGCTTAGTAAGGATGTAGTGGGTGACACAAAATAGAAGTAAGTTATCAAACATTAGTAAACTTTAGGCAATCCACACAAATTGTTTGCTTGGTGCAAACACAGTCTTCAAGATGCATGGGGCAACACAGTCTTTCATGTTCACATCAACAAGCACGTAATCAATATTTAACTCAATGTGTGCCCATTTGTGATATCAAGAAGTCCATGATGGTCTCATCAAATTCATTTTATTGAATATAATATTTGTTTCAAAAAATTAGTCCAAACTTGAGTTTAGATTCTTCTCAAATCAAATAATGCATCTACCCTTTAGAGACCAAACCTGTGCATGAACAATTTTTGGAATGAAATTTTATCACTGTAGCAAGGATTTTTAGTGGCAATTTCAAAGTCAAATATGTTAGTTTCTCATATAAAACATTTCAAACTTACTAAAGAGGTGGAGCAAAAACAAAAAGAAACATCTTTAAATATCATAATTATTTTTTTGGTGCTTCGCTAAAAAAATATTAAATTCTCACCAAGCTACATCCTTCCTATATCTTCATAAATATTCACAAAAGTTCATGGTCAAACTTGCCATTGTAGAAGGTTGCCAAATTCTCAATAAATGTCATTTTGCAACAATAGAAACTTAGGAATTAAAAAGGACATGAAGATTTCAGTTTCTATGTTTTATAATACAAATTGAGGAAAATTTCCAAAATACAATGATATTCTTATTATATCAATTTAGGCTTCAAACTCTATTATTCCATGAATTCCACAAAATAAAAGAGGTTGGATATTCTAAACCTTGGACATGATAGAATTTACAATCTAAATGTAGTCATCAACTTGAAATTTGTAGCATGTGAAGAGGATATATAATGATATCGTTTCGAATGATTTCCCTTTTTTTATGAATTTAAATTTATTTTTATTTTTTTAAGGTATTAAAAAAGAATTTTCCGTTCGAAAATTCATAAGACTTCTAAAAGTCTAAAGATTACCATGTTATTATAGAAATGTAGTCTTTCAAAAGCTTGGATGATACCCAAGTAATTGAATATATCGTCAAGGATGTTTATTAAAGGATGTATCTATCATCAAGGATGCTTATCAAAGGATGTTTATTATCAGAGGGATGTTTATTAAAGTGGGTAAGTTCCAAGAAGCACTTGAGCAACAAGACAATGGCCATAGTTGCCACCGTTCTTGTAAAACATCTATGAATCATATTGAAGATAATAATGATTAGTTGCTAATATCTAAAGGTTTGATTGCAATTGTTGCATTTATTTGTTACATATGATTTTGTTAAGCTTCAAAAGTTAGGGTAACATTTGGCAATCATGGTTGGAAACAAGACAAGAATCTAGTAGGTCCTCAAGATTGGAGACGTACATGAGAACAACCACAAAATGACTAAAACCAAATTGTGTTCAAGTGGAAACATAGAGAAAGTAGCTACTATGTGGCGGTTAGAAGAGGAATAAGTTTTAACATTGAAAAAAGATCATGAGAAAAATCAAACAAGCAATGCTACAGAGAAAGCCATAAACCTAAAAATATAATTGCATACATTCCACTCCATTATAGAGGTTCAAAAGGAAGGTGCACTCATAAATACAACTCAATATTTTATTGACTTCTATGACCTTTAAAAAGGTTTCATCAACTTTGGTTTTACACGTACACTTTTCCAATTGAAATAAGAATCTACAATGAATAGATATTTAACCCAAAAATGACCATTACATATAACTACTACTGACAATAAAATAGAAACCAAAATGTGGAATTTCTCTAATGCTAATGGAGTAAGCTCAATATTTATCTCACTTTAGCCTTTGGCCTCTTGTTTAGTATCATGTCTGTTAAAATCAACAAAATAAATATTCATTTTTATAAAATCTAAAAAAAATAAAAAATTTACACATTCTAAAATCTTGTTCAACAAATTCGAGGCTGTCTTTTCGGAGTGCGTTGCTTAGGGTGCGTGGGTCCATGTGTAGGCCTTATTAGCCAGTATTTAGGCCACCTGGTTACTGCATTTAACAGATTTGCAGTGACGGAAACTGCGTCAGAGATGAAAATTTGATCCCAACTGCCACAGTAAAGCTAGAACCATAGAACTCACTGCTTTTTTATTTTTTATTTTTTATTTTTATATACTGAATAATTTAATTAAATAATTTAATGATCAATTTTATAATGAAAATATTTACAAATTTACGTTTAGAAATTTAACTATTACATTCGTGATTTTCTAAAAATGAAAAATTAATTTGATTGATTGGGTCAAGTGATTACTTAATGATAAATGATTTTCTGTAAATGGCTTTTTGCATCCTTATTCTTTGATTTTGATCATTTTGAGTTTTACATATTTTTAATATTATTTGGATGATAAAATAGGGGCTATAAAACCCAAAATTCAATGAGATCAACCCTAGCTATCCCTGCTATCGTTGTTTTGAGTGAACCCTAAAATTACTTAACGGGCAACGGGTCCTACCGGACCCGTTGCCCTTATTCAAACCCTTCTCGCTCCGCTCGATGGGTTTGAAAGGCTTTATATTTTTGCATCATAATTTTTTGATTTTGATAAGTTTGAGATTTATTTATTTTTAACATTATTTGCATGATAAAATAAGGGCTATAAAACCCAAAATTCAATGAAATCAACCCTTGCTATCCCCCTATTGTTGTTTTATGTGAACCCTAAAATTACTTAACGGGCAACGGGTCCTACCGGACCCGTTGCTCTTATTCAAAGCCTTCTCGCTCCGCTCCATGGGTTTGAAAAGCCTAGTATTGCTTAGATATTTCTTATGTGAAATATATATTTTATTTATAAAATTCAATTTAATTAATTTATTTATTTATTTTCCTGAATTTTTCCTCAAAGGAACGGTTACAGTCACAATTTGGAACTGTATATTTCATTGAAGCCAGCATGAATTTTCGTTTTCATCCCCTTCTCCCACATGACCAGTGACTTCTCAGATTTTGATTCTGTCAGTGGACAGGGCTATGTGCACTCGGAGTGACGCACTCCGAAACGCTGTCCTCAACAAATTCCAGTGATCAGGTCTGAGATTCTTCAGTTTGTGGCGAGCCCCTCTCTGAACTTTATTCTTGCTTTTCCAGTGGGCCGACTGGAGAGCCAAGGCTGGCAGTATGGATCAGACTTTTGATCCAAGCTGGCTCTGCGGCAATAGAACATGATGAGGCCAGAGCCCAATTTTCATACGCCTGCAGGATGGCCGTATAGTTGGTCTTGTGGTGTATGGACAAGGTTCTTGAAGATGGTAGCTGCAAAAGGAAAAACAGCCTTCCATCATGACTATGAATTTTGGATCTGTGCATCTGCAGCGGCTCAGCCTGGCTTGATGAGTGGCTCCTTGTCAACCAACCTCGCTGCTGCTCGTCTGCAACAAAGAGCCTCAGCATCCTCGCAACTTTCAAGTCCATGTGGGCACGTTTACTGTTCACTGGCTTCGTATTGATGCCATGACACTATCTTCTTCGGTTTTTGGCATATTGTCCAAATGATTGTTTGACAATATTCAGGTTTTGAGATAGCCCAATGTGAGTAGCCACCCTTTTGATTCCTTTGGTTTGACATTCAATTCTTGAAAGATTTATACATGAACGTAATCTGTCCTTAAAAGCTTGTATGCAATATCAAGTTGTCAACTCATTGTACATACATATGGTGGAAGTATGAGTTTCTTGTAAGAAGGAACCAACAAAAGCCACAGATGATGGTAATCCTCCGATGATTCAAAGATTGTAATTCTATGTTATCTTCAAAGAAAAGACAAATAAATTATCCATTGTATATGTACGTTCGAGCTTAAGACTTACTTTCTATTTTTGTCATAGAATTTACAATTTGAGTTCTTCAAAAAGTCTAACTCACACATTGAAAAATAAATAAAATTTGGAAAAGATGAGACTAAGATGTTATTAGTGTCATGATGATTATTTTATGTGAATATTTTGAGGGTTTTAGTATTGACTTAAACAATAAGAATTGATGAAACTGATTATTAAATTTAGTATAATATATGGCTTCATATGTGCCAAATGTACCTATGCATCATAAAAACAATTTCCTTCTTCAAGTCCATCCAATGAAGGTTATCATTTGATGGCAACATTTGGAAGCCATAATTATTAATGGTGTTTACACATTTGATCATACAATCTTTATGAGCCAAACGTAAGTCTCTTTAATCTTGATTCTCTTATATCTTTCTTCATTGTTAGTTTGAAAAGACCCAAGAGAAATAATAATGAATGTATCAATTATTTATACGTGCTTCAAGCAAAAACCATCGTTGTCATTCTTGGACTTGCAATTTAAAGTGTGATTTTAATGATTTAGGTAACTTGTTTAGAGACATTACACCTAAATGTCTTAAAGAACTTCATTATTTCAATTTGACAAATTAAGTCCAAGAATGCATAAATTGGCTTTAGCCTCCCCTTCCCTACTTTCGTAGTTGTTTGAAATCATGTTTTGATTTAGGGTTTAGAATGGCAACTATTTTGATACTCACTTTGAACCTCATGATTTTCCAACTTATACAATGGGTAGCTCTCAAAATTGGTATACACTTTTGTATACAAGATAGGTAAAAGATCCTACAAATATAAATTTCAGGAAGTCACTAATTAAAAAAACTGGTAGCTTGTAGTTACTAAGGGTGTGTTTTTGGCAATTTTCACTCCCAAAAAAAAAACAAAGGAATTCTAGAGATTAATTCAACAACATTGAGTAAGTAGGGAATATCAATATTTCTAGTATCTATACTACTTTCATGCATCTCCTTTTATACCATGGAGCAACCGCCTAACTTTTACAATTAACATTCTTTGAAGTTGCGACATGTGCTACCAACTTAAAATTGGTGTTAGAGACCAATCAACCTCTAGGAGTAAAATTAGTCCAAACAAAAGGTGTTTCAAATGGTGATGTCGTGATATAAAAAGTGCGTAGTGATATAAACACCAATAGTATGTAGTGATATAAAAAGTGCAATAGTATGTAGTTTGATTTTTTCTTAAAACCTGTCTTAAATTATTTTATATCCCAAACTAAGAATTTATATCATACACTATCTTTTACATTCCTATATAATTGTAAACAATGGATTTCATCTTTTATCTGGCCACATTGAATCACCTTTACTGGTACTGTACTCAGACAACGGAATACCATTTTGTGTATGTACATATGTACCAATCAACTTATTTGCAACAGAAAAAGCTCCGCGAACGGGTTTTTGCTAATCGCATTGGGCTGGAAATCAACTATACTTACTGAATGCAGGTAGAGTTATTTATCTGTATGTTGGAAGAACACCGTGTTTTCAAAAGAAGGAGCTGTTTTGGACCTGTTACATATCAAAGATACAGATATTTTTCACATTTACCTTCTTCTCCTTTTTGTGAAAGGCCCAGGCAAAGGTTGTATACACTCATTAAAAATATACAGGATTTTCATAAAGATCATAATTATTCCCCTTTACTTTTCTGTTTGAGGTGATCTTTTGCAGTGAAATAAGACATGTAAATTCTACAAAAACAGGATGCAAACATAAATTTTGTATTGAAGTGAGAAAGATTCCCAGGACTTCAATGAGTCACTTCAGATTGGAAAAGTTGAGAGTGAACACCAGAGAATTCAGACTGCTTGGCTTCAATATTATACTTGTATTATGATAGCTTGACTTGAGTTCCTTAGCAAGCAAGACAACAAAAATCAAAAACATTGAACCTACTAGTTGTGACCCCTTGTATTCCTTTGATTGTGTTTTTGAAGAGTGCTCCACATCTATCATTTTAGTGCGGAAATTAAAATGGAAAATAGGATGATTTTTTGTATTTCATGTAACCCAATATCCATGTTTGAACCCCTAAAAATCCAGGAAAGCCAAGACGGCTTTTTGCGATTTCGGGCAGCCAAGATGAAGGGGTAAAAATTAATATTTTTCCTAAGATTTTTACTGGATGCTCCCTATACTGCAAAGTGTATGTGGTAAAATTTTCAAAGCCAAATTCCAAAATTTTTAAGACCTTCATCTAGAAATTTTAGGTTTCAAGTCCAAAACGGGCAGCTTAAAATTAGGCTTTTTTAAAACTTTTTTTCTTGAAATATGTTCATAACCAAATCATCACTCAAATTCCAAAAAGACCCAAGTAAAAAAAAAAAACCAATTTTACAAGGGCAGCCTCCAAAATTTACAAAGACAAGCTTCAAATTTTTGAATTATTTCTTTCAAAATTCGTCAAAATTTGAGATTTTCAAAATTTTCAAAAATAATTTCTCCCAAAAAATCAAAAATTTATAAAGGCACCTAACCACCGTTTAGATTTTTCTAAAACCAAGTATACATATCGTCATACATGTTTTAGAGTATCAACGTTTTTAGACCTCCTTCTAGAAAACAATTTTTATGAAGTTCCTAAAAAAAGAATGAATCTCTAAACTTTTGCATGGAGGTACCCAGCTTGATTACCTACATGGAAAAAAATATGAGCAAAATGTTTGGGATAAAAATTTTCAACCCTTCCTTTGCACCATTTTGACTTTGTCATTCGAGCAATGCCCAAAAAAAGTTTTGCTGCAACTTTGAATGTTATAATCTCTAAGATGGTAAACATCCAATGGCTAAATTTTTTATTAGTACTTCTAAAGAAGTTAAAGTACAAGATCTTACGGCTGGATTTCTAAAAAAAGCAATTTTTTTTGTCCAAACCGTCATTCCCACAAGGTGGTAAAAAATGGTTGTTTTGGGTTTTGGAACCTCCAAAACCGGCTGGATTTTTAGGGGTTAACCTCTAAAGCCATTAAATATCAATTTTTGACCCTTCTTATGACTAAAACTTTGAGGGTACAATTGTCTTCTATCAAGAGTTTGATTCAAATGAAATTTGAAGGAGTTAGCTTCCGATTCAAGTTTAGTTACTTTTGGGTAAAAAATTCTAGCTAAATCCAAGGTGTTGTGAGAATTTGGCACAAATTGTAACTGAATGTTTTTGGGATCTAGTTTTGAATTTTTATTACTTTGTAAAAGTTGAACCATTTTCCAATATTACGGTACCATTTTAGGACACATTGATTTTCTTAAAGGATTTGTAAATACTAATAAGCCTTTTAGATGATTGAAAAACAAACATGTAATCAAATTCCAATATAGTTTACAAATAACATTTTGATTTGAGAGTGTCTACTTCCAAAATAAGTTGATATTTTAACAAGATGATCTTCCAATCTATGAAGCGTCAAGAATCCAAATTGATCCACATCATCTATAAGAATTCTACTGCAAGATTGTATAATTGGAATTTCCGTCTTGTCATTATAATTTACACATGGGTACTTTGAACCGAAGGATAAATTTCCACTAGAAAAATCTATGGGTCTCTAGAGATTGCTATTGTGTGAGTTTGTAAAAAGAGAAAATATGAGCATGGTTTTTATTTTCAGTTAAGTGCTAAATAGCATATCATTATAAGTATTTTAATTAATGATATTACATGGTCAAGGTATAATTTTGTTATACATGTTGGTACTTCATAGATATTTGTCATGGATATAAAAAATGGTACATACATGTAGAACATAGTTGTAATTGTGGAGATCCCATATGAATTAGGCAGTCTTCATGAGATCATTTTCTGCTCAACAATGGCTGGAATTTCAAGATATGCACAAGCTGAGCATGAGAACCTGCTTCATCAGCAGTCTATTAATTCACTGTCATCAGCAACAAGGGGGTGAGCGGTTGGGCACACCGTAAACGTACCCATGATCCAAGTACAACTGATGAAGAGGCGTGCAAACTCCAGTACTGATGTTCGCAAGAGCCATACAAAGCTAGCCTGGTTTTGCATTCAACCTTGTGTAACAGGCCACGAGAATCAGCACACAGTTCAGACTGGGGTGAAAATGTGGGGCCTACTGCTGTACCTGATGGTCCTATTTGTAATGTAGAAACACCTAAAACAACCATCAAAGCAATTGAGACTTGAGAGTATCAAACCACTAAACCCATGGTGGTGATATATAAGATACCGGCCTTAAAGGCAAACTCATTTAAATCCTTTTTATTACATAATTTTTTAATAAGTAGCTATAATTGTGTATATCTCATTAGGTGGAGCTAGCATTTGTTCTTCAATGGGCTCATTGGAAAGATTACATTGAGTACTACAAAATCCATATATCACAAGCAAGATTTGAGGAAGATGTAAACAATATAACCTTTGGTTTTTAAAAGCTCATATCTTCCTCAAAACCAATCATATGGAAATGGTTTTTATTAAATGAATAATGGCTACAACAAGCATATCTCAATCAGAAGATTCAAACATGACACAAAGCAATCTCTACACAATCTCTACACAATCTTTTGCAATCTTTGGAATCACTTAGGAAATATATTTTATTTTATTAGGCCACAATGTTTTATTTCTTTTATCTTTTTCTTGATTGTATTCCACAATGCATGTGTCAATATTTGTTATATACAACATCACGACAATAAGCACCAACAATGGCAGCAACACTTTCTTCTTTGAGCTCTCTCCCTCAACTTTGACAATATGTGTAGCGCCGATGCTAATTAGTAGACAAGTCACTCAAAAAATGTTCCTTCCAACTCTATTGTCTTGTATCTCCTTTCTCGCTATAAAAGCATAAGATTCTAGAATGTTTTCTTTGATGCTCTTTAACCCCTAAATTTCCTTGTGTTTTTGAGAGCTTGAATCCTCAAAACTGCGATTTTTTACCACTATGCCCTCCCGAGGATATGAAACAAACTTTTTAATCTTTTTTGGAATTTCAACCGTAAGATCTTGTACCTAACCCTACTTAGAAGAACTGATCCAAATCTCAACCGTTGGATGTTTTTCATTAGGGAGATCATAGTGTTCAAAGTTTCAGCAAATATTTTTTTCGGCCTTGGCCGAGAGGCATAGTGCAAATGGGCCAAAGGGAGACTTGATGATTATTACTTCAAACATTTTGGTCACATTTTTTTCCATGTAGCTTACTAAGTTAGGTATGCTCATGCAAAATTTTAGGCCAAAAAAACGCTTTTTAGACCTTCATAAAAATTATTTTCTATAAGAAGGTATAAAATTGATGAAATAGTAAAACATGCATTACAAAAAAAATTTGTGAGCTAAAGAAAAAGTGAACGGTGAGTAGGTACCTTTATAAATTTGTGATTTTTAGAAAAAAATATTTTTAAAAAATTCAAAAATCTCGAATTTTGAAAAATTTCTAAAGAAAAAATTCAAAAATTACTAAAAACTTTGAAGCTTGTCTTTGTAAGTTTTGGAGGCTGCCCTTGTAAAATTGGTAAACTTTTTGACTTGGGTCACTATGGAACTTGATTAGTAATTTGGTTATGAAAATATTTCAATTTTTTTTTAATTTAAAAGACCTAATTTTGGACTGCCCGTTTTGGACTTGAAACCTAAAATTTCTAGATGAAGGTTCTAAAATTGGAATTTGGCTTCAAAATTTTTACTACATTCACCTTACAGTAAAGGGAGATCCCAGTAAAAATCTTGAAAAAAAATATTAATTTAAACCTCCCCATCCAGGCTGCCCGAAATAGCCAAAACCCATTTTGGGTTTTAAGGATAGTTAGGGGTTAACTAACTCAAACTTATGTTGATGTGATTTGCAAAGTTGCTCAGACAATAAACCTTGCCCTTGTCTTAATGATAAGGCATGTCTCCCTCCTCCTCCTCTACTCACTGGTTTTTATTTTAGCGGCATTCGGTCCGCTTTTAATAAATTTGATATTTTTAATGGAACTAGGGACCCCAAATTAGTCTTGAAGGATCCACTAAATTAATTTTAGGTATTTTTAATTTTTTGTTTTTTATTTTAAAATTATTTTTATTTTTCCACGGGGAGGATGTGCCTTTATTTGATTACTTTTATGCATTGGAAATCCTTTCTTTTACAATGTCTTGTGAATTGCAATGTGCACTGTAAACGCCTTGCTCAGTTGCCTGCTTGATGCATTGAACCCTTCTGAGTCGGGAATATTTTTGATACTCCTGCCTTTTGGGGATGAGTACATAGAATGTAATTAGTTGCACTCATTGGAGGTCTCTTGTTTTTAATGTGTCTTTACACCACCTGCAATTGAAGAATTTATGTTGCTTGAAATCATTGCAAGCTCCAGGACTGTAACTGATCATGCTCTACCTCACTTCCATTCTTCTGCAAAATTGTTAGATCGAATTTGTAACTGGAAATGTTGTTGGCCATTCCAGTTGATCTCCTGTGTTCGTTGCAGTAGAGTGCTCTGTCGGAGTGATGCTGTAAGTAATAAGTTAACCCAAGGTACTGGGCTGTTACATTATTCAATCCATGAAGCATATTTGCAAGGATGGTTTTCTCGAAAGAGAAATGTCCACATAGGATTTTGAGTGAGAGGTCCAAATCCGTTTTTTGGTTGGATAAAAGACTAACTCATTATTGTATACACATCATCCACTAATTACGAATTACCATACTTGTAATTTTAAACCCCATAATGAAGTATCATATAACTATATTAGAAACTAAGTTGTTGGATACACATGCATTTACAAAACTGCCACGTGGCTCCTAATTGGAACAATTTGTTCTACCTTAAATTACTCTCTAAATCCAAAACTATCATTATATCAAATCAACTTATAAGAAGTATTTTACACTAAAGGAAGCGAAAGAGGGTTGAGAAGGAATGAACTTCCCATCTTAAAGAATTCCGCAGTGTCCAACAATATCCTACAAAGAGTTATATCCCACTAGTGTGCAAGACAATGACAAGCAAGTTGTGCTAAAACTACTTTATCTCTTCTTTTTTCAAAGAAACTCTTCAAATAGAAAAAATCTTACCAACGACAAGCAATCTTTTACATGTCAATTTTTTTTCTACCCACAACAATCTTTATAGAAAGATACACGGGCACATCGTTTGAAGACCCTACCAACAAATCTTTGGTGGCACATCCAATAGTCCCGCTTCCATTGGTCCGTAGAGAACCTAAGCTGAAGCTCACTCCATTGTGGTCAGATTGAGTCCACTTCAAAAGTTGTGCACAATTTTTTTACTGTGTAAATTTACTGTACTTTCTCCATTCAACCATTTCACTTTTAAAGAAAAAGTAGTGCACAAATTCCTCGAGAAAGTGAGTCATCAATATTTCTGGAAGGCCCAATTCGTTCAAAGGGGGAAAAAAATATTCCTAAGAAGCTTGAAAGGTAAAAACAACCCACTTCCTTGCCGGACCCAAATCCAATCCCTTCTGCTTTGCTTGATCTGCCAGCATGTAAAAAGCGCCAACGTGGGGATAAAATGCCGTCTTTCCCTCACCATTCGTCAGCTTAAAAGTCAAGTAACAGATGAATAGTATAATATTCCCCACTTTGAGAGCAGAATTGCAACAACATATTCCATCAACACATAAAGCATACCTACATTTTTAGAATGGCAATTTAGAGCTTGTGGCATTGATTATCATGTGACACTAATTACCATTTTTAGAGTGCCAAGTTCCTGGGGCCTTTCCTCCAAACTTGATCATATCTGCTTTGTCTCAATTCCGGACGTCAGGAATGGGGTGAAAATCATGGATAGGTGTCAGCCATATGTCAGCCCTAACAAGACAGACTCTGTTATGAATCTGCTTTTTCTCCTCCTTCTGGTATGGTAAGGCAAGAAAAACGAAATGGGCAGGTGTGGTGCTGTGCATTCAGACATTGTGGTACAAAAAAGCAACAATTCATTTACTTTTACAGCCCTTGTTGTTAGATTGTTGTGTGAACGAGAAATACCGCTGTCAAGCAGTGCCTTCGTAGCCTGCAAGTGTGGTGTAGGGTGCAGGTCACTGCAGGTTCCTGCTGAGCTGCTCTGCCTCCGAGTGGAACCCATTTCCGAACACAGGAGAAATAAGGTAGTGGCACCAAGAACCGCCACTTTCGGAGCGTTTGTGCCCTTGATCGTTTGTGACCCAAGCGACCACATTCTGATTGTAGGGGTGTCTAAAATTCAAATAAGAGAAAATCTGTAAAGAATTGGATTTTGAAGTTTGGTGTTCATGTGTGAGAATTAGAGCACACATCTTCCAAAAATTAAAATTTCAATTTGGAGTTGTGCAATTGTGAAAAATACTTGTGAACAAAATATAAAACTAGTTGAAAATATAGAAAATATTTACAAATACTACATAAGCACTATGTGGTATTTTTTGTATTTTGGAAGTTTGTTACCTTGTTTTATTCCTTTTTATTGTGCTCTTTTGTTCGTATTCCATATTTCAACAAAACACTACCGCTCTAAAAGCTTGCAGTAATTATGTGACAATTTGTTTTTGACATGGAAGATTGCAATAAAAGGGTGTTGACAAAGGTCATTGGTGAACCTTGTCAATTTTTTTTGAAACATATAACCCATAATTTGTTTATCTTTGAAGTCGCACACCTTCCAAAATCTCATTCTTGGATGTGCAATATAGAGTTCAAAAACGTGTTGTTTTTCAATTTGATAATATAATCTTACCAAGGTTTAATGATCACCTATTCGATTAAGATATGTTCACATTTATATAGTTAAACATTATGAATACTATTACTTATTTCAACTAAAATAGTAGATTCTCTATAACAGCATGGATCACAAAGCGTTAAATGCCACAGCCGGAGTGGAAAAAATGCACAAATGTTAGGTGATCATAGACAATATGGGTCAAAAAATTCAAAATTTCAAGAGTTCTATTGAATTTTTTTGTAAAATTTTAAAAATTTCTCAAAACAAAAATTCTAATAAACAAATCACAACATGGTACAAAAGCCACATACATCTGCACACCAAAACCCAAGAAAGAAATATGTTGATTTGAGCTACTTCCATGTTGCGACTTACTACTCCTAGTCATTGGTGCACGGTGCACCTAGGCTCAGCACTTGCTCCTTCGTGATGCTACCTTAGAAATTGAAAAAAATGCAAAAAATAAATACTGAATTTCTCTCTCTCACACACACACACACACACAAGGCTTTCGTAACTTACCACAATACGAGTGAAAGGAGCAGAAGCGTAGTACAGTACTCTCCTGCCTGCAACCTGGCAAAACGAGCCTGTTCGGCTGCAGGTGATGATGGCATTACCTACTAGGCAGTACCGACCTTCCTGCACCCCCCTGCCAGGCTGCACTTGCTGCCCTGCACCTCTGTACTGTACTGTCCTCTCCTGCCCACGACAACCCACCAGCTGGACTCCCCTCAAACTCATTCGCCTTGCTCCCCTCTTCCTCTTCCTACCATGTTTTCTAGCAAGCAAATTAGCAACAAAGAGAAACTTCGGTCTCCAGATGAGACCGACGTGAATTAAGTGTCTCTCTAATCAACCCCAATCCAATGTGCATAGGACAAAGGTATGGAAGTAAAGATGTACCTTCCCTTTTTGAGAATAAACGCCAGGCAAATTAGCAACAGAAATTAGCATGGCAATTCTACGCCTAGATGGTTCATTTTTTTTAACAATAATTAATCATTCTCTATTTAATTTCTCAAATAAAAATTTCTTGGTTCTTTCTTTTCTTTTCTTGATTTTTTTTCTATTTACACATAGGTATAAATATTTCAAAACAAAATTTGAGAAAAATCATGATGAATAAGTATTTTGGATAATCCAACTATTTAGAACAACACATGGTTCTTCGAGGCTAAGTCATGTTGTAGAAAAGATATTAAAAAATGTCTTGAGAGTTTTTGACCTGTTATGATATAACAAAATGGTAAGTATATGAAATAACTTTCAAAAATGAAAGAATGTAAAATTTTAAAAACTTGAAATCAACAATGAAAAAAAAATATTGGTAATTCAATGAAAGCATTACCGTAAAACCATAGCATGTTCCCCACCTGGTAAATGAATATTTCATTTTCTTGGAAAAATAAGGTTCGCTCTCAAAAATTCACAAAAAATTTGTCAAAGGTTTGTTACTTTATAAAAAAAAAATGTCCAAAAAAAAAATATAGCAAATCCTTGACAATTCTTAGTATGAATAAGTTTCACCATGAAAGGATTTTGTTTTTCAACAATTTCAAGGACAATTATGTTAATTAGTTGCATAAAAAACCATAAAGATAGTTGAAAAATGTGACAAAACATTTACGTCTTAAAATTTTATGACTAACTTTTTGTCATATAACTATATATGGGGTCATTCTTCTAACTTTCTTTTCAAAATCAATAAGTACAATTACATGTTCCAAAGTTAGATATTTAACATATAAAAGTTTCATCTTCTGAAAATTACATTTAAAAGTTTACCATATTATAGTATTAACCACATTGCCATTTTTCATCATGTCATATTTAGAGTTGTGTCAAAATGACAATACCAAACTATTGTAGTTAAAGTATCAAATATGTTTCATCTTATTAAATCTACAACAACGTCATTTTTTTTCTTTGCAAAGCTGGCTCAATAAAAGGATTGAACATGTTCCTGTATTTCATTGTATCAGATTTTTGGCTAGGTTAATTTCTTCTTTTGCAAAGTTGACTCAACAAGAGTAGTGAACATGCTGCCATGTTTCATTTTGTCAGATTTACAACCATGCAAGTCTTTTCTCTGCAAAGCTGACTCCATTATAGTATCAAACATGTGACCATGTTTTATCACGTCAGATTTACGGCCAAGTCAATTCTTCCTCTGCAAAGCTGACTCCATTATAGTATCAAACATGTGACCATGTTTTATCACGTCAGATTTACGGCCAAGTCAATTCTTCCTCTGCAAACCTGACTCCATTAAAGTATCAAACATGTGACCATGTTTTATCACGTCAGATTTACGGCCAAGTCAATTCTTCCTCTGCAAACCTGACTCCATTAAAGTATCAAACATGTGACCATGTTTCATCATGTCAGATTTACGGCCAAGTCAATTCTTTCTTTGCAAAACTGACTCCATAAAGTTGTAACATGTTGCCGTGTTTCATTTTTTCAGATTTACGGCCATATCAAATCTTTCGTGGACAAATATGACTCGACAAAAGTGGTAAACATGTTGCCGTGTTTCATCTTATCATATTTACAATGATGTCAGTTTATCTTTAGCACGATAAAAGTTTTGAATATTTGATTGTAAATTTTTATCTTGTCAAATTTATGACCAAGTCACATTTTTCCTCCCTAAAGCTCATTCAATCAAAGTATAGAACATACCGTTAGTTTCATCTTATTAATTAACAATTGATGCAATTTTTGTTTGCAATGCCAACTCAAATGATGAAAAATTTACATGTTTCATATTGTCATATTTACGATCTTATCAAATTTTTGTTGATTTAAGAATAGTGTTGAACATATTGCCATATTTCATAGTGATAGATTTATAGTTATGTCAAAATCAAAATGTAAATTGATGCAATCAAAATATTGAAAATGGCATCAAGTTTTACATTGCTAGTTTTACAATCCTATAAAACTATAATCTAGTGCTAGAACCATCTTGTGTCACATCTTACTAGATTGACAACTCTGCAAAAGTAGAATTTAGCAGTGGAAGTATTGAGTTTGTTGCTATGTCACATCTCTTGTCAGTTCAACAACTTTCACTTAAATCCTTTATAAGTAATGATTTAAGAAATTATTGCATTAAAGTTGTTGTTACAATTCATCTTTTCAATTCAAGCAATTCTTATGTTCATTCTAAATTGACAATAGAACAAAGGAACAAATGTTATACTTTCATGAGATTTCAATTTTTTTTAATTTAAACATTTTCATATCTACCATCTTGTATTTTCAAAATTCCATGTCATGAATGTATATGAAATGAAGCACTCTTTTGAACTAATAATCTTGCCATATATTTTAAGAGGTCATTCTATGTTTATTTAAAAAATTAAAATGAAAAACAGCTTATGCTTAAACTTCGTCTATCTTTGTTCTAAATCTATAATAACTTTTAATGTTACTTATGACACTATGAAGAAGTAAACCTTCAAACAATCATTTTTCTTCGTTCAAAGTTTTATTCAATAAGTCAATGGATTGATTTGCAATTTAAGTTTATTTAATTTATAAAAATCTCACTTCTATCTAAAAAATTGGCAAGTATTTTAATTTGAGGAATACAAATGTAGATGTATAAAATCGGTTTAATAGAAATAAACAAATTTTTGTATAAAATGAGACTAAATAATAATTCATGTAACACTTTTTTTATTAACAAATGTTTAATAATATATTTAATTGCCCAAGTGCTAACAATCAAGTTTAAAAACCAAATTTGAGTGATAAATCATTATGATATATCAATCTATAAAGTTTTAAGGATATGAGTGCAATTCAGATCATCGCTAGATCTGCTATACTACTAAATTATTAGAATTTGTATATTTTACTTTGATGTACTTATGGCCCTTTGAAAGCAATGTTTTTTTTCCCTAAGAATAACCATAGTTCTCTAGGAATTAATATAAAATTTGACCACATATTACTAGAGCTTCATAGAATGACGAACATAAAATATTTCATTCATAAAATTACAAGAATTTTTTGAAAACTCTCAATCATGTTTGCTTCAGAAATATAATAATTACATTAGAGTTATAATAGAAATGTTGACATTACATGAAAATTGATATAGATTACTAAAAATCTTGCACCTTGCCTTTAATTTATTTTTACATAATCTGTTTGAGAAAACAAAACTTAATTTGACACAAATTGTAGGAAACTATTTAGAGTCAGTATCCAAAGCTTAAAAAAGTGATAAATAGAATTAAGGCACAAATTAACCATCATTTTATATGATATAAACAACAATTTTTTAAACTATAAATGATTATATAGTTAGTTGCTCAGAATGTTTCTTTTATAAATTTCTACCAAAGCTCACTGTAAACACATTATACTTCATTTAGCCTTACATTATCGTTCAAAAATAATAATCAATAGCCAAAAGTAGCTGAAGGTACTAAGTAGCAATAATATTTGGAAGTAATTTACAAAACCCAAGAGACATCAACTTAAATTCAATCATCCAAACATTTCATTTTCTTAATGTTTTAAAACAACATATTCTCAAATCATTTGACCATTTTAAATTCACAACAACCATGAAGAAATGATCATAAATGACTTCACAGAAATCCCCTACACGAAATCTCCACAAAGAAAGAACCACCATTCAAATACTGAAATCCATCTCCTGGTATCAAATATGTACTCAGAAACGCCTCTTCGGCTTAATTGAAAAAAAAAGAACACACAATATGTACTAACATAATATGTATTAATATAAGCCAAGGATTACCCCCCGACTTTAACCAAACATCAGCAAGAAATTCAAATCACAGCCCCGAACCACAAGAAACCGAGACCTGATGAGCACACCACAGCAGTAAAATTGATGGAGCGCAACAATATCACCATCAAGTAAATGCAAAGTTACATCAACCACCCTCACAACGCAGACAGCCATAAATCAGATATTGATGCACCATAAAGAAACGTTACATTTCTAGTTATGCTATGCTACTACAGCCCACCGTTGAGACTTCACCACTAGTAACTAGTTCCCCCACCCATCATACCCCAATGATCATTGCTGCTCTAGCCCTGCCTCCCCTGCCCAAGCGCCGCCACCCCCCCAAGTCCCAACTCCCATTCCCCGGGCTGATCCCATCCCACTCCACCCCATTCCCCCGCACTCCCCGGCCCCCTTTTCCCCTATATAACTCCTCCAAGTTCTAACCCCCCAAGGCAACGTACCCACAGCCCAAGGCAGCAACGAACCAAACTCATTAACTTACTCACTATCCCCGCGCGACGCGGCTCGCTGCCTTACTAAGTTAGTAGCGAGGGAGTGACGCGAGCCCGGACTGAGTTGGTATGATAACATATCCTTGCAGGGGCGACATACCAGCCTCGTATGATGGGAGTAGTGTATAGCGCGGTCGCCATACTCTCCGGCTCTGCTACGCAGTCCATACTCATGCTCCCCATTCACGGTAAGGCCTCTCTCGCTTTTGGGCATGTTTTGTCTTTCACGCCTCGCCCCCGACTCGCCATCATCATGACGCCGAGGCTCAGGGGGGCACTGGGCACTGGAAGGGGGAGGGATGGGATGATGGAGTCATGGAGTGCGCGCTCATTCCGGGTGGGTTGACCTTGTCTGGATCATGCCTGTATCAGGTATCATGCCTGCGGAATGTCGCTAATTCCTCAGGAGTCGGGGGACGGGAGTGGGGAGTGGGGAGTTGTTTGTTTGGGGGGTGGGAGTGCTTGTGGGGGTGAGTGTACTTGGGGGCTGTGAGTTGGCTTGCTCGGGCGGAGTGGTGCCTGTTGCTGTTGGGGTGGTGATGGCGACGGGGGCGGGTACTGTGTCGTGACTGGTGGTGCGTGGGAGGGCGAGGGAGCGGGGGCTGGAGGGGGAGGAAGGTGGGAGTGGAGTGGGATGTGGTGTGGTGTGGGTGAGGGAGAGGAGTGAGTGAGCGGGGGAGGGCGTATATATGCGAGGGCGGTATGAAAGGGAACAATTGGTGATGATGGGAATCCAGGTGCGTGGGAGGGGGGCCGGTGGATATGGTGTTCGAGTGAATCAGCGACCACTGTTCACAGCGGTGATGATGGTGTGAGGGGGGTGGGGGTGCTGGGATGCTGTGGTGGTGGTGGTGGTGGTGTGGCTGTTGTGATGAGTTTGCATGCTGCTGCTGCTGCTGGGCTGGGGGTGGGGGAGGGGGTGGGTGTGTGTTTCTGCGGAGTCATGATGTGGGGGTGCGTTGTGGTGGGTCCAGTGGCAAGCACTGCTGATGCTGTTGTTGATGCGTCAGGTCGGCGTCATGGAGCTGTGATGAGCTAGCATTTTGGGGTGCCGACAGGCGGTTCGACTCTCTTGTGGCTACTAGTGTTCGCACTCTCGCAGCTACAGCGTCGCGGAGCCGGGTGGCGAGAGCCGTCATTGAGGGTGGTGTGGTGGTTGCGCACTCGTGGGGGTCCAAGAACAAAGTGGTAGGGCGGGCAGGAGCTCGTGGAGAGGGGAGGGGTCAAGGGGGAGGATAGACGAGTACTTTGTTATCCAAGTCCGGGTGTTGTGAGGATTCTTGTTTGTGGGGGTTTGAGGGAGGCGCAGCATCCTGCATTCTTTGAGTGGGTGTGGAGTGAGTTGGAGGTGTGAGGCAGTGGGGTGGGTGCTTTGCGGGGTTCAAGATTGTGCGGGTTGTGAAAGAATTGGAGGAGGGGAGTGGGATCGAGTGTGGAGGCTTCGGAAGCGGGAGGAGCGGGTGAGGTGAGAGACAAAGTGGTGGCGAGGTGGGAGGAGGTTCGGAGGGTAGTGTGTGGAGGGACGTGTTCGTGGGAGAGAGGTGGTAGTCGAGGGGGAATGGCAGGCGCGGAGCGGAGTGAATCTGTGGGAGCTGGTGCAGGTGGTGTGCGGAGAAATTGAAAGGTTGATATTGGTTGGTGACTGCATCTAGGATTGATCAGCTGCAGATGATTTTGAGGCTCGGTTTGCGACCCCATTGCAGCGTGGAGAGCTTGGTCACATGACAGGTAGGGCGATGGATCGAAGGTGTAGTCTGTGTGTGTCTAGAGTTGCATGCGCGCTGTGGCAGTGGGTGGTGTGTCTGCCGGAAGCTGGTGTGCAGTGCATGGTAGGCTTGTGAGAAGTGTATGGGCCGGATCAGAAGCACGGGTTTGTGGAGGAAATGCTGCGCGGTCGGGATATGGTGGGAGTCATGGAGGAGTCGTTGTGTCTTGATGAACACTTGTTGAGGGGCTAGAGTGGGGTACGGAGGGTAGCCCGCCGGTATGTGAGGATTCAAATTTCGCGAGGTTCGAGTTTGATGCTTAGATCTGATGGTTTGGGGGCGCTGCTACCCCTCCGAGTGGCTTTCCCATCGTCCCCAGGATCGATTCTGGGTGTACGACGGGCACTCATTGGTGTCAGTGTTTGGATTGTTGATGTCCCGGACGTAATTAAACGGGAATCTGAGAGGCGAGCTGTGGGCTGTTTTCGGCCTCGGTCTTAATCTTGGAAAGTCGAGAGCTAATGGTATGGGGTTTTGATGCAATCTGGAAAGCGGGACGCGGGGGTTACATTTAATATCTGATCGTTAGTACTTTTTGTTCGGCGCCCGTCGATGGTGTGGAGTAGTGAGGCTCGATACACTCGTCAAGCTGCCGCTGTGTTTGTTTGGTGAGGGTGAGCGTGATTGTTGGATGGTCGAACTGAGTGAATCTTGGATGTGTGGCACGTAGAATCCTGGAAGGAGCAGACGATGGATGCGTCGGGAAAATACGTACGGTACACGAATGAGCAAGTGGAGGCGTTGGAGCGGGTGTACCACGAGTGCCCGAAACCCAGCTCGATCCGGCGGCACCAGCTGATCAAAGAGAGCCCCATCTTGGCGAACATCGAGCCGAAGCAGATCAAAGTGTGGTTCCAGAATCGACGGTATGGCCTGAGCTCTTGAGGGCCACTGTGCGGAGTCGTGGTTTGATGTGGGTGATGGCAGGGAACTGCCCCACAGTTCTCATTTGTTTGATTGCATTGCACATCTTGCGTGCAGTGATTGGCATTGCGAGAGCGAGTGAGGTTGTGAATTTGGGTGATAGGTTGAAGAGAGTAAGTCGGAGTGGTGCTTGTGACGTGGGTTGTGTAATCCTGCCGACTACTGGAAGGTGGTGATATGGGTTGGCCGAAACCCTTGCTGATGTCTTTTGCGGAGGAGCACCGTCCTTGGGGGGAAAAGAGAATGCGACTGCAAGGCGATGGTAGTCTTGCTGTGCACGAGCGGTCTGTGTGCATGTAGTGAATATCGGGTGATTGAGACGGGTGTTTGTTGTTTGGGTTCCAGATGCCGGGAGAAGCAGCGGAAGGAGGCAACGAGGCTGGCGAGTGTGAACGCGAAGCTGACGGCTCTGAACAAGCTGTTGATGGAGGAGAACGAGAGGCTAGCGAAGCACACGACGCAGCTGACCCTGGAGAATCACGCGCTTCGGCAGCAGCTACCGAACCAGGCATTCGCTGATGGCAGGCATCGTGTGTCCCCTCAGGTAAGTCTGTGGCAAGCAACGATGCTGTGTGGTTTTAATGTGGCAGACGTGCAAGGTGGTTGTGGTATGGGTTGGGAGGTGTATTGATGTTGGATGATGAGGTTTTTGCAGAATCCGTTGAAGAAGGAAGGGGCAGTGATCAACGGTGGTGATGAGAGCTCTACTCAAGGCGGTATCTGTGTAAAATTGCACGGGCAGGCTGGTGTGGCCTCCACAGATACTAGCTGTGATTCTGCTGTTACTGGCGTTCTACCGCATCGGGTGACTCCTCAGCACTCCCCTCGCGACACGAGTCCTGCGGGGTGAGTGGATGTGATGCATCGGCGTGCGGTGGTTCCGTTTCTAGGATTATTGTCGGTAGGGGTGGCAGTGTGGGTTTCGACGGTCTGATTGTTGGCTGTATGTTTCGGTTGATGGTATGGTTGTGTTGGGGGATTGGGGTATGTCGGTTGTTGAGTATGGAGCGAGTAAGTAACGTGCAATGTGGGAGGATGTGCAGATTGTTAGCGATCGCTGAGGAGACTCTGACGGAGTTCCTGGGTAAGGCCACAGGAACGGCGGTGGATTGGATTCAGTTACCTGGTATGAAGGTACGTGATGGGGATACGGATGGCTAGGGACATGGAAGCTGGGATGAGTGATCGGCCCCCTGGAATGTTGGTGATGGAGTGGATATGGCTGCAATTTGGTAGAGTGATGTTGTGTAGTTTTACGGGCAGTGTCGGATGTGGACGCGGCGGGGAAGCGGGGCGGGGATGGTGGTTTTGTGGTGAAGCTGATGGTTGGATGTTGTGGTGCAGCCTGGTCCGGATGCTATTGGCATCATTGCTATATCCCACGGTTGCGTGGGAATAGCTGCTCGAGCTTGCGGCCTAGTGGCCCTCGATGCTAGCAAGGTTACAGAAGTTATCAAGGATCGTCCAGCTTGGCTACAAGACTGTCGACGGATGGAGATTCTGGGGGCCCTTCCGACGGGAAATGGGGGCACGATAGAGTTGCTGTACACTCAGGTGCGAGCGGTTATGGTTGGAGGGGATCGGGGAGTAGTGTTGCGAGGGGTGTTTGGGATGTTGAGTTTGTGGTTTGTTTGTTGGTGTGCGCGCGTGATGTGATTGTGCGATTGGTGTGATGGCAGATGTACGCACCGACAACGTTGGCTCCTGCACGGGACTACTGTACTTTAAGATACACGACGATCCTGGAGGATGGAAATCTGGTGGTGGGCCCCTGATGCTGGACCCTGTGGATTGTGGTTTTTGTTTGGAAGCATCTGGTGTTGTTGCATGTGATCATTTTGGATAGTGCTGTTTATCGCTGTGGTTGCATGAGCATCTGGTACGCACGGTGTGTGTGTGAGTTTTACAATGGTGTGATTGCTGGTTTGCAGATATGTGAGCGGTCACTAACAGGTGGACAGAGTGGGCCGACGATGCCACCGGTGAATGGGTTCGTTCGAGGAGAGATGTTCCCGAGCGGGTATCTGATCCGACCATGCGAGGGCGGGGGCTGCATCATTCACGTGGTGGACCATTATGACAATGAGGTAATGAGTTAGAGTGCGGTGTCCGTTGCGGTGCAGGGGTCATTTGCTGTGTGTGTCTGTGGTAGTAGTGGGAGTGTTGGTAGGTTAGGAGGAATGTGGAGGATACTGAACATGGGGATGCGTGTCGGTGTTGGGGGCGTGTGTGCAGCCTTGGAGTGTGCCGGACGTACTGCGGCCTCTGTATGAATCGCCGGCTGTTCTGGCTCAGAAGTCAACGATAGCGGCACTGCGGCATCTGCGGCGGCTGGCAGTCGAAGAGAGTGGCGAGGGAGTTCCTCGGAGTGGGCACCATCCGGCGGTTCTTCGCACACTAGGACAGCGGCTTGCCAAGTGCGTGCCTGGTCCGGGAATGAGTCGGTCTTTGTTTGGGGAGGTGGTGGGAGGATTTAGTGAAGTGTGTGGTGGTAGAGGGGGTAGTGACAGTGTCTGTATGTTGTGATGCAGGGGGTTCAACAATGCGGTGAATGGGTTCGGAGATGATGGGTGGGAGGCGACGGTGACCGATGGTCTGGACGACGTGACTGTGATGCTGAACGCGACCCCGAAGTCTCTGGAGGGACAGATTGCATCGGACAAGCTGCTGTACTCTCTGGGTGGAGGCATACTGTGTGCGAAAGCGTCGATGTTGTTACAGGTAGGGGCGTGCGAGGGGTGGTTTGGATGGGTTGTGGGCGTGGTTTCTGAAGTGATGGATTGTTGGTTGGTAGTGGAGATGAGTTGGGTGTTGATTGGCGAGGGACAATTGCAGTGTTTGACATGGCATTGCATGGTATGGTCGAAATGGTAGCGCTTGAGGTGCAGCAGGATCGCAGCAATTGGGTGTCGCTTGTAGATTGCACTTGACTAGAGAGCTGCAGCTGTGAAAAAGCTGGGTCAATGCATGGTGTAGGGGTCGGGATGTTTTGAGTGGAGGATGGCGCAGTTTGTAAGGAGTTGGAGTTTTGTTGTGTTGCAGAACGTGCCACCGTCGCTGTTGATCAGATTCTTGAGAGAGCATCGGTCGGAATGGGCGGACTATGACATCGATGCAAATGTGGCAACATCGTTTCGGAGCAATGGCAATGGGTACGGTCCTCGAGGTGGTGGGGTGTCTCATGTGCAGCTACCGCTACCTCTGGCCCACTCGGGGGAGCATGGAGAGGTATGTATGGTGGACATGTAGATAGAGGCGGTGATGTTTTGAGAGGGTGAGTTGTGATGGGAGCAGGTGTATAGGCACATGGGTGGGCGGATTTGGAGTGTTTGGGATTGAGATGGCGTGATGTGAGGTGGACATGGTTCTGAGGAAATGGTTGGATGGTGTGTAGATGCTGGAGGTTGTGAAGCTGGAGGGTCACAGCTCAGTGCAGCACATGGTTCTTTCGCGAGACAGTTTCCTGCTTCAGGTAGGTGTTGTTGTGGTGATCTAGTCGGCTGACGCTTCTGAAGGAGTTGGGAGTGGTTGGTGGTGGACGCATGCTGACAGTTGGATTTGGTTCTGTTTGTGAACCAGCTGTGCAGCGGAGTGGACGAGAGTGCAGTTGGGGCGTGTGCACAGTTGGTGTTTGCTCCCGTGGACGTGGGTCTGTCGGAAGATATCCCTCTTCTTCCGTCGGGATTTTGTGTGAGCCCAATCGACACAAGTGTGACGGTATGTTCCTGACGGGGCAGAGGTTTGTCGGAGGTGGTTTATGGGAAATGTGGTGTAGAGTGTTGGCTGGTGGGCATGTTGATTGGGATTGTGGAGTTGTGGTGTATGGTGCTGATGGAGAGAACGTTTGGTTATGTGTGCAGGATGGGTTCGGTCTGGACCGGACGCTGGATCTGGCGTCGACTTTGGAAGGGGGCAATGATCTGCGCGTGAATGGTGACGGAAAGTCGGGCAGCGGGTCCGGGCAGATGCGGTCGGTCCTGACAATCGCGTTTCAGTTTGCATACGAGGTGCACACGCGGGACACATGTGCAGCGATGGCTCGTCAGTACGTGCGGACGGTGGTGGCGTCGGTTCAGCGGGTGGCGATGGCTTTAGCTCCATCGCGAGGAGCAGGGCCGGGTCGGCAAGTGCCAAGCAACCCGGACGCGCTGTCGTTGGCACGGCATGTGCTGAGCAGCTACAGGTGAGGTTCTGAGTTCAGGTGACTCTTTGGGTGGTATGGGCTGAGTTGGCCGTATGCATATTGAGTTTGTGGGCGGATGGAAGGATGTGTGGCGTGTTTGTTGGAGGAAGTGGCGTTATGTTATATGTGGAGAGTGGTTTGACGAGGCGCGATGTCGTTGGATTTGAGTGGTGTGTTTGTGGTAGTTGGTGATGTGGGCTGACCGGGTGGAGTGTGGTTGGCAGGTTTCACCTGGGTATGGATCTGATGAGGCCCGAGAATGGCGGTGACGAGGCTCTGTTCAAGGCGTTTTGGCATCACGGGGACGCTATCGTGTGCTGTGCATGGAAGGTAATGGTCGGGATGCGACGTGGAGTTTGCGTGTGGTGATATGTGGTTTTGCAGTGTGGGTGCGTACCCTGATGGGTGCAGGAAGGTGGATAGTAGTGGTGTTGATGGAGTGATTGCGGCGTGGGTGTGGTGCAGGGAATGCCGGAGTTTGTGTTCGCGAACCGATCAGGGCTGGAGATGTTCGAAGCGACGTCGAGCTCGCTGCAGGACCTGGATTGGGAGAAGACGCTGAACGAGAACGATCGGAAGTTATCATATGCGACGTTCACCCAGGTGTTGCAACAGGTGCGCGGGTGGGAGGTTTTGTTGGGGAGTGGTAGTGTTTGTGTGGTGGAGTGGCTCGTGGGGGCATTATGATGGATGTGAGGAGTGACGTGTGTTTGTGTTTTGGTTGGGCAGGGTTACTGCTCGCTTCCAGCGGGGGTACGGATGTCGAGCACAGGTCGGACGATTGCGTACGAGCAAGCGCTTGCATGGAAGGTGATGGATGAGAACGAGGCAGTGGAGTGCATAGCGTTCGTGTTCATGAATTGGTCGTTCGTGACCTGATGCGGTTTTTGGGGGACGATCTAGTTGGGTGTGGTGTTTTGGTGCTCTGGAGGAAAGAGGCTTTTTTTGTTGGCTCTCAAGGCGGTGCGATGAGAGTAGTACGTATATTGGAGGCTGGTAAGTGTGTTGGAGATGATGTGGAGGTGAGAGTAGCTGTTTTTGAACGGCCGGAGGAGGGACGTTGGGTGGTGGAGTGGGTGTGAAGTGGACACACTTTGGTATATTTTATGAAGCTATATATAACGCGGAGTACATTATACATACAGGATGATGATGTGTGTAAAATATTGCGAAGCTAAATGAGTTGCTCCGTGCTGAGTTGCGCATGTTGTAGACGTTGAGGTTGTGGATGGCGGGGCGCGAGAACGTGAATAGTAATTGATGAAATTCGAGACGCATTGGAAGGGATACTGCTGGGGTGTTGCATGTACATTTCATATAAAAGACGCGGTGTAATTGGGGCCCTCGATTATGTTAGTCGGCATTATGAATCCCTGTAGTGAAGCAGTTAGTTCTGTATATGGATGATGTGCGAAACGGCATTCCTGGAATGTGAATTTATTAGACTCAGCCTCTTTTTGATACAGAATTAGGATGTAAGGACCCTTGCGGCTGTTCCTGCTGCTTTCTTTTTCCTATCAGACATGCAATTTTGTGTTATGAATGCGCTAGTAGTTGCATTATCATGTGTTTTGCTTGTTTTGGACTGTGGTTGCTTAATAAAATTATTAAGCAAAAGGTTGATAAAAGATTGGTTGATAATGTTTTAATTAACAATTCTGTTCTAATTTCGTAATAGCCTTATACAGTTTTACATGTTCTTTTGATCTCAATTCATCCATAGCAATGGAACATTCTCTACTCTTGTGGCAAATATTTTAACCTGCGTGATTATTCCTTAATTTTTAAAACTTTCTTGATCATTTTTGTCTAAAAAAGAATATACGATAATCTATTCTATGTTTATAAAGCACTTATTCTATTTTATAATATATATTTTGGATGTTGACATTAGGAAATGGAAGATTATATCATGATATAATATTGGCATATTGTGTTGGAAGAATCCTCAAGGCTCTTCTTTGTGCCATTAACATCATTGATTTAAATGTCAAATCTCTAAAAGAGGAAATAAATCCAAAATGGATCTTTGCTGATTTCGGGGAAGTATCTTTTGATGATTTATGTGAATGTAGAGAATTTCATAAGCTTGCTATCATGATAGGTATCATTCAAATTTGGTGTAAATTGAGTGAGTTATGCACTTTTTGAAATAAGGGGAATTAAAGGTAGAATGGGCAAGACTTAGAGCCAATGAGGAGGAAGGTGTTTTGTTGCCCTCGAAAATGATCAACACAAAGGAGTGGGCTCGGTTAGCAGTAGAACATGGGGCTTGGATTTAAGGAGACCAAGTAAACATAGGTAATCCATAGAGGTGGAATAAGTAGACAATTTTAGATTGTTCAATATGCACAAACAACACACACATATTACTTCATATGTGATTTTGAAAATTGAAGTTGGAGTTGCAAGATTGGTCAAGTTTAATTTTCAATTATAAACATTCAGCAAAATAATTGAAGGCTAGAATTGGCAAGAATTAGTGTTGTGCAGTCCACCAGAATTCATGACCTTGGGAATATACTACTGAAACCAAGCAAGTGCAAACAAAGACGAGAGGTTGGTAACATCTGTTTACAAGCACAAACAATAATGATCAACATCATACATTTACGCAAATGCTATAGTAGCTGACAGATCAGTGATTGGAAGCATTGAAGTTACAGAACTGCAATACTAGAGTTCAACACTCTTTCCTGTCATTTTAGAGTTAGGTTAGAACAACAATGCCGAAGAAGAAGAGTGAGCTTCTACAACAATGACGCCAACTTCAACATTTCCTCTTAGCCCACAAGCAATTTCTATTGATTGGAATCCGCAAGTCATGTAGTCATCTTCTTCAACTAATTCAGCCGATTCAAATATACATGGATGTCTATTATCTCACTACATAGGAAGTGAGGATCTAGACATGAACATGTACCATAGAAATGAGGATCCAGATGAATTGCTTTAGTTAGTAAAGGTGTTGTTTAGTGCAAGAGATCATCATAGAGGTAAGAGAAGCAGAGCAGAGATGTGGTGTAAGAGTGGACAAAATGAGAGAGAAGGCAACCTCAACGGTCATGAACGGGAGGAGGTAGAAGAGGGTGCTTGGCAGGATGGCTAGCGTAAGAGGCGCCCTCGCCATAACCAACCGGGACTAGCTCATTGGGATTGTCACTTTGCGTCGTGCATAGCTGATGAACTAGGTGAGGATGTCAATAGGTAGGGTGGGATTGGAATGAAGATGAGAGCAGGGGCGGGATGGGGACTAGCCATTGCAAGGCTACATGGTTTTGTAGCCGAAGGTTTATTGAATGAATTTTGGAGGTAGGAGCTCTTGAAGAAGACGAGGTGGCATTGTAGAGCTAGGGGAGCCTTTGGGGGGATTATTTAAGGGTTTTGGTGGAAATGAGGAGAGGGGAGCATTGCTTCAAATTTTATGATCTTCCAAAGGACTTACATTCTTCATTAGCAAATTGTATACATTATTGTAGGATGGATTAGGTGTAAAATCTTATGGTTAGAATTATTGGTTTCAAGTAAAAGAATGTCACCATGTCAATAGGAACCAATTTTTAATGACTCAGTATGTCAAATGTCTAGCCTTACAAAAGCACCAATATACTGGTTGGGCCATAATCTTCCAACAAAATGTTTTAGCCAATATAAAAGACTATAGATCAATAAATGGTGAGGTCTTCATTTATGCAAAAAAGACCATTTGAAAATCCATTACAAACAACTTGTAAAGAAATGTATTTGTATTAACTATATGTAGGCATAATAATAAGATAATATTATAAGACTTATCACTTGTTCAAAATAAATTTGCCTAGATAAATTTGTAGTAAATACTAGAAAAAATCTCATGGTAAGGATAAACCATATTAACATAGCTTTTATATCCAGTATTTCCTCAATTGAATCCTCAAAAAATGGACAGAATTTGAATTGCAATGTTTGTTATCAAACTCCAATTTCAATATAACAAAAACTTGAGCTGATCTCATTTTACAGTGAGTGTCAATGTTATGGACTTTTATAACAAAGCTAGAAATGAACAGACTTTAGATCAATAACTATCCAATTATCATACAAAGATAATGAAATACAATATAATTGTTTGGTTGCTTGAGATTTGGACTTTTTACTCTTCTATATAAATCCTTCATTTGAAGTTGTATATCCTTGATAGTGTCTCAGGTGACATTTCTGCATTAATTAATTAATGCAGAAAAGTCACCAAGGACATTTCTGCCACATGGACCCCCTTGAGGAAGTGCCACATGGACCTCTACGGTGCAATTGATATTTAAAAATTGATTTCCTTACCCACCCCCTAAACCTCTTGTACTTTTCAAGGGAGGTGAGGAGCTGCAAACATTATGGAATAAAGCCCCCTAGACCCGTTTCTCCAAGACCCCCTAAGACCTCCCAAGATCCCTCAAGACCCCCCCGACCCCAAGGCCGTCCCAGCTGCACCACATACCCCCCCCGCCCCCCTCTCCACCCCCCCCCCCCTCCCATTAATTAATGTCAATGTGGGATGGTTCGCAATTTTGGGCACATAGCACATAGTGCAATTAATTGAGATTATCCTTGATAGTGTCACACAGTGAGATTTTTGCATTAATTAATTAATTAATGCAGAAATGTCACTGTGGGACACTTCTGCCACATGGATCCCTTTGACTAGGTGCCACATGGCAAATTGGGATA
This sequence comes from Ceratodon purpureus, assembly GCA_014871385.1. Lineage (NCBI taxonomy): Eukaryota > Viridiplantae > Streptophyta > Bryopsida > Pseudoditrichales > Ditrichaceae > Ceratodon > Ceratodon purpureus. The sequence goes on along the minus strand of CM026424.1, from coordinate 19,207,117 downwards.
TTTTAATTTACTTCTCCACCCACCCCAGCCCTCTTGTACTTTGAGGGGAGGTGAGGAGGTACAAACCTTACGGGATAAACGCGCCCCCCAACATCCCTCCAAGAGCCCCCCCTCCCCTTCCCGAAGAGACCCCCCTCCAAGACCCCTTCAAGAGCCCCACCCCCAAGACCAAGACCCCACCAACGGTCTTGGCTGCGCCACATACCCCCCGCCCCCCTCCCCACCCCTGCATTAATTAATTAATGCAAACCTTGTGCACAGTGATATTTGAGGAGATAATGTATGCTCTACATAGTGTCACAGTGCTCTTTTGGCCCCATTAATTAATTAATGGAGCCTTAACGGGTGCCACGTAGACCCCCTTGAGGGGGTGCCATGTGGCATTTATACATTAAGTAAAAATAAACTCAAAAAAGGTATTTCGTATTTGGTATTTCTACTCCCTCAACTTCCATTCTATATACTTCGTCACCTCCTCTACATTTTCAAACACTATAGGACAAATCTCCAAATGACCATACCATCACATACCATCACATACCATCACATACCATCACATACCATCACCATACCATCACCATACTATTACCATGCCATACCATCACCGTGCCACGTCACCCCCTCCACTCACACCCCCTCTATGTCACACCTCCTCATGCGGCCAACATTAATTAATTAATGTCACATTCGGTGGTTCGCAATTTTGGGCACATAGTCTATCATTTCAAGTGAACCAATCAAACTTCCTTGCAAAATATATTACATTTAAATTCTAAAGCTATATTGTTTTACATGTCATTTTTGGCATCAAAAATCAAGTTACTTCTATATAATAAAAACAATTTTTTCACTAGATTGAAATAATAAAAAATTTAGATAAATCAATTTGTTGTGAAATCAACTTCTATCGTAATATGATAACATTATTTTTTAACATTTTCTTTGTATTTATATAAGCCTTGATTTTCTTACTATGTTTTATGAATAAACGTATAGACAACTCACTAGTAGGAAAGGCCCTCTGATACACCGGGATTTACTCCGGAAAGAGGGCCAAATCTGGATCGCAGACGCTGGTGTTCATGAAGACAGTTCGGTGTAATTGGAGATGGTCCACTTCTATTTTCGAGAACTCAGTGGGACTTGCGATTTCCGGTTGGGGTCCCACAGATTTGAAAAAGTTAAGTCATACCATCACGTGGGTCTCGCCGTTCTCGCTCGCATCCTGGTAAACGTTAATTTCAGAGCAGAAGTGACTGTAAAATCGGGAACTGGGATGTATGGGAGGATGATGGTACTCATCGAACAGAAGCTGGATGTGCGGTTCGGTAACAATGGTGTAATGGTTACTGCGCTTATATCCGGCATTCTTTGTTTGATAACCACTTCGTTGGTACATGAACAGGTGTCGGAACTGGTGGTGTATGTCCGGCTTCAAATGAACTCATACCCGGTTTGGATCCATTATAATACTGTTACCCGGATACCGTTATCCGTATTTCGTTTACGTGAAGAGTTTGATAACCGCAGGTCATATCGAGGAATGTTCCGGGTCGTATTTATACCCGTGTTTGATTTATACCCGGGGTCGGTGTGTATTCTTAGACTGTCGCCTCTCAGAATAGGGTATGCTGAGCGAACGCTCATTGGGTGCAAATATCCAAAATTGGATGTTCAATTCCTGACGATTTTAGGATTTAAACATGCCGTGACGATGGTGTAGCGGGTTGGTTTCCAAATTGCGGTTCTGGGCTACTCAATTGAAAAGCTCAATGGGCATGCATTCATGAGATCGGAAAGTATGAGACAGGATTGGATTGAAACTGTGAAAAAACATACAATCCAGGGAGCAAGCCATGGGAAGTAGGGAGGATTCAAGGCCCCCCCTTTGCAAGTAGAGCGGGTACATTGCTTGTAACTACCGGAGTGAATTAGCCTCAGTGTCACCCGCAGGTGCTGCTCTAGTGCCACTATAGGGATAAATCTTCGACTTCTTCCAGAGTAGCCTTGACTCCCATTTCACGTACACACTGCTACCCGCTGCCTTCACAACTGCATGATCCAGGAGTGTAAAGGGGTGGCGATCTTCCACATAGAGTAGAGGGAGATTTGGTATGAGTATTTTGTGCACCTGCACCATCTGCTCACCTTCCTTACAGAGTGACCCGAATTTTTGTTTCGGAGACTTCCAACTCCCTCCTGTCCTTCCTTCTGCGACAACGGTTGAGCCATGATCCGGATGAAGTATAAAGCAGGGAGAGTTTGCTGCAAGTGCGCAGCTCTCGATGCGAGGAAGCAGAGTTAATGGAAATTTTTCATGAGGGCCCCGTGGTCTAGGCTCCTGTACAGCAGTTGAGGTCATCCTTCTCGTCGTAACTCCTTCTTGTGTTGTCTCCGCAGGGTTCGTTGCCGGTGGAGGGAGGCTGCTGAGACTCGCAGTTTGCGGCTCTTGTTGGATACCCGAAATTGGGGATTTCTCGGCGGAAGGGCGGGGTGATAATTCCTGAGACTCAGTCCCGATGGAGGCAGAGACTTCAGTCGATATTGCCGCTCCGATTGGCATGCGGTTTCGAAATTTCTGTAGCATACTATTCGGTGTGACGGGGAGAGTATCTCCGGATGCCCATGATTGCCCCTCCCTCTGGACCGGGGATTGATGCACGTTCGGGCCATTCCATGCAGGTGGAGCAGGGTCTGAGATGCCTCCGAGAGCATTGCTTCCAACTCCAGGTGTATTCGAGTTCTGACAGGCCCTTGGCAGGGTTGCGTTTGGGGCAGAGAAAGGCGTAGGTGCAAACGTCGCGGTATCACCAGTGTTGTGAAACTCAGGAACTGGGAGCGAGTCTGGGGCATCGGCCGGGGTCTGATGAGCCGAAGGAGGAGGAGGGTTTATTAGTTGGAGCAGGAGTTCTTTCACTTCACGGATGGAATCCTTACTGCTACTGAGGTCCAATGCCATTTTCTGGACTGTATTCTCCAGTGTATTGATCCTCGTGGAATCACGGATGGCATATGGTGGAGTTCTCGGTCTCTGCCAAGGTGAGCATAGGCATCAGTTCCCTCATCTTATTGGCATGGAATACACAAACAATGGGTGCATTACTGAACGAGGTCTGCAGATATATTTTGATACATGCGAGTACAAGTAGTAGCAAGATTTTGTGAGCAAAGTTGGCAAAGAGTGAGACTCCATTTTAAGGTTTACCTGTGGGCAGCTGGGAGTATTGTCGTCGTTGCGGGGTCCCTGTGTTGAGACGCATGTGGTAACATAGTTGTACCCTGCTGTAGGCGTGCTATACTGAAAATCATTGCTAAGGCTTGCAGTGGAGTCACTTACGTATGCTGAGGATATGGGTTGCCGACCAGATATGTTCTGATTCGAAGTCCCTGTGTTTGGTTGTAACTGAAACGGGGTACAAGATAAGTATTAAGTATAGCAAAAGCAGCATTAAACGATAATTTTGATGCGAGAGTTGCAAATCACATAAGGCTTTAAATCCAGAATGCATACTGGGATTTAGGGTCAGAAAGCACCTGATTTTGGATGTGAGAGCGTGACCCGTCCTCGGTCGACGATGGGGGACAATCTGTACGTTGTATTTTATTTTTTCCCTTCCTCATCTCTGTCATGTGTGCAGATTCCTCCTGGCCGGCTGCACTCACCCAGTATTTTCTCCATTCCGTGAAGGCCTCCACTGGGCAGCGGGGGTGCCTCAAACCACTAGTTCTGATGAAGTATTTCTTCCATAATTTTCTATCGTTCTTCATTGAGTTCTTTAAAAATTTGGCTAGGTATTTGATATCTAGGGGTTGACTGTATGTAAACTTCTGAGCTAACTTTTCGGCAATGCATTCTACTTGAGACATCCACAACTCATGTTTTGCTTTATATGATCTGACCTTGAAATTTAAAGTCAGACGGGCAGAAAGACGAGCAGCTCGATGCCAAGGGCTTTTTAGTCCAAGTACAGTACCTGAGTTGGAGACTGGAATTTCGATGATGGGCTCACGGTTCTGAGCGTGAGCTGCAGCCATTTCCTTGAGGTAAGGTCTCTGAAAATTACTTGACGCTGCACGTTTCCTGTTCTGTTCAATTCGAATTTCATCGGGAGGGGTTCCAGATGAAGATCGCCATTCTTGTCCAGGCATTTCTGGCTGTCCAAGGGTCGAATGCGGTCGAAGGTTGCCTACTGCAGGCGAAGGTCCTGCTCGACATGGTGGTCGATGTTCAGAAACGACATGCAGTGCCGAAGGATGCTGATCTGCAGTCCATGGCATCTGAGGAGGAGGTATACCTGACTGCAAAGGGAATTGGTGCGCAGGGGCTACGTAATGGGCGCCTGGGAAAGAAGGTGTCGATCCAGGATGGCGACGGTAGGGATTAGACGGCGACGGCATTTGGGAGGATCTAGTGTTCTGCAACAAACGAGATTAACGCAGATAAGCCCATCGTGATCTACTGATTAGTGAACTGCATCGGTGTACAGAAATATGTTACGTAACTTAGGTAGGAACATTACGATTAATCAAATCTGCAGAGTCGAGTATACGGTTCAAGGCTGAAGCTTTACTATGAAGCATTGATGTTGTGCACGCTCGCACACCTAAAATTTCATCCTCTTCGGAATGCAGAGTAGGTGATCTTTTGTTAAAACAACCACACCCTTGCGTACCAGGTTACCAGCTTAGATCAAGTTCAACATGCTCAGAGAAATTGTGTCATGACAAGTCACTAAGAGTATAAATGATTGTACTTACCAGTTCAGGTGTCTGCGAATCCTCTAAGTGTCCATCCAGTACTGGTGCGTGCGAAATCCTCGCTGGGAATGCCATGGTCTCCTGAAGCCGGTCTTCTTGGAGTCGGAATGATTTCAGCGACTGAAATTGAACTGTGGAGCAGCTGCCTTGTGATGAGGTCGGGGACTCCGGAGCTTCACCGTCGTAGTACTCACCAGTGCAAAATGCCCTTGAAGCCGCCATTAGGGTTTTAAGGGCGGCGATGTAGACTCTGCCTGAACCTAGTACAATCGATAAATTAAACACGTCGATAAGTAGAGTACCTGAATAGATCTCCAAAAGTGTCCCGATCGCTAAAGTTGATGCTCCTTGTGTCCTGTGAAGGTTGGTCGCTCTGAATCTAGTGTTTTGGTTGTCTATTTGTGCAAGGGGCCGCTGAGTCGTGGTGCAGTGGGAGAAGGAGGACAGCATCGTGCGCCGCCGTCTCCTGCACATTTGAGATTGCGATATTATTTGAAAGTGTGAGACGATAAGTTCTCATGTATGAAGGACAATTATATAGGGGAACGCGAAAGAAACATTACCAAATTTTCATTGGGAACGCAGAGTATAAGGTAGGGGGCTGAGTGGCGTCTTCTCCATGCACTGATCGGTGACTGGAAGGTTTGAGTGGTGCCTGGGGGCGTCTCTTTGACTTCAGAACCGGGAAGTGGATTTCTTAGCGTGACTTAAAGTAGCAATGGATTGTTGGAGTCCTGAAACGAGTGTTCGATACGGGCTTAGTCGTGTAGATTCTCACGGTAAGATAGTTAGTATCTGGAATTTCTCGGATATGGATTTCCACTTGAACAGTATTGATTCAGGGGCGTCTACACAGACGGATGATCAGATCGGGGACCCTGAAGAAGTCACGCAGTGGACAAGTGACGTGACAATGCAGATTAGACCGAGAGTATTAGCTGATCATCCAGTCTTTGATGGAGAAGATTACGAACTGGATTTCAGTAGTGCCGTGGTGGACGTGTCCTTGACGATAGAGGACGGGTGCCTTCATGAGAGGGATCCGAGTTTGGCAGCGGAGTTTAAAGTGTGCGTCGAGGACTATGGTACTGAGGGCTCCGGCGATGCATCCACTGAGAATTTCCGTCGGTTTTATGAGTCGGATATGTCTCGCCAAGTAGTTTTTCATTCCCCCCTAGTTCCCAGGTTGCAATCGATGTTTGCTACCCCAGGTTCGGCGTCATTTATGACCACGCCAGTGTGTCTCAGGAGTGAAGAGGGCGTCAATCGGCGTGATTTAGACTCTGACCAGAGCATTCCGGCGCTGGAAAAATGCATGGCGACCGAGCTCGCTGATCAGGAATGCCTTGAGCAGTTGCCAGTATTGGAGGCACGGTGGACGGACGAGTATGACGACGAGTTCTACAGTGATATGCCACATCTGGAGACGCAGGAGACACTGAGATGTATCTACAGAGGCATTTCTCGTATGCTGAAGTGTACACCAAACTGCCAGTGTTGCGAGCCGGACTCTACCAATGAAGACCATTCCCATTTGGACAGGCATTTCACACAGATTCGACGGTGTCTCGACCTGGCTGCGAACATGCTGTTGCTGCATCTCCTACTTCTCAAATCAAAAATATGGAAGAAATCATATTATGACCTCTTTTCGATATATTTCCATATCCATTACGGTCTGTGTGCGTAGGGTTAGGATCGTGGTAGCATTGACTAGTGCAGTAGGAAGATCTGTTCCGTCCAGTACAACGCATTTGCCACCTGTGTCACTTAGACTGACCTGTATTGACGGTGCAAATCTGTGTAAACCGGTTTTACAACCTCTAATATATACATGACAATTTGCACAATTCGGCTCATTTTGTTTTCTATCTCTTGTCTTGCAATTGATAAGTTTCTCATCCAAGAAATATTGTAGCGTAAAAAATGGATGTGGATGAAATGCGTTGTCGTTAATATCTGAAGCATTGCTGAGCGGCCCGACTCTACTCAGAGTTCTTTCACTTCAGATCCTGCTGTCGAGACTGCGTGAACTTCGATGCATCAGTGCCTAGAACATGGAGGAGGAGAGGCGATTGTCGTTGGGTGACAAACGACGGAAGGACGCGCGTGATGCGAAACTCCTGTTCCGGGAGGAGCTCCTAGCCGATAGGACACGCGCTGAAAAACGGGTTTGCCCCTGCAATGTATGCCTCGGAGAAAACAGATCACTGAGGTATCGTGCTATTGTGCGCAGGCATCTTAGGAATTATGGGCGCCATCCATGTCATCGTGGATCAACTCAGGTACTGTTAAGCATTTAAACCACCACCATTACCTTTGATTTCAAGTGATTGTGGAGAAATGTTGAGTTCTTGCGTCCATAGCCACTTCAAATTAATTGTAACCTCTGTATGGCTGAATTAGGGTTTCGATGAGGATCATTCAGATATAGAGTGGGACACGGACATACTTGAGGAATTTGGGTCAAGGGACAGATTTTTTCAAAGAAACAGACGTCCTACACTTGATGTTGGAATGGACATGGCCGGTCTGGTCCATCATACACTACACATGTATGATGGATTAGTAGCTCGGCTGGGGAATGTGAGGGACGAAGTGGTAGACGGATTGGAACAGGATTTACCTGATGAGGAAGGCGAAGTCGGAAGCGGGCATTCTGGTGTGGCAGCGGCGAGCAGTGAGCAGTGAGCGGTGAGCAGCCAAAAAACGCACCGGGGGTCAAAAGTGAGCAGACAAAAAACGCACCGGGGACCCTATGACCGTGGAAAAAATTACCGCCAGGGTTCCTATAAACCCATGAGCGAATGAAGTTGAAAAATGAAATTTAGACACCAAGATTCGAGAATCCGCAAAATATATATATTGAAAAAAAATTGTACATACTAAAAATGATTCTTAGAATCACCGGGGGGGGGGCTGTCACTGTTCTCGGAATTGGAAGGCTTAGGCTACTCATTATCCTGTACCCAATCAAAATCTTCCTCTAAGAAAGCCGATGGTCCGGGAGCTCCATTGCCAAAATCAACAACGTTGTCCGTAGAAGTCCATGTTGATCTGAGTCTTGGAATGTAGTAATGAAACAGCTCGGGTTCTAGACATGATATCCCGGAAGCACTCTCAACACGCCTGAGTGTGCGAACGTCGTCCTCGGTCCAGTCTATCTGGCCTCGATTTGATCGGATCACTTGACGAAGCTGCTGGACGTCAGAGAACATGTCCACCTCCTTACCAGGCCGTCGATCTTTGAACTTGTCGGTCACTCTCGAAACGAACTCCCTCAGCTCCCAATTATGCCATGGTAACCCGTCCTGCATCCAGTGGAAGAAGAAGGGTAAGTGAGGTACACAATCTTGCAGAAAATGCAAACACCTAACTTAAACCGAAGGGAGTAAAGTAAATTCAAAGATATTCAAATCAACAGAAGAGGCAATGAATCGAACCCGGAGCATTTCTGAGGTTGGAGGCATCGAAGACTTGATCTCCTCTCGGAACGAGGTATGGCTAGTGGACGAGGATTGAACATGCTGGGCAGAGGGGGGAGACTGATCCATGACCACGGTGTTTGCAAGAGAATGAGAGGAACGATGAATTGAAGCTTAGGTCTGCAATGTAATTCTGAAAACAAGCTAAGGGGCTGGGAGAGAGAAGGAGCAATGCGTTTGTATGAGGTACCTCCTAGCAACTAATAAGAGGCTCAGCCAACGGTGGAGGAAACCAATCATAAATATTAGCTCTTAAGTGGAGGATAATCAAAACAATTTTGGCGGCCATGGCACATTGAAATAAACACACACGTACGGATATACTGAATGCCTTACCCTTCAACATCTTAGTCTCCCAAAACATGATGTCGGATCCGACAGTCAAAAACTGGACTACAATGTTATTGAGGTACTGCGCATTAATGTGTGAGTTTAGGGTTAACCTGTTTGGATTTGGAGGATGTGATCTCAAGTTTGTCTCTCTTGTGTTATCACATTTTTTTGTGATTCGTTTTTAGCCTCCTTAGTTTGAGAATTGTAGAATGGACTTCGCAGTGATCACCGACTTGTTCAGCCAGAGTTGGGTCACGCCCGAGTCAGCGATGGCTGAGCTCTTTCCAGACCTCATGCCCGAGTTGCATCGAGAATACATTGAGAACTCGGACTGGTGCTATGACTACATGATGCTGCTTGAGAACCTGCGACAAAGAGGTGATCGATGGGTGCTGCTGATTGATTCCATGCCAGCATGGTCGGCGTATGTGGTGGCTTTCAAAGAGTCGCGAGATGCAAGGAAGCGGAAAGACGAGTGGGGTACAGGTATGGTTCATGCATACTGGACTGAGGCCCTCACGTTGTTTATGACAGACCGGGTTATCCCATTTGAGATTGACGAGAAACTTGTAGAAATGGAGCTCCGGGATCTTTCATTGCAGCAGAAGGTACTTTTGCGTGACCACCTGCGAAATAGTTACACCATGGAGGTGATGGGCCCTCCTACGGGCTACAGCATTGGCCAGTCCTCCATCACTGCACCAGGGTCTTCAATCAACGAGAGGAAAGTTTTTCCTAAGTATTGGGCACCACGAGCACTGCGTTGCGGTCTTCTCTCGTGGCCTTTGCGAAGGAAGGTGCATCTCAATGCCGTGCTTGGAAAGCGATCATGAAAACAAGGTTTGTGTATTCCCATCTTTCAATTCTTTTGCGGTAGCAACACTGATGCTGTACCATAGATATTGTCATGGTCGACGTTGTTGGTAATTTAAAATGTCTAATTTATGTATCAGTTGAGGCAGTAGTTTCAATTATCACTTAGTTTGATATATGCCAAGAATTTTATATGAATTGCGTATTCAAAGGTGGGCAAATGGATTGTTGCATTTTAGGGATTTACGCCAAAGTCGAGTTGATTACATCAAGGTGACATCCGTCATCAACTTAAAGTTTAAAATAGGCATTTTGCAATGTAACATTTTCTGAAATATAGGCTGGTAGAACTAGAATGGGGAAATCGGATTTATGCTCAAATTCTACTAATGCCGCTCGGCGCTCTTAAGTGGAGTACACTAATACGTATAAAGCTCTTTTGTTGATTGAGGATATGATTTACGACTAGTTAAAGGATGGAACCATACTTCAACAGTGGATAGGCTTCAGAAGGCATGTATGTCCTGAACTGCATTGGTAGTGAAGAATTGCACTTGTGAACTATGATTCATGAAAATGGCCATAGTGAAGAATTCTCATCATTCAGAAGGGATGCATCCAAACATCTACTTTCATATACTGTAGACTAGATGAATGTGAATCACACAACTTTCAGAGTTCTGGTAGCAATCTGAAGATGACTTCCTACTTTAAAGTGGGGGTTACAAAGGGTGAGCTAAATTTGGGGTCAGCAAATTAGATAATGAGCTCTAACCGTGTGTCGGATCCGATAGAGAAAAATTGCCTCACCATGATTTCTCCGCTGTAGAGTTATAGTTGCCTCACAGCAGATACCAATGTCCTTAGGATATTTATGAAGGTATTAATTCCTTCGCAACATTGTAATCGTAATTACCGTTTGCTGAGTTCTAGCATTTTCCAAGAGACCTTTTCTATTTTTCTATCATTGAATTCTCTATCACTCTTTTGATATTCTACTGTCAGTTCACTGTAATAGCACATGACTGGTATACTGACTTTTAATTGATACATGCATGAAACTCACATAGATATGGCGCGAAATTGAGACACATTATGCATGACCATTATCTTCTTTACAAAGTTATAAAGCATAAGAGTAGCTAAGATCCGTCTCTATTAACATAGCCTAAGTAATGTTACTTCTCTAGTAGGTCAGAGTATATATGTGTAACTACAAAACCACAACTGAAGAGATTGACTACTCATCGTTATCGCTGTCAGAGTCACTCAAGAGGATGAGAGAGAGCCCAGGGCCGGGAATTGCGCTAGTGCCATTCATCACACTCTCAACGCTAATTGCGGAGCTACTATCCTCGGATTCGCCTCCATCTTCACTCGGGCAGCAAATAGTCCCTCCGCAATCCGCAGCGTGTTTCTCCATCCACCTCTGAACCCAAGGGGGAAATTCATCATCGAAGCTGTCCACTTCAAAGTAAAGTGACCTCCCATGTCCCTGTACGCACATTACCTTCAGCGTATCTCCGTTGTCATTAATTCGGGCTGGGCTTACTCCATTTGAATCATGTGCCCTCTTGGATTCGGGGTGGACATTATCGATCGGAGTGGCAAGGCAGGAGCAAGCACCCCCTACCAAGCAGGACTTGCAAGGCATTGAAGAGGCCGTAGGAGAACTTGCCATCTACGCAAAAAAAAGAACTTGTAGTTAGTCTTGATTTAAAGTACATTATAATCTTGATTCCTATATTACAGTTATTGCATGTCAAACAGTCTAAATAATTGGAAAAGGAAAAGGACCTATCTTGTCATTTATAAAGAAGCTCTGTTCTAATGAGGTAAAAACGGTACAATTTGTACCTTATAGAATGAAGCAGCTCACGGTAAACAAATGTGTTATAGGATGAAGCAGCTCTCGGTAAACAAATGTGTTATGGATGAAGCAGCTCTCGGTAAACAAATTTGTGCTTCCTACAATGAACACCAGAATAGAAGAGTTGTTAATTAAACTTTCAGCCGAGAATATAATAGCAAGCCGACAATTCATTTGGACATAAAGTGAGCTCAGTCACAAGCCATAGCTTAACAACAGTTGGTTTGCATGAGGCAAAAACTAACTTCTTCAGCCCAGAGAAAAGGTCAACCATCCCGACAATATGAATAAGAGGCAACAAAATTGAAAACAACAATCCATCATACCACAAGCAGAGCATACAATAAGCTCAAGGTGCAATGTATTAATAACCATTAAACCCCACAAACAACTAAGAGTGCTGGTGAACTTGTCTAATGTACGTACCACACAATGAGCATAGCACACCGGAAGCATGACAAATAGAACAGTAGCATAAGAGCAGCAAACAAGTTAGCAAAAGTCAAAAGGATCTTACAAAGAAACTGAAGAGGTGCAGAGGCCCACGAAGAGAAGATGTGGAAAGTATGTGACTTATATAGAAGTCGGAGGCGGCGCAATATCAAAGGAGAGGGCACGAAATCCAAGGTGGCGGCGCGGAATTAGGCTTTCTACCCTAATCGAGCCGCGGATAACCAAGCAACGTGGCGGCCAAGGTCAAGACTAGATATCATGGCGGCCAGGGTTTTGGAAAATGGGCCGGGTTCCCCTCATTACGGACCCTTCCCATACCCGGCTGTCGGATTTTGGCGCACCAATCGTAGCCCTCCCCCGGCGCGGTACCCTGACAGATGCACATCCGCGAAATCATCCGTCGGATCCGACACTACGTTTTGGGTTCCAAGAAAAACCATGGGTGGCCCCCTTGATGAACCCCGGTGGGTTTGCTAACGAGCCCAAACCACCACAGAAATCCGACAGATGGTTTCTGCGATAAGCGAATGTCGCCGGGGTCGGGCCAGATGGTGCTCGGAAAATGTTAAGTCCATGACGCGTCGCAAACGGCGATAGGCGAGTTGTAAACGGGGTTTTGAGAATATGCATAAGACATGATGTTTAGCTATTTATAGAATTTAATTGCTGAATTAAAAAGCAATGATATGCAATTAATTATATTAGTACTCTTATTGTATTCAGTACCAGGTAATAGAGCCATAAGAAATAACTTGAAATTGTATACTCACTATGGATAGAACGTAAATATTATATGAAGTAAATATTATATGATATACAAAACAAGCAGTCAAATATTATTATTGAAAAATGAAAGCAATGACGATTGTAATATATGCTATTTCTACCTTTCATAATTAATATTGCTATTTCTACCTTCCATAATTAATGTCAGTATTCATAATTTTACAATCTATTACTAATAGTGTTTTGAGTACATTTTTAAAATATGAGGATTCAAAATGATATGAAGTGGATTACGGATTTTTTTAAGTTCAATAAATATATTAGAAATGCCTCTTCTTCATGAAATTTCAAAGGTCCAAGTGCTCTAGTCTTGGACGCTTTGGTGGTTGATCTTCATTGTCAGGTTCTCTTGTCCGCTTCCGTATTGGAACCCAGTCAAATCGTTTTTCCCATATTGATCCAGTTTGTCCACATCCAACTCGGTCCAGCCATATCCCTTCATTATCTGCTTTCCATGCGCAATCTATACAGTCGATAGGCATTGAAACGCTGTTCACTAGAGGAGGTTTCCATATTTTAACATCTCTACGATATGCCATACTCCCCAGGTCTTTAAATTTGCATATCCAAGGCGAACTGAGTAAACGCTCGTCGGTGCGTGGATTTAAGGATATGTAAAAAAATCGTTCGGAAATGTGTGCTCGAAGTCGTCCTGGAATTATCACGTTATTCATTGGGGCATCCATAACTCCATGTGTAAGCAGTAATTCATCATCGAGATCATTGAAAATAGACACTCTATACTCCTTCAGAAATTCGTGGTGGTCCTCGTCCTCCTTCCATTGCTTAAAAAGCTTGTACTGATGCCTACCGCTAAAAGGATGGAACTGAGAAACATACAGACCATCTCGTTCAATATTCCATCGACACAAATATGTATCAGGGCTGGGACCTTGTTCACAGATTGGACAGTTGTCATCGTTGAAATTTGCATCTTCGTGCCGCATAAGACGAGCATGTGGATGCTCCCAGATGCACATGTAATTAATCTCATATTTTTTGGCACAGTTCCATTCGCGGATTTCGTATTCAAAATCGCAAAACAAATTATCTTCAAAATCGAGAAGACCGCGGCCAACTTCGACAGATGCATGAGCTTTGATTTGATCAAAGACGACATTTTGCTTTATTGGCACACCACGATCATATTGCTTTTCGAAGCAATCTAGCCATACCTTCTTGGGAATATTATTTGTAATTTCAACTGGTGACAATACATTCTGTATAATTTCCTCATCAAATGATTGTACTTGTCGGAAAGTTGTCAGAATTAAGACATAGAATAGAGGAAAAACGCATTTAAGTCTATGATCTGCCATGCTATTAAGTATATGTGAATTCTAATTGAAGATTAGGAAATTCAAAATTACGAGGACGGAACTTTTTTGTTTCAAATGTTCACAAAAAGAGTTATGCATTAATTCCATCCTTCCATATCACTCATGATGCCTTATCAGTAAGAGATATACCCTTTGAATATAGAGAACGGTTTAGCATAATAGTTATTTAATTCAACTTCCTTTTTCAAATTACTTTGGAAGCCATTTCAGTAACAGTTATACCCTTTGAATATAGAGAACGGTTAAAATAGCAGTTATTTAATTCAGAGATTACCAGTACTTATCCCGCACACTACCCGAACACTTGCAGTTAATGCTCATATTTAAAAACTTATAATTTAAATGTATGCGACTATACTAATGAAATCTGAGGAATAAAATGAAACGGAAAATGGACAGAATCATTCTGAAATGAATAGGGCAAGCAAATAATATTTTTTTTAGCCGATATATGTACTTTAATAAAATTACAAAAATTTACAAAATGGAATGCTAATAAAAGCGTCAGTAGCGGTACAAGAAATGTACACAAGGAAGAAAATATACTATGCCGAAATTTCACGTAGATCTAAGGAAATACATCTAGTCCTCCGAGTCACTGTCATTGTCGCTAAGAACGATGACATTGGACTCCGGACCATCCACCGTCGCTTCGGTATCCTCCTCTGCAGCGTACTCCAGGAAATCAGAGTCTTCGCCTTCTGGAACATACCCGTCATCCTCCGGGCAGTACTCATTTCCGTCGCCGCCAGCAGCAACCGCATCCATCCACTTCTGCACCCACTCGGGGATGCCATCATCGGAACTCTTCACTTTGAAGCAAATGGAGCGCCCATGACCTTCCACACACATTAACCGCATCGTCTCTTTGGGCTGGGTTGGAGATGCACCTTGCAAGGCTTGGTGCTCGATGTCAGGCAGTGGAGTGACTCCTTCTGGATTACGGGAATCAGGGACTGGACTGCTCCGGGATGTTGGACAGGTGCATGGTCCGAGCCCAATGCATGTCGTGCAAACCATTGGAATTCTAGAAGAAAGATTTGCCATCTGCTCACATGAAATATAAAGACGTTAATACGATTCACCGTAATGTCAGGCATACATGCATCGACCTTTTATCTTGTACGATTGGGCCCTTCCTTGGCAAGCCAAGTCAGATGTTTATGCTTGTAATAGCTCTTTAATTACGACAGTATGCCGAGAAGCATAACACTTAGCTTGGTGACCTTGTTCTGCGATTGGATGAATGTGAAGAGTTCCGAGCCGCGAGCAACCAAGAACTAACGAGCCTAGAAAAACCAATAATCCCGGGGAAACATGAAACCAACATTTCGTTACCCCCAATCAGATTGCAGAGTTCCGAGGCAATGATATTATCAAATTTGTATGACCCATCATCAAACTGTTTACAGTTTAGTGCGCAAAATAGCAAACAACCTGCCACACTCCCCAAAGCCGAACTATTCGACGACTCATCTGAACAGTTTGAAGGCGCTAGCCACCAGGAACAAACCCGCCCAAAAAAACCAACACTCATGGGGAAACATTACATTACATCGGATGTGCAAAGCAGACTTCGCTGCTGGCTGCAAGACCAAACATGACAATAGAGCCATACAGCCGAGGCAGAGATGGTCTATGTAAGTGACCTTTAGTTTACAGTTTGAGTGCACATCGACGTGCCCATTTGACCACCTAAACCCCATGGTAGCAAGGTGTATGCAACGGAGCAAACAACCCGCCAAACTCTCCAAGTCCGAACCCACGGACGCATGCGTCCCCCTAATTCGGCGCTAGGCTTAATAAAACAGACACTAAATTGGCTCAATTAGCAAAAAGCAAAGAAACACATGGTGACGTCAATAGAATCATACCGACTGCGATCCAAAGACGAACCTTAAGAGATCAGAGAGATGATAAAGAAACGCACCTTAAGAGATATAAAAGAAGATGATGAACAGTGCATTTCAACTTGGTTTATATAGGCCTCTTGGTGGCCAGAAAGGCGGCTTTGGCGGCTAGGTCAGTGAGAACCATGGAGCGAAGGATATGGCGGCGGCGGCGGCCTTTAGGTCAGGGCATGCGCTAGCGGCGGCCTTTAGGTCAGGGCATGTGCTAGCGGCGGCAACGGCAGCGGCAGCTAAGTCCGCGGCTGTGGAGACCCCGGCGGTGTTGGCGATAGGCCAAACCAACCTCTAAAATCCGACAGACGGCTTTTGCCAATTGCTTGAGCCACCGGGGGCGATTGTTATGGTGAGTGTGCTTGTGAGGGGGTGTTGGTGAGGCCGAGGCTGAGCGTGATGGTCAGGGTCAGAGCCGGGTATCAAGGTGAAGGTGAGGGTTTGGACCGAAGATTATGGTGAGGGTGCGGGTGAGGTGAGGCCGAGGCTGTGCGAGATGGTCAAGATCAGAGCCGAGGATCAAGGTAAAGGTGAGGGTTAGGGCCGAAGATAATGGTGAGACTGTGGGTGCGGTGAGGCCGAGGCAGAGGGTGATGGTCAAGTCAGAGCCAAGAATCAAGCTAAGGGTGAGGGTGAGGGCCGAAGATTATGGTGAGGGTGTGGGTGAGTTGAGGGTGAGGTGAGGGTGAGGGTGACGGTCAGCGCCGAGGATCAGAGTGCGGGTCTGGAAGAGGATAAGGGCCGAGGGTCGATGGCATTGTCACGGCGCTCCGAGCTCCGTCGTGTAGAGCTCATTCGAAGATTTAAGCGCCAGATTGCCAAAGCCTCTTTGTACCTAGCTTCAGTAGATATTTCAACTGATAAGTCAGGTTTAAAGCTTTCCCGAGAAGATGCCTACGATTGTGAGGACGTAATGGTTGACCTAGAGGTCCGAAGACTTGAGTCTATTCTTGTGCAGCACGAGCGCGCCGAGCTTCGAATGGCGATGGCAGATCTTTCAAAGACAGTAGAGATCTCCAATGGCGCAGAAGAGTATATGAGTATGATGGAGGAGGTCTTTGAGATTCTAATTTTACCTGGTTGTGTTCCTCCACGAGATATATTTGAGGGTGTTACTGGGCTCAGGCTCATCCCTGATGAGGAAGTATGTAATTGTCGCAAATCAGAGGCAATCCAGAAGGAGTATTTTGACATTAGTCTCGGTGCTTGGGTAGTGCAGTTGTTTTGATGCATTGGGTATTTCCAGCAGTTGTATTAGCAGAATGTGTTAAGCACATTGGAGGCGATGAACTCTAAGTCCTATGTTGGTTGATTATGTACATAGTGTTCGGAATGAAGTACAAGAAAATATGCGTACAATGGAATTTCTACTATTTATATGATATCCATTCTCTGAGTTAACATATACTTGCATATGAATTATACGGGTATATTTTGCACTATGGTGCACCCCGTTTCTTGAAGTAATTAAAAAATTCCTTGCATCGAAGAAAATAAGAGTAAATGACCAATTAATGCAAACATAAAGCATCTAATACCAAGGCTTGCAACATGAAACAAGACTTGAAACATATATTATAGGCATCAAAGAATGAACGATATAATTGGTAAAAACATGATAGTACATTAACATGATGAAAGCAATTAAGCAATCAAGAGAATGAATGTAAGAAAGAATGATAAAGGTGAGTCAGATAAATAAGATATCCAAAAAGGACTAATAAAAACAGAAGGAGAATGCCCGAATGCAGGCATTATAGAACAGAAGAAAAATGCATAATAGAAGGATGGCAAGGGTGAATCGGAAATATGAAGCATCATTGATTGAATAATTAGAAGGTTCGATTAATGAATTCAAAAGATTTGAAATTTATAATTAAATGGATTTTGTTGATGAATGGCAAGCTTTGACAATAATAGAAGTAAATATATAAAAATGAAACGGATAAAAGAATGAGAGATTGATCGGATGAGCAGCAAAATAATGTAATATCAAGTGCAAAAAGAAACCATGTGCTGAACCGCGCAGGAAAAACCATGTGCTAAACCAAGCACTAGAAAGGGCAAGCAACGAAGCGGGAGATCGACCCCGGCGGTTTGCCAAGCAAGCCGAAAGCAACTGACGGATCCGACACAGGATTTCTAAGCTCCGAGAAAACCACCGGGGTCGGTGGTAGGTGTGACCCGGAAATAGGAAATTGACTTGCGGTTATGGGCGTTTTCAGATGAAATGCATGCAAGTATACATAACGGACTCCCGGATCCGAATTGGATGTATAAGAAATGTGCGCATAGTTTTATTAGAATTTAATAGAAAAATAAATCAGAGAAAAGTTTACAAAACATTTAATGTTTATAATTGTTCAAATATAAACTGTGATATTAACACCAGCTCGGTTAAATGAATTTTTAAATATTGTTACAATTGATTGTAACTGCAAGAGAGAGATAACTGCCTATTGAAGTCTCAAGATAGTAGAAACAAATTATCAGAAAAATAAGAGATACTGACCAAAAAATAAATAACAACATAACATATTAGGATGTGAACAAATAAGATGGAGTCAGCTATTTCAATTTGGAATGGATAAAGACGGTTTAATTAAGAAGTATCTAATCACTGCAATGTGGGACTGCGATCATTCTCATCAGTAACTATTAAGCAAATTAAGTAAATAGGCCGTAATGATGAAATTAATAACTGTATAATTGAAAATCCGCAATACATAAGGAATAACTGGAAATCCAGAAATCTTTAACATATAAAACTACGATCACTCTGGATCAACAAGAATGCTATGAGTAACAACTTCGGCTTCAATATCCACAAAGTTTAGGACTCGACCATCGTATTTTCTACGCGTAAATTTCTTCAATGTGGGAGACTCCACAGTAGCTTGAAATTGAGCCCCTAGCTCGGCATACTCTGGAAGCCGTAGCATATCAGGTGATAGTGCAATCTTCTTGATGCATTCGTTAATTATCCCCTCAGAACGCGGACTTAGCAGTCTGCAACCACAACCGTATCAAAAAACTGATCCACATTGTACCAAACACCACGTCTATTCAAAATGTCACATTTAGAAAATGTTCATTAAAATACTCACTTACTCGTCGTCGCTTTCCTCAGTCATCATGGCGATGAATTTATTCACCGGCTTAGGGGTGGCCAGAACTTCTTTTTCGATCATCGGCTTGATCGGTACATGGGATGAATCCGCCTTCGGAAGAGGCAGTGGCGGCAGAGCTAACTTCTTAAGGACTTCTGTATACAGCTCAGGATCATCCTCAAGCGCAACTATGTTCCGTCCTGACTGCCGGCATGCTTTGATTGATGCACCTGATACAATTGAGTGCCTCTCTGTTAGATTTTAGTAGTTTCAAATTTCAATAAAAAGGCCTTGTTCAAAGTTACCTCGCATGTGCAAAAACGACGAGACTTACCCGTTCCGGCGCCGATATCGACGACGACGTCACCAGGGTCGGTGGTGGCTCTGATTAAGCTCTCGATGAACAGCACGTCTTTCTCCCTCGCTCCTCGCCATGGCACCTCCTTGCGCATCGTCTGTTGCTCCAGCGTAACCCAATTTAGGATGACATCACGGTCAACGATGTCGATGCTCTTTTTCTTGTAATCCTCGGGTGTCGGTCTGAATTCAAAGCTGTTGTTCGAGGATAATGTGAGAAGTTGCACCTTAAAGAAGCATGTTGTCATGCCGCTTATTTTTGCGGAGCGAAGAAGCAATCTATTGATGCCTGTCCACGACCTCTCAGACTTCAATTCAACCACTTGATGAAAATCACGAATCTCGTCCTCAATTTCGCCATTGTCATCCGGATGGATAATGATCACACACCCCTGGTCTTGGAGAACGAGTTTAACAAAGCCAAAGACGGCTGCAAGGTAATTGTCGCCTCTGCTGTTCCAATCTGGAATCTCGTCCTCATCGGATATACCAGGGACCGGTAGACCCTCCGGAATATCAATGATAATGAGATCTGCCAATCCACCCCCCCGAACACTCTTCCCGTCCTTCATCCGGACCCGTTGAGGGGTGACGCTCCGAATCCACTGGACCATGTCGTTGAAAGCCTTTGGCATGCTTTTCAACCTCATTCTAGGATTTGCCTTCTGCCACTCAGTTATTGATTCATTCAGAATCAACTCATGAACAGGGCATCTTGCTTGAGGTGCGCTGACGTCTGGCTTCTCAGCATGTCCAATCCTTGGAGAGAATGTCCCATTCTCCGCACCATTCGGCTCAACAGTCGCTGGGTCCGACTTCTTCCCCCTGCTCCTCTTCTTCACTGGTTCCTGGTGGAACTCCTTCGATGCCGACTTCGCTCCCCTCTTCCGTTTCTTTGTGTTCGCATCCCCGGCACCAGTGGATGTCGAAACACCTTGTGTATCCTGTTCTGGCTCTGCATCATGAGCAGGAAGTGCTTCATCTGAAATATCATGGGTGTCGTCTTCCCCATCTTTCCTCTTGGTAAACATCTCCCTTATAGCCTTCTCCTCAGCAGTTACAAATGACTTTGGGCACTCGATATACCAGCAGCACTCAATCAGATGGTTCAAATTGAACATCTTCCGCTGGTTGGTTGTGAAGATGAACTCGGAATTCGATGTCTCCGTCCAGCTGAACCACGGAGGTGGTATACTCTTTACCACACCAGCTGGGATGAGCTCCCGCTTAAAGTACCGATACAGACATCGCTTCCAAGCCATGTCAGTCCCTGGTTGGGAATTGAATGGTTGCGACTTCGAATACACATTAGCTCCCGTGAAGAACGACAAGTATGCCTTCTCCCATAGGAGCACACGCCACTTCTCGATGTACTCGGCCATAGGAGTGCGCTTCGAGTTGACGTCTTCCTCTGAATCGGAACTGGTTGCCAACCAGTTGAGGCACTCTTTCTCGACTTCGTCTTCCAACTGATACAAAACCATCAACTTAAGAATGAGACACAAATAACTAAAGAGGACGCCATCGGCTATAACCTCGAATCAGTGTAACAACCCAGAGTTCTAGAAATGATGAACTACACTTACGTTTGCCCAAAATGCAGCTTTTGTAATCCAGGGGTTAAGCACTTCAATTGAGCAAGGTGATGGTGGAAACTTCAATGTTTTCCTTGAACTCGCCGACCCATTCCACCACCTCAGCCATTTCGCTTTTGTTTTGGCCGACACCTCAGATGTTGCAATTGCTTGGAGCTTGTCGATGGTCATCTCAACCTTGGTTTGGTGCCGATCATAATGTCTTTTGATCTGAAGATCAACAGCATCCCAAGTAATCAGACTAGTGAAGATTAGAATCTGAGAGACATCATTGCATCGAATACCAAATTTCCTCATAACAGAGCATTAACTATCTATGTAAAATCATCATTTTCTTTCATAGAAAGTGTGTTAGATCACCGCTAAAGGGTCCAACAGCTGATCTGTCATACGAATGCAACACAGTACCATGTAAAGAATACGATATAGATTTCATCTATCGGATGAGACAGATGATTTATCAATACTAAGTTTCCGAGGTACCTTGGGGTATTCGAAACATAAAAATCATGAAACGGATTTCAGAGAATATTTCTTCAGTCATATAGTCCACAATACCTAGCTAGGTGAACACAAAATAATTCTCTGTCGGATTTCAGAGATGCTTTTTGATCGCCAACTTGACAAGGTACCTTGCGGAAGTCGACACATCAATATCGTCTGTCGGATTTTTGAGATTATTTCATGTCTCCAAGTTTCCAAGGTATCTAGGTAGATTGACACAAATAAACCATCTGTCATAGGTTTTAGATTGTTTACGATATCTAATTTCCTGACGTACCTTGAGGAATTGGCCACATTGAATTCAACAGTCTAATTTCAGAGATTATTTCTACTGTATTACTTCCCACAGTACCAAGGTAATTTGACACAATCAAAACCATATGTCGGATTTCAGAGCTAATCTAAATTCTCCAACTTGACAGAGTACCCTGCGGTAATCGGCAATTAAAATCATCTGACACATTTTAGAGATTACTTCTTCGGACAAAAATTCCAGAGTACCCAGGTAAATGGAAACAATAAAATCATCTGTCGGATTTCTAAACTTGTTTGCTATCACCAACTTGACAAGGTACCTTGAGATGACTGACACTCGAAAACCATCTGTCGGATTCTAGAGATAATTTCTTGCGACTAGTTTCCCGGAGTACCTAGGTAAATGTACACAGAAAAACCATCTGTCGGATTCTAAAGATGATTTCTCGACTCAAACATTCCAGGGTACTTCGGTAATTTTCGCATTTTCAGGCACATTTTCCTTAATATTACTATAAAAACACATCTTAGTGCAAATAATCGATACAAATCATCTAAACATATGTAAAATCTCTGTGGTACCTTGCTACCATGAGTGTTATAAATCGATCTGTCGGATTTTTTAGAAAATTTCCGCGAGCTCATTGGGCACATCCCCTCGGAATTTGAACGTCCGAAATTTCTCATAAGAATCCGACAGATCATTTCTACGAACTTAATGGGCACATCCCCTCGGAATATGAACGTCCGAAATTTCTTCCAAGAATCCGACAGATCATTTTAAAGGAGCTCGATGGGCACATCCCCTTGGAAATTATACATCCTAAATTTCTCATAAGAATCCGACAGATCATTTCTACGAACTTAATTGGCACATCCCCTCGGAATGTGAACGTCCGAAATTTCTTCCAAGAATCCGACAGATCATTTTAAAGGAGCTTAATGGGCACATCCCCTTGGAAATTATACATCCTAAATTTCTCATAAGAATCCGACAGATCATTTCTACGAACTAAATGGGCACATCCCCTCGGAATCCGAACGTCCAAAGATTTAGAGAACAATCCGACAGACCATTTTTGAGATCAATTTCCACTCATCACCACAAATTTTAAGGTCCTATATTCAAAGAATAACCCAATTGATCAACTCCAAAGTATTTACCTCGTTTTGAAATCCCTTGCCATGGACTGGATTTGCAACGGCTTGCTCTCTGTTGAACTTTGTTTGCAGCCTATCCTTGGCTTCCTTCACGGCCTTGTCCACAGCTGCCCTCATCTCGTGCCCTGAATCATCACCAGGGTGCTCGTTGATCCAAATTTGAGAAGCCTCCTCTGCGACTTGGGCCAATGTTGCCTGTTTCAGTCCACGTGCCATTAACATCTCGGGACTTGAATCATCCAATTACGAATTGACAGCACTGATTTCTTATAACACTTACGCTGTGTAGAAACGTCACAAATATTCTTGAGGCATCGAGTGCCACGACTTCTTAGTTGAACTCTTCGTGCGCGCCAGAAGATCCGGCGTTAGAATTCCACTCCTTTCCAGCTCCTCCACAGACATTTGCCCGTACGTCTGTATCTTGTGTAGAGTGTGCGGCAAGCCTTTCTTTGACGTAAGCATCCTCATGGCCCTGTGTCGAATACAACACACACTTCTTTAATATCAAAGATTCTAAATTTCCATGTTATTATATCCAACATCAACATCCGGAGAAAACACAATACTCTTGCACAGTTTAGGACTCACTTGTTGATGGCATGCATTGCTGTCACTAGAGCTTCACGGCTTCCCTTCACATCGAGCAGAATACAGTCCGGCCTTCCGTTTGCTTTAGCCCATTCAAGATCATCTGGGTATTCCACTTCGATGAACTCCCGCCATGCCCTTGTGCGGTGGTTACCATCGAAGACATAAAACATCTTTCCTGTAAGATCTTTGTCTCCCTGTGCTGCCTGATCTCATCCTCGAACGCAGCGTTCAACACCTTCCAAGCATTACACCATCCTGACTTCATCTCCTCGGTGACACTTGCGACGTCCCCCGTGTGCGATGTATCTGCAACATAAAATGCCCCAGACCCGGGTCTTATGCGTTGAAGAACTCAGCTTGCAACTTCTGTACGTCACTCTGCATTGCTGGACGCACGAAATCACATGGGATTAACCGGCATAAGGGAATCTTGATCATTGAATATTGGTTGAGGTCTGCGGCGCATTTTGAGTAATGCAGCGTATGGGTCCGGCTTCAACTCCTCCCTGAATTGACGGAATGCTTGCCGAACATTCACAGGCTTTCGAGGAGGTTCAATCTCTTCCACCTGCCCACCAAGGCTCAATAGAGTATCAGCGCCGGCTTCGCCATCACCAACTGGGTCTGATCCTCGGTCTGATCGTCATCCTCCTTGCTGTCCTTGTCCTTGCTGGGTTCTTGCTGAAACCAGTCCTCCTCCGGCTGCTCACGCGAGCCATCCTCCTGCTGCTCACGCGAGCCGTCTCCTGCTGCTCACGCGAGCCCTCCTCCTGCTGCTCGCTCGAGAAGCCCGCCTGGCCCACTTCATCATCTCCTTCGAGCAAGGAGCCCATAAAGTTTACTTTGGTGGGGGCCCTGCCCTTACGGATGGGAGGTTGCGAACTACCCATATCCTCGTCCATGAAGGAACCTCTCGGAATATCGTCTATCACGCTCTTCAACTGCCTCTGTGGCCCGTCACCATATCGTGGGAAGTGCTCATCGCACCCTGCAAGGTAGAGGCACGTTACCTTGCAAGTCAATAGAAGGCCGCATTTCAGAGCACAACAAATACACCCAAATGCGAAGCATAACATCATAAACCCCTAAGAAGTCACAAAACCCTAAGCAACACTACAGATGTAATGCGTATTATACGGCAATCCGTTCACTAGTTTTGTGCACTCCCAATGATTAAGCCTTGAAAAAACGCCGCTCTTGACACCCACAAACCCTTCTCGGCCACAATAATTCAGACCTCGCATATCCACCTAAACCTTGCAACGGCAAACCAAATGGAGATGTGCTCTGAAGCCGCCCCTCTCAGACCCTCTCAAAACCTATACTTACACCATTTCAGATACCTTAACCTACCAAAGAACCTCACTCCAAACCCCCTCCTTGCATCTCCGACCTCCAACACCGCAACCCTCAGGAAACTGAAGAGCAAGGGTTCCGTCTGTCAATTTATGCGTGCTCACTCCCTTGCCTCGAGAGGCTTCTAAGTCACACTTCTTGCTCCACCCTTTCCACGATTAGCTTCTAAGCCACACTTCCTGCTCGCGGCGGCCCCCACTCTACACCTAAACGCGACAACCATCAATTCCTACAGCTAACTACAATGATGACCGCACCA